>JAGFPH010000843.1:68753-91780 GCA_018207615.1 Philaenus spumarius
TAAATTGCCATAAGAGATTTTAATTTCCGTTTTTTGAAAATTTAGTGATGTAATTACTAAAATCCAAGTAAAATGAGCAAATATAGAGCTAATTACCTTTCATTTAACACAAATCGCATGTCAATCGGCCCAATAGAACTCGAGATCTCACTCGGATTACAAAATATCTCTTCAAATTAATATATAGATAACTTGAGAGCGTTATTAGGAATGGAATCAACTCCTATAAAAGCGAGTGTACGTGGAGGAACATCGAATAGCCGATTTCACCCATTATCTGTAAACAAAGTTCATATTACAGTTTGAGGTTATGTTTACAACTTCAATCGTTTTAATTTCTTGTAAAGTTGATTTTTTTAAATATGAGTTATAGAACTAATGTATATGTTATAATTATACGTTATAATATTTGCTTTGAGGTTATAAACTGTATATAAATACAACCATTTATCATCAAAATATTCGTTTATACAAATTTAAAGATGAAATACCTATTTGTTTAACTTAATAATATAACAGCTGATTACACCTATCATCTGTAATACGCAAACAAAACCTTGCGTAGATTTACTTTGGGGTTATGTTTACAACTTGAATCAATAATATAGCCTAATATTAATAACTTCTAAATCATTTGATTTATCAATATGAAATAAAAGGAAATTAAAATATAATATGTTTATCTTTCTTTAAATATATATATATATATATATATAATAATATACATAAACACAAATATCCCTACAGTTTTACTTGTCCTTATAATTGTACACATTTGCCGAGTTAAAAATCCAAGTCTGTATAGTTATTTCGGCCTATATAAAGTGTGTTGTTTAAATAGAATTTTGTATAAATTATGTATTTCTGATGTGTATCTTCTGTAATAATTAATCCGCATGTGATTTTCCACGGGGATTTACTAGTACTTATAAATAATGTATCATTATTACAATTATCTAACAAATGAATTACAACAGCATGTTATAATAAATTGAAATTGTAAATGAAGGATAAGACAACGTTGTTGAATAATTCAAGAACCTTTTCTTGACCCGTTTCCTAACAAGCTGTCTCGAACCAGATGTAATCTGATGAAACGGTCTACAAGGGTTGTATTGATTGGTTAGATCCCATGAAATCAGGGGTTTACTAGTAGTGTCTCCAGTACCGGAACGCTGCCGGGAATGAACAAAAATATTGTGCGGGGAAATTTTTGAAACTTTCACTTCTAAAATTCCCATTTTACATATCTTTGCCGAGTTTAAGGGTGCAGATAATATAATTACTTTTATAAGAAAAGTACACATGTATATGTGACTATTTTTGTACTTGTATATAGCACATAGCAAATTTTAGAGACACATACTATTTCAAGCAAAAACTTAGCAAAATGTATCTTATTTAGTTAATAGAATTTTAAATCCTCGGTAAAAGACTGTAAACCTAAAAAAAATTTATGTATTATAGCAAGAAATTACTTTTCTTTTATTGTAGCAAGAAATTACTTTTTTATACAAGAACAATTATTAAATGCAAGCAAGCTTATCACGAGAACACAACACAAATACAGACTCTAAATTGCCGTGTGGCCTTCGGTTACCTTCGGTGTGGTTCAGTTAAGCCGGTTCTACACGATGCTACGAACGCCTTCCAACGTTGGACGTTTGATGGTTCGCCACATCGTGTGGCCGTTGTTCAAACCAACGATCGTCCATTGGCGAGCGTCGAACGTTCGCATTTGACCATGTTCCGGCCGATGTCGGTATTCTTGCACCGAGTCAAAGGGACGCCTCCAATGTTTGAAGGAAAATGTTCGTTGGTTCGACTCAACGGCTACACGGCTGGTTCATATGAAGCACTATTTACTCTCCATTTACACCAAAGACCCGTCTTGTTTATGTTTATCTTTTTGTTTAATTTTAATCAGTAATATTATTTATTTAAATTTTTACAGGTAGCCTAAGTAGGCTACAATTTATATTTCATACTTGGTATTAGTAAGTTCCCGTGAAAAATCAGAAACAGATTACCGGTAATTAGATACTATACATTTTAAAAATATACTTTAAAAAAATTACTATTTTAAAAACAAATTTTTTTTTAATCCTGCCTAAATATGATGTGGGTATTTTTAACCCGTTAAATGTGTACAATTAAAACATATTATTATATTATAGACTATCATCCTCGTCCATTTTTTTCAACGACAAACGTTTGAACTAAACTGTTTTCTTAAATATTGGATCAAACATTCGATTCACCGTGTAGCAGGAACATTTGCTGCACCATCTGTCGAACTTACTTGTCCCAAACGTTTGGTCCAACATTGGAGCGAGGGTTCGTAGCATCGTGTTGAACCGGCATTACCTTCGTTTAAATATTTTCCTCTTTTATGACGCCTTTCGACCTTTTACTTGTGATGGCTTTTGTCAGTGCACACCATTGTTTGTTTGTATTCCATGTTGTGCTCTCATTTGGGATATTTATTTTTTAATTAATTAATCGTGAAATGAAATGGGTTATTCTATAAGTATTGATCACTAAATGTGGTCCAAATTATCATGCCGAAAAAGTTGATAATACAAAAAATAAAAAAAGGCATCGCTGGTTTTTAAACTTTTCGGCCGCCTTGACTCTGAATCATCGGTCTCTTAGGCGGGTTTGACAGCAAAGCCAGGCCGGGCGAAAATCGCTTGACCACTGATTACGCAGTATTTCAATGAGAGCTTTCAAATAGGACGCCAGGCTCGACCACACGATTTTGAGCAGTCCTGCCTCCCACTACTTCAAGCGGTTTTTGCCAGCGTTTTTCAGTCTAGCTTGGTGTAAATGCATTGTCACTATGTTGCAACTGCGACTGCTAGGAAGGCTAGAAAATCTATTGAGTGAGACTCGGCTCCAGCGCGAACGCATCGCAGATATTGCTCCTCTTGGCTTGGCATCTCTTCTTCCGGCCCGGCTCGGCTCAGCTTTGGTGTGAAAGGGATAATTTGTAGCCATTCGCAGCGTTCACCGAACATCAAAGGTGTGCTGCATAGCTTGCAAAAGGGTGTCTTTTACTCCCAAGTTGTCCTATTGCGATTCCGAGCTGAGGGACAATGTGGGAGACTTTACTGTAGTTGGCTCTCATAGTCGCAACGCATTGTAGTGTGGGGATATCTTGATGTTTTTCGATTGGTGGACGTACAATTCTGAACCGAGTGTTGAATGAGTGTGATTGAGGGAGTGGATGGTCTAGTGCAACGTTAAGACAACACGTATACAAATTAAAAAAAGCAGTGTAGTACCGGAACGGCGTTCCGGTACCAGTAAACCCCTGCATGAAGTGCTGTTTCAAATAGAAAGTATGTAAAATTAAACTTTACGGGTATCCTAACAATAAAATATTTATAAACATATTTAAAAGCTGTCAAAGTCTATTAGGTTTATATTAGGAAACAAAATACTATATAGGCCTAAATCTAAATATAGAAGGCATTTTTTGCTGCAACGTATGAACTATTTAGTTTTTCAAGCTAATTTCTAGTGGTGGATTTTTTACATTAGTTTGTTTAGAGAACCCTTTAAGCTATACTACTTTAGGAATAAGGCCACACCTTAAATAAACCAGAAATTCAAATAGAAAGAGAAAAAACGAGATCCTTAAACTGAAGGGAAGTTTCGTATTTAATTACTTTACAATAGCAGTCGTGTTAATTGATTATTGTTTTTTTATTTAGCTTTTTGTATTTGTAGGTTTATGTGTTTTAGCTTTCGTTTTTGACTTCACTTAGAGGAAAATTTGTGAAATGTTTAATTCTTTAATTCAGTAGAGGGTTTTCACTTCAACTGAGTACAATGAAATAAACAGTTCTAAAATATAGTAAATGTTCAGTAAATGTCAAAAACTTGAAGGATACTTTATGTATATGTAGCACTAAATGTAATGATAGTGTATTAACACTATGTTCGATAGATTAAATTTCTTTTAAGTAAAACATAAAGGATATCATAATACAATATTTCAATTGGATAACGATCTAATTTCACTCAAATTTACAGGGACAATATAAAACAGTTCTTTGTAGTTATACTGCAGTGGATGCAAACAAAGTGGGTATCAAAATGTATTCTAATATATCGAGGCCCCTTCTATTGAGCCACACAATTTAATATAGATGACGCAAAGTTGTATCATCAACAGAGTTGTGGAAACTCATGTTGCGGTTTGTAATATGTTACCTAAACAAATTTAAATAGTTTAAAATGCTGATTAGCTATCAATGTTTTCCACTAAACTAAAATACCACTACACTGAGTGTGGGCACAAATCTACTATCCTTCACATTTGATTATCGAGAGAGATTTAATTATAACTTATAACCCTTCGTCGTATTGGCCGTTGTACTTTACTATTTCTGTTTATAAAGTTGGAAATTATTGTAGAATTTTAAAGTTTAAGTAGATATGTTTAAAGGTTTTTTTATAAATAAGATAACTATTCACAGGAAATAGCATCAAATGGAAATTGTCCAAAGTTGTACAATTTTAAATTATAAATAATACACTCATTTAAAGTTGCATTCCTTTTCAGATAAAATAATTTAGTTTAATGATCTAGTAAAAGTGGGCATGCTTTTTTAGTGCTATAACATTCCATATTACATATGCAAGGTAAAATTATATTTGTATTTGCTGCACTAAGGTCAATCAGTCGTGACACTTGCAAATTAGCGAGCTTCAATTAAACACATTGTCAGCTGTACCAACACCATGTAAGTTGTTTCTTAAACCATATATCAAGTTAAACTTATAAGTTATTGTAAGTTAATTTATTTGATTCTGAGGTAGTTCTAAATTTTTGGGGATTCGTCCTGATCCGAATGTGGATCAAATTTTAGCTTTGCTTGTGAGGCAACTCCAAATAACTTTGTTAAAATAAGTACAGAGACGATTTTGAGACGATTTTGAGCTATAGTGCCGGTCATCTTATATTTGTATCATGTAAGAGCAATGTTAAATTTAAAACCATATCTTAAAATTGTTTGCCAGGTCTCATTTTAACCATACTCTCAATAAACATTTGTTTTTATTTCCACATTTTTTTTAACTTCCCGCTAAGAAAATTGAAAATTTTCTAAAATCAAGAAGTTATTGGTTTCACCCCGTTTTTCGAAAATCGAGTATTCATCAGATCTCGACGTTTTGAGGTCCTAGGAATCTTCCCTGACCACTCCCGAGAGGGTGTCACCCTGTCTGTAGGTATGTGTGTCTGTATGTAAGTATGTGACCCGCTTATAACTTTTGAACGGCTTAACCGATTGGATCCTACAAAACGGCGTTCTAAAGAGTTCCATCAAACTTAGATTTCCTGAAAATTTCAACTAATTCGGACCGGTAGGTTCTGAGAAATTTCGAAAAAAACTAAGAAATAATTTTTTTTCAAATCAGGTTTTTTGGAATAACTTTTAAACGGCTTTACCGATCAATTCCAAAATATAATCAGCTTTTAACCTTGAAAAGCGACGTCGATCGCTACCAGTCCGGTCAAAATCGGTTAGTTCATTCGCGAGATATCGTGAACGAAAGAAAATAAAAAAGTGTTTTTCCTCAATTTCTCCGAAACCTTTCATCTGAAAAATTTTTGTTGTTGATTCTTTCAATGGACTTAAAAAACTGCATCGATCCGCAAATCGCAAAAAAATCGGTTGATTCATTCAAAAGTTATGGCAGTTCAAAATTTCCAAAAATAGTGTTTGTTGTAATTAAACTTAGCGGGAAGTTACATGGATGGCCTTTAGAGTCAACCGTTTTCCAAATTTTTTTCATGTCGTTCATTTGTCACGTAATTTAATTGTTTTAAATACCAAGTTTTACCTTTTTCCTTACTCAATACAATATGTATAATTAAAAGTGAATCGCAAGCCGGATCCGCAATTGCATAAAGAATGTTCAGTTTTGTATTGCAACACTAAATTATAAAAGATGGATTTATATAATGTTTTAAATTAAGCAATTTCAATGCGCTCAGCTTAAACAAAAAAAAAAAATCACTGTTTAGATGTGGCTATATGTTGAATGCCGATTTATAATGCAAATCTCTTAAATACTATCACTAAATTACAAATATACACATATATATATATATATACAGAGTGTTCATAAAGCCCCTTTAATCCCCCTTTATTACTTTTGTTACTGAAAATAAGTTAAGAAAACTTTGTATATATCTTGTGTTGCATAACAGGAAATTTTTTTGACATATCTGAACCTCTATGATTTTGAGGGGCTTGAGAGGGTAAAGGGGTTAAACATTTAGGGGTCGCGTCACTGTCTAATTAACCTGGGTTTTCGTATTTTACTTATAAAAACTGAACGGAGCTTTTGAGATCTTCCACCCCTTCCATACCTTCACACAAACTCTTTCACCACTCAGTTATGACACCCGCACTCTTCCTGGATGCATCAGTTGGCAGCGTTCTACCAACCTGTCTTTTCCTCCGTGCTGGACCCTTCACGTTAGTAATATTTGTATTTGTTTTGTTAAGAAAAATATTCTGTGTTACTACCAATATGAATAGAAATAAATAATAAAGTATTTTAAGTCTTTGGGGTTATAAAATTAATATGAACTAGTGACTTGTAGGGGCAATTGCCCCTATATATTGTAGTAATTTTATTAAGTAAATTGTTAGTCTCATGATTCACCGTACCTTAAATTATCATTAAAAATTTGTGAATATAATACGCACAATAATTCTTACATACCTGCGTAAAGTATTTATATAACAGTTTATAACCTCAATACAAATCTTATAACGTATTATAGGCTACATTAGTTTTTTAACTCATATTTAGAAAAATATTATCTACGCAATACTTATATTGATTGAAGTTGTAAACATAACCCCAAAGTATAATCTGCGCTAGGTTTTGTTTGCGTATTACAGATGATGGGTGAAATCAGCTGTTATATTATATTATTAAGTTAAACGAATATTTATTTCTTCTTTAAATGTTACACCTGATTTACACCTATATATGCCTATGCTATTTAAATGGGACTTATTTTATTCTGTAACAAACTTTTGGGACACAATTAAGAAAAATGAATACTTTTCCCCAAAACTTCATGCCCAGACCTCTAAAATGAGACCTCTCCCAGCTTCCTACGACCTACCGTTCGCTCTGAATTTCATTTTCAAATTTGGGCTTACGGAATTAAATATATAGATACAGCCTTTTATTATCAATATATTTTAATTTATACAAATTTAAAGAATATATACCCATTCGTTTAGCTTCGGAAATATTCGTACATCTTTGTATATTTTAGAACAATATTTCTAACGCTTATAAAACAACATAAAATGTAAAACAAGATTAATGAAATACACTGTAAAACTTGACTTGTGTAACAAAATACATTTTAAACAACATTTTACTGTATAAACTACCTTTTTTAGAAATATTTTTGTAATTATCTACTAAACCTGGTGCGCGACTCCTCACGTAACTATTATTGACGCAACTCCTGCAGGGTTAACAATTTCAAATGTAAAGGTAGGTCATGTAATACAACATTGAAAAGCTTATTAAAAGAGAAACAGAATGGCGTAAACTAGATCTTAATCTTGCTGTGTGTCAAAGTAATGGACAATCAATGTTCTTTAAAATGATATTTGTATCATACCATCAAAACAGGTTACTAATTTGTTAATATCAGGAATAAGTCAGTATTATTAAACATTTAAACTGTAAATAAATGTAGTAAGGTAAAACTCATTTATCTGAGTTTCTATGTGTACTTGAAAAACTTTGTTGAAAACATGTAAATGTAACAGGGAATACAACAGTTGACCTTTGCTCCTGACTTTCTCTACTGTATGCATAACTGATAATCATCACCCCTTTGCATGTACTGATAGGATAGCAATACCTTCCGCATTTTGTTCCTGACATATTTTGTTGTCATAGCACTCAATTGTTATTGCTTTTTATTTAAATTGCTTATTATGAGTTTACAAAACTTCTTGGCACCAAAGTTTATTAAAATAGTACCGACACAATTATTGAACTTACTTAAGCCTTTTGTAGTATTATAACATAATTTCATTGTTTCATGATTTCGTTTAATTATTTATATTTATCCGTCGAGATATGCCTTACAAAAAATTAAATTAATTCTAATTACATAATCCGTTCTCTATGCCTCTTACGCACTTAACACTTTCACTGATTGACTTTTGGTAATTTATCACTTTTGCTTCAATGTGTCTTGTTAATTTTGATGGTCCCTGATGGATCCCTTTGTTCATTTAGTTTTCTGACTGGGTTGCCTAATTTTATGATGAGTTCAAATTGAACTGCAGGAAAATGGCTAGATGTTTAGAGTTCGAAGTTTTACACATCAAAATTTAACTTTTTCCGGTGTCATTGTCTCATTATCCCAAACGTGTTTCTCATGTTTTTTTTACGAGTTTTAAGCATTCTAATATTATTGGCAGATTTGTATTTAACTTATTCTCAATTTGCTGACAACCAATTATCTTTAGGCTTATTTGGCTTCATTTATTTTGGTAACCGTATTTTTTTTAACCGAATAATGCTTAGTCCGCTGTATAGTTTTTGGAGAAATTTTATACGGCATCCATGTGATTGCTACATCCGTTGTTATTTTATATTCTTCATAACATGTATGACTTATATCTACTGTTTGTCTTTTTGATTGTATGAATATTTGTTTATTATTATTCCTATATTATTGTGTATTGTTATATATTTATTTATGTCTTGTTAATTAAATATATATTATCGGGATGTTGGTATTTACAAAAATATCCCGGACAACATTTTAAGACAACACATTTTAATTATGTTTTAGGCACATCAAACAACTTAAAAAACGATGAAAAGATTTTACATGGGTTTCATAATTAATGAATGTTCATTTAATAACCAGTAAAATATGACTTTGTAAGTTAATAGGTGTTGAGGTTTTTTAACCTTGGCAATATGAATATCTAAAACAAGTGGACATATTTCAATAATAAACAAGTATAGTTTCTGTAAGCTGTTGGATAAATACTAATACAGGTTATATTAAATAAGTTATGTTGCCATTTTACTGATTATTATCGTATAACTTATGTAATCATGTTGTAATTATGTAATTAATTGTATACAAACGATACTTGTTGGAAGTTCAGATTTTCTGTGTTTGTTGTAACATACATTATATGTATGATAAAATATAAAGTACTAGGCACAGCCTTTGGAATTTTGACTAGGCCTACTATCTCCTTGTTCTATTATCAATATTTCTGGATATTAAAAGCAATTTAACTAAAAATACATAAATTTTTTTATGTATATAATTTTAAAAAAAAATTAATATTTTATTTTATTTGTATTTTTGATATTTGTAATTTCACTTTATTTTCCATACATAAAAATGGTCTACATATTATATGGAAGAAATTTGTAAGATTTTTTTAAACTATGACAATCGGTTAATAAACTATAACATGGAACACCAATAACGACTTCAGGAAATATACATAAGGGGTAGGTGAGATTAAATGAAGCTTCAATGCACTTCAGTCGGGACGTATTGGTTTACCAACTATGAAGTATTTTTAGAACGTACTGTAATAATTTATTTGTTTATTTTTAAACTTTAATTGTGATTCGGGGAGAAAAATATGTTTACATAAATTTGTTTATACTCCACTCGAAAATGAAGACATGAGCTCCGAAAACAGTGGTCACATCATTAAGGGGGAAATATACTGTAGACAGACATCAAGGTATGTAAAAATATAAAATAGTCTAACCTATTATATCTGTAATCACCGCTTGACCGAATCCACATATTATGTTAATTAAGGTGGTAATCCAAAGCTTTTATTATCTTTGTTTTTGTTTCAAATTTAGGTCAATATGTTTCTACTACATTCTACATCTGCAAGGGTGCGTGTTTCAGTGCAAACTCATTTAGAACATAGTGGTTGTTCTTAATGTTACCTCCATCCCTTAGACATTAATCTGGCATCTGTGTTTCACCTTAAGGAATACCAGAAACAAAAAGGATCGTTAAGTATACCATGTTTTAGCCCGACTCATAGTTTTCATTAATTAGTTCATGTATTGAAATTGTACTTCATTATACTTTGTGCATTAAATAAGGATACCCCATATTTTTATGAAGTCACCATGCGAAGTTTTAATTTTTTCTAGGTTAATAATTAATTAGTAGACTGCTTTGAAAACAAGATATTAGTTCATTTAAATAACTAAAATAGAAATGACATGTTCTTAAAATTATCTTCTGAAAGCAGCGTGAATCAGTGGATAGCGTATTAGTGTAAGATTAAGTTTAATTACTAACTTACGTCACGTGACTTTCTTCTCTTTTTTGCATAACGCGTTTCGGAAATTTACTCCATCATCAGACACATATCACTCTTGCGAGGTCGTACAACATTACATAAAAAACACATAAACACAAACACTGAGTACATATTAAAACACTATTTGCGGGTAGGATGTATTAGTGTAAGGTTTTGTACATTTCGTTTAAATATTTTATCAAATCAAGTCATATGGGATCGTTTGAAAAATATGTATATACTATGTTTATTTAAAACCTTTCCTCAACCATTTAGTTTTACTGAAAATATAACACAATATTATAAACACGTGTTATAACACAATTATTTTTATTTTACCTGTATATAATACACATGTACCCTCCATCCAATATACAGTACTAAAGTTCATTTTTAAATAATATATTTAATTCAACTTCCGAAGTTTTGTTTCATTTGATTATGTTTGGTTGATATATGAAGCCATGAAATAATAAGCAGAGTGTATTATTTTTTAATCGATAGTTCTTATTTAATTAAATTTTATTAAAAGTAGACTGATAATCTAATACACGGATTGCGCAAACAATTAAGGCGAAGAAATAGTTTCATATTAATACATGTAAAACGCTATAAATATAATCGAGCTTTAATCTTCAGATATATTATTTCTAAAAGTAAAAACAACTACAAGATCGTCATTTTCAGTGACACATGAGCTATAACTAATGTATAACTTAGTACATTATATACTTGTCGTTGAAACACGTTTGACAAATAAACTTACTTTTGTGAGAATTGTGTTTTGTGTTTTACTTTTACTTTTAGAAAAAATGTAAAAAGGTTTTTATTTTTAAATTTGATATGGTTACAGATAAATAAAATTTCAGTCAAAATAAATTTGATTATAAAACCTATTTGTAAAATGTATTTACTCAGTTTGTTAGGCTCGGAAAATTTTTGATTTCAATGTGGCTTCAATAGTTTTGATAAAACATGTTAATTAAATTTTGTATGGTCATGTTTTAAAAATGTGTCAAGTTACACTTATAATTAGAACTTACCATAAAAGCGAATTGAAAACGAAAACCGAAAAAATCCAAGAAAGTATTAAATCTCGAACATACCCATTATAACTAATAACAAAACAATATAGTCACTAAACAAATAGTTTGATCACGCAACTGTATCGCTGTTGTGAGTAGAGCGATTTTCTAAAATTAAGTTTATATGTTTTAGGATTTCAAGAAAATATTTTGGAAATGGGTTTAATCATGAAAGCAGCTATTCAGCGCCTTTATATATATTAATATATAAATTTTTATTTATATATATTAGTACGAAATATATTAGTAGATTGGTTTGTACCTCAGCCTCCATCCTTGCTCAATCTTCGCGTTCCTCGCAGCATACACATTTCCGAAATCACGGATGTCAGCCTCGGAACAAAAGCCGCCCCATGGTAAAATCTCCCATGTGTATTTCAACCCGATACTTTCATGGTGTTTGTACCAAACGAGCCATAAGGTCGTGTAAGAAAACAAAATGTCCAGAATAATCTCCTAAATTATTTTTTTATAAAACCTCCTTAAAAAAATAATTAAAGCAAGAAAAATCAAGTGCTAAGAATAGCTGTTTAAAGTTGAGTGTAATCAACTTTACATAATATAATATTGTAAGCGTGGAATGCCCTTAATTTCCTCTATAACTTTACAACATACTCTCACAGCAACATGGAGGTTATTATATTGACAATAAATTGACTTGGTTTCATCACGTAAAGGTTTGATCTTAGTATAAAATTAGTAAAGGAATTTTTATACTAAGAAATTTGAAATTATATTGCAATCCTACTATTTTATTAACAGCTTACTATGATCCTGTATATCCATATCTGAACTGTGGAGTTCTTCTTTGGGGAGATTTGTCAGTTCGGAATATGCAAAGAGCAATAGGGGAGGGGGGGGGGGGGTCTTGCATAAAAAGCCATAAGGCTTATGGCAATTCTTAAAAAATCTAAGTCATGGAGGACTGCTTTTAAAGATCTTGGAGTTCTTACACTTCCGAACATATACTTGAGGTGATACTCTACTTTAAATTTGAATGTGATCATATCCAAAATAAAGAAATACACAATTATATTACTTGGCAAGCTAACAATTATCGTGCTAGACAGCACATACTGAATATGTACAACAACTTCCTTCTCAAGCTGGTGCTAGATTGAAAAATAAGCACAGAGCATTACAAATTTGCAGGATATTTTACCTCTTAAAAACAACCTTAGACAGCTTCTATTGTTTAGATCTTTTTACTATGTGGAGCAGTTCTGTGTCACCCTTGAAATCATGGATTTGTTCTCCTATTTTAAATTAAACGTTATTTGTAGTCTGTGATTATTTCAAATTATTTGTAATATGGTTTTAATGGCTTGTTCTAATAGTTATGATTTCTTATCTTTGTGTAAATTGTATTGTCTTTGTGTATTTGTAATGCTAATTTATATTGTGCAAATATATGTCTTTTAGCTTTAATAAATATATAATATGGAATGGTAGAACTCCATTTCTCATCCAATTTGGAAATTCAGGGGTCCGGTTTGGAGACACAGATGTCAAAAAGTACAATGGAGCTGGGAATCGAGTGCCGAAATGACCGAGACTGGTCAGAATGTTCCTGAAAGAAAGTTATAGAACGTTCTAGAATGTTTGAGAATGTTGGGGAATGTTATAGAATGTTGGTTGATGTCAATGCAGCGATTGTCACAGGTTTTACATAGGCCAAACAGGACGTCCGTCTTACATAAGATAAAAGAAGCACCTACTAACAAAAAAACTAACTACCTCAAAATCCAGTTTTGCGGAGTAAATTATAGACAGTTTTCGCTCATACACGAGTTTTAATGACAATCTAGACGCAATGCATGTGTGTAGCAAAGGACGAATTATGGATGCTGCAGAAAATTTAGAAATATATAGAGCAACGAAATTTTAGTCCACAGTGTTGCTAAATGATCAACTCTCATTTAATTCAAACATGTTATACGATACGTTAGTCCAGGCACTAAGTCCAAAAAACGTCTTAGATACAGATAAGAAATTGAAGGACAAAACCTGTACCAGTTCCGCCCCAACAATCCAACGTGTACGTCGCCGCAATAGTGCGTGGACCTTCCGCTTATTTTAATTGTTACGACCTCCGTATTGAGTGAAATGTGTTTTGTGTATGTTTTATGTGTATGTGTCTAATTGTGTTTTTTTTTTTTTAATATTCCTGACGATGCGTGAATACCCTAAACTGCAGTAGAAAGGTAAGACATACCAAAATCAGGATTAGTAGACATTTAGTTATACCGAAAGTAAGTACATTGCTTATCCAAAATGATAAATAAAGAATTACTGTGGTAGAAACATTATTTACGTAAAAGAAGAAATACATATAAGAAATAAGGTAGTTAATTGAAATTATGATAACTTTATTTTCATGTGTAGTGTCATAATAACTTAAAGTGCAAAGTAATGATACAATATAAATGTAAATAATATTGCAATTAACTACATCATTACCAAGATATCATATCTGTTATAAGATTTTAATGGTTATATGATGTGCACTCTAGTTATACCCTCAGTTTACTGAATAATTAATAATAAAATACAATTAAATGAGAAACTAAATACTACACTCGATGAGTACTAGAGCAATCTCAATATATTTGTTATTGTTCATCTAAATCAGTGAACAAGACATTTAACTGACGCCTAAACAAATAATCAACTAAATTGTATTAAATTATTCTGTCTTCTGGCTGGTAATAATTAAAGACATATTTTTTTCACAAATAGGACTTAATATATCGATGCATTATAGCATTACGTAGTTCATTATTTACAATCTAAATTAAATAATTATATCATTGAAATTATTTATTTTAACTTCATTATAAATATAATTATATGAACTAATTAAATATTCATGTGTTCAATTGTGTGTACAATAAATTATGCAATTAGACCACTGAATTATTTAAATTTAATTTGTGATTTAAATGAATTTATTATTGCAAATTAGAATAAACAAAATATATTAACATTTCCATATATACATAGACTTCCTTTACAGGTGTAAAAGATACATTATACGTTTGATAAGTGACGAAGTAAAATTTACAAAAATATATATAAAAGTAAAATAACAGTATTTGGTATTTTAAAATAAATACCAAAGGATAGCTGAGTTTAAAATGACACAATAAAACCCCTTTAAATGAAGTTAAATTATCACATTTGCATCCACTTTACATAACATAAATTTAAATTTAAATATCATAATTTCCATTAAAAACTAACCGGACTATCATAATTATTATAATTTTAAAATAAGAACTATACAACTTTGTCGAAAACATTTGCTAATTAATTTTCGAGGAAGAGTTAATTTTACCCTCAATGCAACAAAGTGTTGTATTTATACCTTATCCCAAGTAGGCCTACATGTGACTTGTTACATGAATTAAAGGACTCTTTACGGGGAAAATATTTGCACCAACAGTGATATAAAGTTTTATTTTATTACAAATTAATTTGATTTTGTTTGAACTCAGCAATTTAATAAGAAACAAAATGTAAAGTAACTATTAATTAAAACGGTGAGTTTAACCGAGCAACCATAAATAGCTTTTCAACAATTTTAATTTAAACTGTATTTTAACTTCTTTAGTGCTTATTGTAATATCAATTCTTATTCAATCACTTTGTAGTTTTATATTCATTTTCCGCGTTTACACATTTCCTGTAGGAGCTTAAGTATTTTCAAAAACAGTATGAAGAGATATTAAAAAATGAAAATATCAAGAACATTTATATATTTTACTGCTTTATTCTAAATTGCAGTAAACTATTTAGAATTTGTATTAATTTAGTCGCAATTGATTATCTTTAAATTCTATTTTAATATGTCTTTATCAAATAAACAAAAAACGTAATTTAGAACTACACTCTTTAACGACTAGTAGTTTAACGCCTGACGTTTTATAGAATTCCAAAACCATTCGTTCTAAAAAAAAAAAAAAAAAAAAAAAATCACACTAATTAAACATTTCATTATTTACAATTCTTTAAAACAGCACATTTCAATCTATATAAACAACTCCATTTATAATAAATAAAAAAAGAGTACAAAATGTATATATATATATTTTAAAGCTAATAAAACGTACAATTATTATACGTTAGAGGTTTATACTAAAAAGTATAGTAAACATAATATATTTAGGCCTATATAATTTAGTGTCTTTGAACTGCCGAATATCAATGAAGTATTACCTCATAACCTTCACAAGTACTGTATATAATATGTATATATTATATTATGACAATATTATTTTTACACAATATGCTAATTTATTTAAGTATTTTACGAATTCTTCTTGATCTTGTTTACTTTAATGGTAAAATAATTGTAAAGTAATTTTATGTAAAACACACAAAACAATGTAATTCTATAAAGCACGTTAGGCTAGAGAGCAAAGATAAAGTTTCACTTACGGTCTATTGATTTAGTTCAAAGTAAAATAAGTGTTTGGCTTCTGTTGAAAATTGAATTCTTACAGTCTTGCCAACTTTCCAAATATTTTTATAACCTATAATTCTTTTCGTTATGTTTCAACCTTGTGCTATTAGTATGTAAACTTTGTTTGTAAAATAAACGTTTTTAGGAAATACGGATTACTAAAGATTCAATATGTTGTTTATGCATTACATGTATTATTCAATGTATTTTTATCGCAATTTATTCATGTATTAATTTATATCTTTCTATCATTTTCACAAATAAATCTCTTGGAATAAAATTTGGATTCCGGTGTTTAAAAAAAAGGTAAACTTCTGCAAAAGTAAAAAATTTAAATACGATAGCAATGTATTACAAACACGATTAAATACTTTCAGGATTTTACACTTGGAGTTTAATAAAACTTGTAGTTTACACTTGAAGTTTTAGTTGGATACTAAAATTCCGACAGGTTTTCTTGCAAAACTGATGTATATAATATTTATGAAGAATTATAAACCTTATTTTATACTAAACTTAACTTCATTTTATTATTAAAAGAAGTTTTTGGATTTGTTTGTATTACATGTAGTGTTAAAAGATACATTTTGTATCACATATTTATACTTTTTCTGTGAAAACTGCACATTTTCCATATAATTGCTTTGGAATGATATATTTAAAAGTTTACTTACTATACAGAGTTAGTATAAAGTCCCGGGACAGCACAATATATTAAAACCGTTACAAATAGATTTACAAATCTTTGTACTTTGTTTCTGGGAACCAATCATTATTTTATGAAGTATTTATTGGACCGTTACCGTCTCGAGGGGACGGCCCCCTACTAGTCAGAATAAAATCTTAAATGAGAGAATAGGCTCAGTTGAACTAAAAATTAAAAGTTTTAATTGGTACAATCCGACCCTAACTAAAATTTCGGCTGATTAGCCTTTAAAAAAGTTACAAAGTCCTTATTATAATTATTTAGCACACTTAGATTCCTGAAATGCGTAACATACTTCTCGTGAACGCAACTAAATAGTTTCTATTTATATAAACCTAAGACTAATTTTTCGTGACTCTCATGTTCCCTTTAAAAAAAATACTAAAACGTCGCTGGACTTTATACTTTCCCAGTTACACAATATATCACTCTAGTGTACATACATTATTTTTATATTAACAACTAAAATACAACGTTTAAGCATATTTGATTATTTAAGAACAGGTGAATGATTGATTTTAAAAGCCATTATTTCTTACCTTAAAAACTTCTTAATTGCAAGTTTATACAAACTTTAACAGACTGCCATTTCCGTCTCCGTTTTGAAGTAGGATTTGTGGTATTTTTTCTTCTAACAAAAATATTTAATAAGTTGTACAACCCAGCCTATGATATTGTTTACGATTTTCTTCTGAATACAAGTGGACCAACCCCTTCAGGCTTATGAAAGTTAATAATTGCTTCGCAAAATACTGTTTCAGATGCAGTATAGGTGTGCTAAGTTTCTTTGCTTTATCTAGAACTATAAAAGCAATAAGCATCCCGGAATTTTATAATCATCCCCGTATTTATTTAACGCAAACAAACTCTCTATTTGTAACCAATGAACTTTGTAACAATAAAATCCAAATCAATGTAATATTCAAATACACATTGTTTTAAAAAATATTTTATATTAGGTACTATTTACTTTTCTTTCTACTACGTAGTGTACTAATCATAGACATACACAAATCTTACTTACCTTCTTAAATTATTATTTTGTTACAATCGTATTATAGGTTTTACATGTGATACATAATATATGAATCTAAAGTTATATTGCCATAATCAAAAGACATTTTTATTTCCATTGATATATTTTTTAATGCCTATGTAATGCCTACTTCATACACACATTCCAACTTACACATAAATTATATATATGTATATATACTATGGGAGACCCCTGCGTGCTCCGCACGCCAACCCCCGATGGAACATTCTAAAAACATATGTTATGTTTTATTTATAATAAAGGTGTACGATTATTAATAACCTCAAAACTAAGATGGTAAATAAAGTTAAATGTTCAAATTAAATATTTCTTATATTTTATAAGAGCAGTTATAATAATAATTAAAAGAACCAGCAAGGATCAGGTCTACACTTTAAAACCCTAACCTAAAAGCTAGAAATACAAAAATTAATGCTTCAAATTTTTAAATCAGCTGTTAATGGAAAAATTTAAGCAAACAACTATATTATCTTTAATTCATTCAATTGGTTGCTATGGTAATAAATGTAAATACATGTGTTTTTTTATCAGTCTAGGCCTAACCTAAGAATTTTGTCCGATTAAATTTGCAAATATTGAAATAAAAAAGGTTTTTATCGAAATTAATTATAGCCTCAGGGATAGTGTAGCTTTTTATTAGTAAAACTATTTTTTCAATCTATTCAGTAGTTCCAGAGATTACCCCCTTCATACAAACAAACAAAAAACAAACTTTACCTCTTTATAATATTAGTATAGATCAAATGTTTTAATAAAAACTACAGAACAGCTGTTTTATGTTTTTCATTTATTTATTTAATACCAAATGTTTTAATGTAAACAAAGCAGATGTTTTTAAATTCACATGTATTTCTTATGGGGATTTTTCGTTTTTCGGGGACCCCAAAAACCCCTTAGTTTTTAATTTTATAAAAAACTTATATTTTTCCCTCGTTCTTTGAATCGATACCTTTAATTTGATACCTCCATCATCCTCCGATTTACCAAATTTCCACAATTTTGAATCTAAAATTTCGCTTACAGAATTATATATAAGGATATATATATATATATATATGCACGATTTTGGTGCTGTTTGACTGCCATACATGGGGAAAAACGTATGCTACATGGCTGCCAGGCCATTTAGCAGCCGCATACCAGATCGCCGAACCTCTATTTCATGCTTATAACATTAAAACAGACCTAAGTTTTAAGTTTCAGAAGGCCGCCAAATTAGTCATAGTTTTGATTATTTGTATATTATTAGTTCACGAAAGTTAAGTGAGGAGCGCTGCAGTTGTAGACTTATATGCGAATGTATATACAATTTTCAAAACGATGAACCATTTGGCGGCCGAGATTTGGCAACGCTGTGTCTGACGCAGTAGTTTCCTTTCCCCCCTATTCTTCCGGTGTCCCTTTCAGCTCGCTGGTACTGCTAAATATTACTTGTACTGACTCCAAAGTGTCTTGTCAACAATAATCTCTATTTACGGGGTGTTTTAGGATTTTCATGTCAGATACGTTAGGGTGTTGTTCCTGGACCAAATAAAATATGTTAAAAATGTCCGAATACCAATAATTACCCGTACAGCCACCATTTTGTTTTTTCACATAAAAATTTTTAATTTGAAACTACTCTTTGCAATCCATTTAAATTTTACTACATTGCTTTATGATACAAAAACCTAATTTCAGGAAAAACAATTACATCTTGGGATTTACAATGTTTATTTTCAAAATAGCGGTCGTTTAAAATCTTTAAATTAAAATACCGGTAAAACGGTAAATCATACAAATGTTTTTTAAAGAAATACTTTTTTTAGAAAATTTAATTTTTATTGGTTGCGGTTGCACTAAGAAAATCGGTTGTTATAAAAGTGAGATATGTTTGAATGTTTGTAGAAAAGGCAGCAAAATGGTATCCCATTTTCTGCCTTTTCTACCTAGTAGAGTGATTTACAAATATTTTAGATGAAAAAAATTAGATGCAGGTTGTCCTAATTTCCAAACGATGTTCAGTAGGCTACATACAAAACATAAAGCTTCAAACACTTATTGACAACAAAACTGTATGTTACCTATGTAGCCTACATTAGGTTAGTTTTACTACTTTCAGAAGTTAAAAAATTTTCTTTGTAGTATTGGAGCTTCAATGAAGTTAACTTCTAGTTTTTACTTGAAATTAGTTTATTTAACAAATTATAATATATTTAAAAAAAAGTTTATTTTTATACATTATAACTTTATATAACCGAACTGCTATCAAATAAACATTATTATTGTAGTTTTTCAAACATAACATGAGCACAATCTAGGAACCAACAAATATCAAGTTTCATTTCAAAGTTTTATTTATTTATAATTCATCATTTTAATTATGGCTTGTTTTGGTTTTGAAGTCACACACACTAAGAGGTTAATCTATATAGATGCCGACAAAGAAGCACAAACAACGACGTTATCAATCCAGATAGAAATTTGATGACTAATTGTTATTGCAAAGCGGGAACATAGTACGATAGACATGTTTATACACAATGGTTTGAATAAAATGAAGATACGCATTGGGCTGAATAGTTTCGTAAAAGTTTATAGACCGTTGACGTTGATAGACAGAGTACCGGTATCAGCTGATCACACTTATTCCCTCTCTCTCATACACTGCTACTGACAACAGTCGTGCTGGTGTACAATAAAGCCTGCCCTGTACCCATAATAACATTTTACTAAAAACGTATGTCATCTATTATTTTTATAGTGAAACAGCTTGTTTTTAATAATCCAAACTTCTGTTTGGACAATTACACAAGGTATTAATTTAGCTGAAATACAAAAACTGAGCTATTTTGCTTATGCTCCTGTACGGTTTTAAAATATTAAAATTTCTATATTCCTAAACCAATCAAATTAAATTTGTTCGCACTAAAATTATATAGGCATAGTGATTGAAAGTTTAACCAGTTGCAAGAAATAGTTAATAAATAACATGTATACCCAACGGAACTCGAGAATTTGCCTATGCACAAAATTGCAGACACCCAAATTTGGCTAAAAAACGTTTTTCGCTTCTGGAGGCCAAAGAAAGCTTTGTACATGGCTGAGTTGCTAAAAATTGTAGAGAATAGAAAAACCTATAATTTGAGCCGGTACGATATTATTCGTTAAATAGTTATTGCAATAATCTAAAAACCGTTAAAATGCCTGTTTTTTTGCAATGCTAATAATTATAGCAAAGTTGATATTTTTTATTGCACAAAAGGAAGCCCTTATGAGACTGAATCGAATGAGCCCTTCTAAAGTTAAATCGACCAATTTTTTGCCGAGATACATTAATTTATTTATTCCGGAGCACTTAATGTTTATTGCAATGACTTTTTTGGTTATATACATTTTAACGCTACATTTACCATTCAACGTTTATTCTATTATAAAAAACTTATATTTTCATAGATTTTGCATTACAATTAAAAAAATTAGTTTTTTACCCTCCATTTTTTGAAACGTGGGAGATTTTTTTTATAAACATTTAGAGCTGGAGCGTTACACAGGCATCGTAAGAAACTTGTACCTTCAAAATATCTGTTAAATTGTTTCCTTGGGCCGAAAGATATTGAGTGTAGTGTTTTGCAACCAAAATGTACCTCAAAGTACATAACCATCTCTGAAATTGTAATAATAGGCCTATAGTCTATATCTATAGCTATACTAATATTATAAAGAGCTAAAATTTGTTTGTGTGTATGTTTGTTTGTTTGTATGTAAGGGGTAATCTCTGAAACTACTGAACCAATTGAAACATTTTTTGTTTTAATAAAAAACTACACTATCCCTGAGTAACATAGGCTAGAATTCATTTTGATAAAAACATGTTTTATTTAAATATTTGAAAATTTAGTCGGAAAAATTCACAGGATGATGTAGGGCGTTAAACCCATAGCGTCTACCAACAACAGCTGTTATACCAATAAATAAGCAACATTATAAAAAAACTAAAATACGACAGTTGAAAGATGAAACTTATATTATTCAAAACGTACTATGCCAAAGATGTGCACAAACACATAAATTAAGAATGTATGTGCCGTTAAGATTGGTAAATTTATTTAAACACAATAATTATAGTTTAGGCCTAGACTGCTGATGCATAACACATTTATTTCTTACATTCATTACCATGGCAACCAATTGAATAAAATAACAGATAACACATTTTTGATTCGGATGTCTAGCTTAGTACAAAATAATATTTATTTTAAGTTTAGGCCAATCATGTTTCAACATACACAAACCAATAAAAGTTGGCGTTAAGGAATTTTAAAATAAGAAATCACTATATTACATCTTATTTAAAATAAATAATGCATATTATAAGAATTTAATAGTAGCCCTATTTATTGTTAATATACGGTAATTGGTAGTGAGCAACCTAAAGTTAGATTATAATATTCTTACACATACATCCTAATTAAAATAAATAAGACATATTAGAATTTAATAGTAGGCCTATTTATTGATAATGTACGGTAATTTATTGATAGTGAGCAACCGAAAGTTAGATTATAATATTCCTACACATACGTCCTAATTAAAACAAATAAGACATATTAGAATTTAATAGTAGTAGGCCTATCTTATCTTCTAAAGCGAAGAAAAATTGTTTGTCTGCACAACGGATCTGGAAACTCCATCCAAAGATTTTTTAATTTTATTTGCGGTTTTTGGCCACGAGGAATCTATTGGAGCTGGACACCAGTCTGGAAAAATTCGTTTTTCTTAAATTAAAAAGTAAAATTTCTCCATTTAAAATACACAGCACAGCTGATGCAAATGTTTTCAATATAATTACAATAATCAGCTGTTTTCTTTTAAACTGTATTTTATTAGAGGTAAGATGTTATTACAATAATGTACTGTTTTCTTTTAAACTGTATTTTATTAGAGGTAAGATGTTATTACAATAATCTACTGACTGTTTTCTTTTAACTGTATTTTTATTAAAGGTAAGATGTCATTACAATAATCTGCTGTTTTCTTTTAAACTGTATTTTTTATTAGAGGTATGCCTAATGTTGTATCTATTTGTAGTTACCATAACAACAAATACTTCTGTTAAATAAACTTACCCTTTATTTAGTTGTTTAATGTTATAGGCCTAACCTCAAAACTCAATAATCCAAAATTTATTAAGCTGTTTCTTATATTCGGGTTGTTTTTCTGAACTAAATCTTTTAACCCAAACTTAATGATTTTAAGGTTTTAACTCCTATGTCAAGTTTCAATTCGATATATTAAAATTCGGCCAATTTAGAATGACCCAACGCTTCATATATGAATGAGATTTCAACTTATAGTGATTTCC
>JAGFPH010000843.1:92180-128640 GCA_018207615.1 Philaenus spumarius
CATCACAATTGATATTTATTCATATCCAGTTTGATTTTGTCCTTTAAGTCCATGAATTTCAAAGTTGAAAACTGTTAATATAAGAAGCCAATTTTCGCAATACAATTACCGAGTATAATATTACGATTATTTTAGTTTTCTTATCTTAATTAATCTTATAAAGTATCACTCAACTGTATCAGAGAAACATAATTTCTCCTGTCCTTTAGCCCTCTTTAATAATGAGGTAAAACATATATTTTACTTTGAAATCAATGTTGCATTCATTCTATAACTATGTCAAATTTCACGTTGATAGCGTACATATAAACTATGTCCACTAAGGGCATAACTATATTGTTGTTAACTATGTTGTTGCGTAAGGATAGGCCTACTAACAACAGGTCAAATAAGCCAAACAAAAATATATATTGTGCTAAATTTATATTATGTTTAACTATTTTACCTGGACACGTTTAAAGTGACAGCACAGAATATTGCTATGAGTTAAATTAAAAACGAAATAATATTCTATTTAAATTCGCAACTTATGGTAGGTTTTTTCAATAATCGAGTCTATATTGCTGCGAAGTCGATTTTTTATTTACAATGTTGTATATGGCTAAACTGTCCCATAAACAATTGGTGTGGAACTTACTGTTTAAAATAAAATCAGTTAGTTATACATTTAGTGAGTTAATTTTACAATACATTTTGTATCTTTATACGCGAACATTTAAAAAGGAATCTTGGATTGGTACATACTTAGCAACATATTTTTATGATTGTATTTAAGCGTACAAAAATGTTATGGTTTAATTTATACGTTCACAGTGTAGTTATTACGTTTTATTTTGACAACTAAATTATATTAAGAACTGTTTTTAAAAAATTCTAAAATGTACCTATAATATTAACACACTAATAGGCCTATATTAAACTAGTAAGATGCCGGGAATAATCACGGCACGGCAGATCAGTTGAATGTGTACAATTATAGTAAACAACCTGTTTAGTAATTACAAAATATTAAATGCAATGTGACTTCTCACGTAGAACATGTATAGGTATTTTCAAACTGTTATATAACTAATGTAGGCTATAATGATCTTTTTTGAGGTTAAAATTCATTGACAAAATGTTTTTCAATCATATTTGTTTACTTCGATTTTCAGAAGAAACTACTTAGGCCTACAAACAATAAACTATATCTTACTGGGTCTATGTCGTTAGGGATTTTAAACATGTAAATGTAGAGTCTACAGTATAAGAAGAAGGCATAGGCACCTAATATAATAACCCATGGTAAACAAAAAAGTATAGTTATGGTATGAATAAGTTCGACACGTATCATTACACGACACAAGAACTAATAAACCGATTGGTATGATTGTTTTGAACAAGAAAAGTATATAGGCCTATACGGAAGAAAGTTATTATTGCTGTTTTAAAATAAAAACAAATTTTGATCACTGGAATATGCTTTTAAACCCTCATAAGAAATCAACAAAATTAAATGAAACACATAAAAATGTATTTATTTAATTTTCTATTAAAATAGCAACAGACTCTACATGAAAACTATTAAACCGATTGAGATGATGTTCTTGATGTCAAAAATTTATATACGGGAGAAAGTTATTATTGCTGTTTCAAAACAAAAATCAGTTAATCAGTTATCCAGATCAATACAATTCTGAAAAAGTCTTCAAAAATACATAGATCATATATGAGCCTATCACTCAATGCAAGTTACCTATTGAGCGTGCACAAAAAAGTCTAAAGGAAATTTGGCAACGCCGCTGTCATCCATACAGCCTTTACATATGGTAATACGGCAGTTAGTTGGCCTATGAATTCTTATGCGCCAGATAGGTACAGATTTTGAGGCAGCCATTTAGGACCAACTTTGCTAATTGAGAATAGGAATATAATGCAACTTAACAAATCAGATAAATGAAATACCGATGTTATAATTACAAACTATTCACCGTAAAATTTACATATACACAATGTTCTAAGGTGGCTTCCACATAGGTTAATTTTTGAGGCTGCCAAAAGCGTTAAGATATTTAAATATATATATAAATTTTAATGACACCCAAAAACGTGTTCTGGGGACCATGATCGGTGCTCATTTGGTACTCCCGACCTTGGGTCTCACCATAAGGGCCACTGCAATAGCTCATTTTTCCTATGGAAATTCGCTAATAAACAACTAAACATTGTAAATATATTTTTTACTAAAATTTGTTGCTTATTTGTTACATAAGTTAGTTGACGAGCGAAGCGAGGTTTCCTCTTTAGCTTGACCGTTCGGCATTTCGTCTGTGTGTCTGTCTGTATGTCTCACGATTACGGCCAAACGCCTTGACCGATTCTAATGATTTTTTGCATTAATGTTCCTTATTCCTAGGCCAAGCGATGTATATACAGTAGAGCTTCGAATATCCGAACTAATTGGGACCGAGGGGGGTTCGTATTATCAATTTGTTCGGATTTTTTTAAACAACCAAGAAAATGCCATTTAGGCTAAAATATATGCCCTTTAATCGATTAAAGAGGTTAAACAGTACAAGCAGTAATGAAATTACAATACAGTATGTAAGACTATTTACATATTATGATTTAGAAGAACCTGCTCGTACAATTGTAACTCTCAATTACAGTTCACTTGTACATTAAAGTTAACACAAACGAAAAATAAAAAAATACTGTATAGTACACTACTGTATGTATGACACACTGTTATAATGATTGCACAAAGAGAAATGAATGAACTTTCTGTATGTTTACTGCTAGCGCTAAAGCAGCTTATTATAGCGTGACAGTGATACTGACAGCCAGTCTGTTGTGAGGGTGTGTGAGAGCAGGTATTAAGAAGTGTTTAAAAAGAGATAATAATATCAAACTGCAATGAAGATTTTTGTGAAATTTTTAACAACGCAATAATAGGAATTTGCGAAAACGAAAACGGAATTTCTGCCTCAGAACGCGTTCGGATTTTTGACGTTTTGGATTATTGACGTTCTGATTATCGACGGTCTACTGTATATAGTTTTTTTCGATTTTACATTTTTAACCCCTTAAATAAAATAAAAATGGCTGCCGCACCGTTTCTCTCAGTGTAAACTATTTTTTTTCCAAATCCAGTTTGTGGCTTAACCGTGAGTCGAATTGAAAAACTAGTAGCATTTCATTTCGCTTGTAGAAAATTTGTTCTACAAAATTGTTTTCTTGGTGATTTTTCGTATCTCTAACGGTAAGCTCACAAAATGGCCGCAAACTTCGTCCACGTTTTTGTATTTTAATCATGTTATTATACGTGTATTCTTTAGATATCTTCATAAAACTTTATGATTTTATGGAGAGGGAGAGAGAGCACGCTACCTGCTGTCTTGATCTTTCCTGCGCTACATCATTGTGGCAGCTGTGACTATGAGTGTGTTGTGGAGGGGGAGCATAGATAAGGTGCCCGATTGGCTTTGCGTCGAATTTACTGAGTTGTAGTCCTTAACATTCTCTAATTCATTTTGTTTAAATTTTTATATCACACAGTATTTACAGTCGAACATGAATAAATTGCAAATTATTTTTTCACTGGCTAAACGTTCTACTTACTTCCTTACTAGCACACTATTTTTAACCTAAGCTAAAACAATTTTTTGTTATTTCAACGAGATAGGTCTACTGTTCACAGATCAACTATTTATATTAGTTTTCTCAGTTACATACATTTTTACAATATGTAATACGTGTAATAAGTGTAATACAATGTTCATCTTTTTACATATTAATTTAATAAATATATGAGTTTCAATTATATGAAACTTGCAATTAATTTAATGAAAAGTAAATTTCAATAGTTATTAGATAAATGTGTACATCTATTATTTTACTGTAGGACCTATTAATGATAAATAATAACAACAAACACCCAATTAAATCTCAACCACTACACTGCTTCTCACGTGATTCAATAAACGAGCATTTGTCAGAACAGCCCTTTACAACAAAGAAGATCTTGTACATCCTGACAAATCATTCTTTCTTTTTCACCAAAACAAATTGCCTCGTTAAAAGCTTTTTCTTGTTCAGTAGAACACCAAATTTGTAGGGTCTAAAATGTACATTCCTTGATTGTTTCTGAATGGATATGTTGTTGCTTCTTCACTTAAATAATTTCTGATTTAATGAATACTTTGATTATTTATCTAAAAAAATACATATATTATATTAATATAAAACAAAGACAAACAAAGGTATTACTATTTTAATTACTAAAAATTAAAGTAAAATACTCCAATAAATAAATCAACTTTATTGTAAAACTTTAGGCTCTGGATCAACGAAGACTTCGTAGTCCGAAACGTTCGAAAATGTTCTAGAATGTTCTAGAAACTGCCTTCAAAGCAGTATACCTAAATTTTGGCAAATAATACACTCTAGTTATATATTAAAGAAAAAAATATTTTCATTTCAATTATTTGCTGTTCGTAGAAAATAATTTAGGTCAAATGTACTTGCAATACTTACGTGGACGTAAATGTACATAAAACTGGCGGACATCGTGATTTTTGTTTTACTCATGCATAGCTGATCATTGAATGAAAGCCTAAATGGGGAACAGATTAATTTGGACAAAACTAGTAATACGTTTTTGAGCCAGTGAACCCTTAATATTTACCCGAGTTTAAAGTATTCCTAATAATACATGTGGTATTTAACAAAAGTCAAAAATATTTCTCAAAAAATTTGATTATAACTTACGCATAAAGGATAAGACAGTCTGCTGTAATTAATTTCTGCAATATAAGGTGTAATATCTAAGTACAAATTAAAAAACTAATAATTTGTAACTTTATGATAACCATTCTAAAAATTATTTTGACACTTTTATAAAAAAATATTATTGTCTTTTTTTAAATATCAGGCTCTTTTTACAATAAAAAATGTGTAGTTTGAATTGCTTTTAAGAGTTACATGTTACTGTTTCCAATATTAGTTTTTGTAACATACTTTAATTCCCACAAGTTTATGTACTGTATTTAGTCACTGCATACAGTACATGATAATATATGTTGAACCATATTTAATTTAATTTAATTATTATACGTACGTTGACATACATCAGCTGGTTTTTCCCTTTATGAAACTTCGTAGCAAAACGCTGTTAAAAACAGGCACTTCAACTCGTGATCTGAAAAGAGTTTTTGTATTTTACCTTTAGGAACGGATCTTTAAAATCAAACCTTTGTTATCATTAATTAATAATATCATCTATTTACTTTCATTTCCAATGAAGTTTAAAAATATTTGCCACAGCTATATCTCACAAAATCTTTCGAAATAAGTTGAAGACGAGGAAACTAATATACTATCAATTTACTATCGGGAGTTCTAAGAAATAGGAAACATAAGATAAAACTGTCACACAGAAGTTAGTCAGACTGTAAGAATTCAATTTTCAACAATGGCTAAACACTTATTACGCTCTGAATTAAATCACCAGTCCTTACAACTCTCCTTTTTCCAATTCCTAAACTGCTGTTTCCACTTCTATTGCTTTTTCTATAACTAAATTCTTTATTTCAACTCTGTTTTATTCTTCAAAAATTTACTGCTGATGCAATTTATTACGGCGACAAATAAAGAGTACAAACTAACATCAAAATTTAAAAGTTTAAAATGTTTACCAATTATTTGCATATTATTCTTTCTCATTTCTTTTATTTAATTTAAATTTTTCACAAAACTGTTCTAAAACAAAAAAACTGAATCGTAAAATTGTTATTATCTACTTTAATCAATTAACTATATTTGTATACATAATGTGAGTTAATTTTGATTGGATTTTAATACATACTACTTTCTGAATCTACGATGTTACACGTATAGTACTGTATATTGTACTAAAATTATCGTTGAGTATAGTAACCTTTATAGTTAAATGTTTCTAGTAAAATTGTTTTTCTTCAGACAAAAAATAAAACATTAACTTATAAGAGAACATTATTTTATAATAAATCCCAGATATTTTTATTTAACAATACTTGTTATTGTTCTTAAACTACCTATGAATACAATTAATTATAGTAACATACACATTCTCTATAAAGGGACAATAAATTGCTTCTAGCCTTCCTGAAGATTGCTACAGTTTTCGTATTTTATAAAACTTTACAAATTTATAAAAATATAATATTTAATATATAATTTATTCCTAACTTTTTTAAATCATATTTTTTCGAATCCTTCACATTTGATTCAGCACAACCTGCATAGAACTTTAAACATCACATAAGATTGCTGATGACTGCGTTGTGGCATTTTCGGAAGATAAACTTATTGAACAGCTAGTAATACCTCTGAGAATTTCGCATTTTATTTAATAGAGGTTAACCTAGTTGTTCTACAGAAGTCGTGGTTGTAGTCAAATGAATCTTGGCCCAACCCTAAGTGGTTAGGGCAAACTTATCTAATCTAACCCAACCTTTCCTTTCCTAACCTTAAAATAAAGTAATTTTTTTTAGGTTAACCCAATCATTTTACCCAATTTTTTAGAATAACCTCCAAAATTTACCCAATTTTTTGGTTAACCGTTAAATTAGGTCCAAATTTAAATTTTAACAAAATAAATTGTTCCTTAATACCAACCCATTTAGGACCATTTTATTTTTCTCTCTTTAAAAATATATAATACGGGTGAAAACATGTTGCATGGAGAATAATGAGGACATTTTAATAGTAATAAACAATGGTAGCCTCAAATCCCAAAATTTACGCATTGTTCAAAAATAGGAACAAATATCCCGAATGGGTTCATGTTAAACGGTTGAATGTAACAAATTTGCAATCGAAAAACTTTATTTACTAAATTATCAAACTAATAAAACATAATAATAATAATAAATTACAATAAACATAAACTACTTCATTTTAATCAAAGTTATCTAACATAATACTTATACACAACAAAAGGATATTTAGAGAATTAATATTTATTTCTGGTCTCTTGGTATTTCTGGTTTATTTACTGAACTAAAAAACTAAAAAATAATACCAAATTATAATCAATAAAAAGAACATTTTTTCTGTTAAGCAATGTTTCTAACACTCTATTTATGAATAACTCATTAAAACAACAACAATTTTATTTATAGATTAACATTTTTACTTTTTACATTACATTTTATCCTGAATTTTTTCTTGCACTGACCACTTTTAGTATGTTTTATTATCTATTGTAATAAGGTGTCCTTCATTATCAGACCTAACATCAAGTGTAACTCGTTTATCAACATCACTTGCAGTAACGAAGGGTCTTCCAACGGGGATTCTTCTACACTACTTTTGAAGATAACAAATTGCAATTCGACACCTGAAAGCCAAAAGACATAAAGGATAATATATGCAAAGGGCAACCGATACAAGAGCCATGCATTGTTTATATAAGAATTTACAGTAAACATTATCAACTGCCAGTACCACTTTTTCCTCCTGATGTTGTTATGGTTCTTGCAGATCTTCTTATTCATTCCATCCACCCCTGATATATACAAGTTATATAACGCAACACAATATGGTTTTATCGCAATTGTATGTTTTTTTTCAGATTGACTGTTGTAACGTTTTACTTTACCCACTGGTTGTACACCAGCCAGAGTTGATGCAACAGTAACAACATTGTTATCATTATAACGAACGAGGCAAATTCTAGAAATATGTATACCAACGTAATCGTATGATCCTCTTTTGATACTTCAAAAGTTCCTTCTGACTCACGAGAGATGCTTTCTCTACACGATCTTTGCAAATAGTTACAGTTGCATTTAAACGTTAAAAATATATATTCCAGTAACTTCTCGGAGGTAAACAAAGTTAAACCATTTATTTCTAGTTAAAACTTTTTCTAAGTTCTTTACAACAGATCTAGTAGCACCATGTTCTGAAGTAATATTACCAGTATTTGCACCATGATTCACTAATGATTAGATATCCAAGACTGTCGCACAAACTCGATGTCTTATAACCAAATGTGGTTGGTTTCCCATGTATATGTTGTTTTGTAGAATATCTTCCAAAGTTTGGGATCATATCCTTATCTACACATAAGTTGAATTCTCCAGGATAATATATCAACCAATTCTTATTATTTGTTTTCCACATTTTCCTAATTTTAGAAAATGTCTCATTTTGTCTCAAATCTGTGTTGTCGCAAACATGTAAATAATTAATAAGGCTAATGAAACGATTTCTTGGTATTGCTTCTGATATTGTAATGGTTTGACAATCTGGACTTTGTTATCAATCAATTGTTAACCAAGACACTGTACTGTAGCTATTAACTAAAAGTATACCAATAAAAACTTTGATTTCACTAGAGGTAACATAAATTGTGCTCATTTTTTGTGATGCATATTTATACTTATTAGTTTAATTTCGAAGTATTCTATAACATCTGTATTATAATTTTTTTTAAAGCTCTACTTTGTCCACATAAACTGCATCGTGAAGTTCCCCTAGTCCTGGTCGCCCCAAGCACCACTAAGTTGTAAGAAATTGAACTTAACCTCTTCAAGGATGATTATTTGCAGTAGCAAAAAAATAGTTTAAAATTTGTTTGTTTTAAATATTTTTTTACATTAAATTGAATTGATATTTTATTAGTTTGCACCTATAATCTTGGGAAGTTTATTAAACATGGACCAAGGGTCAGACACATTAAAAGATAAGACATAGTAATACTAAATGCCTGTAAAAGAGCTAAATTTTTAGGAATTTAACTCTTAATCTGAAATTTCTGTATATTTTCTTTACTTAGTTTCACTAATATCTAGGAAATTATATTTTACATACACAAAAAATGTTAAGCTTAATATGTTTTCGGGGGGAGAGGGAGTAAAAATTACTAAGATTTTGTAAGTAATTTTAAAGCATGTGCAAACAAACTAACTATTTAAATATGAACTTCTCTGGAATCACTTCAGTTCATTTAACCCCAATCTAAATGGTTGTTCAGCTAGAGAAATTATACTCGAATTAAATTCAGATAATTCCATTAACTTAAAAGTATATAATTTTCTATTTCACACACATCACACAAGAATTAATGTTCTTTTGGTAATGGGGTTAGTTAGTAGTAATAATTAAATAAAGTAATAAATTAATACAGCAATACATTCATTTGTAGAACTTAAACTGTTCTGAAAATAATTATAATATAAAAAATTTCAATTACAAGAATAAACATGCGATTCGACAATGCCTGAACAATAGGCGAAACACGCGTCATCACTTGAACGGTGACCAAAGAAAGGACTGCGAGCAGTAAACGCAAAACTAAGGTATTTATAAATATCATTTCCAGTCCAGTGAGGCAAACACAAACATACGACATGCATCAAAGAGCTAATGAAATATGAAATTAGGTACAAAACTTTACCTTTTAAATATCTTACATTTCGATCATCGTTCTATATAAATATCAGACGTAGCTTTGAGAATCGTGCAAACATCTTACAGTCTCTAATCATTTACCTCGTTTCCTTTGAAAGCAAACTCTGTGTGAAAAAAGTATTAGAACGTACGAATTTCTCAGCATCTAAGAAGGATAGAAAATTGTTTAAACTGTAATTTTCAATTTTATTTTTTAATTACTAGATTGTTTTTAAAGTGTGATAACATCAGCCATTTTCCAATATGGCAGCCAACTTTAAAATTTGTGACGGAAACCTCTATTTTATATTGAGTTTTCGTATTTTACAAGACAGTCATTTTAATATTATTATTATTATATATATATACATTGTTTTACAGTCTTGGCCTATGTTGTTTCACTTGTAATGTAATTGATTTTAATACTTTAAAATTATTTTAACAGTATTATGTTAATAAATAATTGCTACACATTTCATTGTTGCTCAGCTGTTAGTACTGTCATAGGAAATTAATACATTTCTACCGAGATAAAAAATTTTAGTTTCTAGCCAATAACTCGGTTATCTTTTAAGTTACAGAAATAATACAAAAACCCGTAATGTTTTTCATAAAAAAAATAAATTTTTCTTATCCAATTATTTTTGTAAAGTTAACGGTTTTTGAGATATTTTACACTACAAGCTTTGAACTGCAGCCACAATAAAATGTATGACCAAATTTTGTTTTTTCTACTTGAATAAAATATGTCATACTAAATATGTATTCAAAATTTGTAGTAAATATTTTGTAAAAAATATATTACATGACTGGAAAAAGATGCATATGTCTAACTTAAATTATTTCTTTATTTTTACTAGTAGAACACGTCCTGAAAGTTTCTCAGTTACTTCGTGAAACACAAAGTATATAGATTTTGTACACAACTAAAAGCAATGAACTTGCAGTCAGGAAAAAAAATAATTACTGAAATATTTTTAAAGTTGGGAAATGTTTAATCTGAGGGAAAATAACCAGGGCTACGAACGAAAGACTCGGTAGAACAAACACAATTTGTTTGAGTCCATATTTTACTATTTATGCAAGTTTCAGAAAATTCCAATTACTTTGTTTACGTTGATTTTTCTCTGAAGCAAGTTGTTTATGCCATCAGAAATAAGACCGGAAAGTGCTGAAGCATCAGATTTTATTTTGAACTCACCTTAAAATTTTCACGCTATTACATTTTCGAATTGAAAAAATTAATATTTTCGGCCCACCCTAAAACACAGTAAATACTATTTGCAATACCATGCGAAATACACAATGCATCATTTTAATTTAAAATAAATTAATATTATTCCAGTTACAAACAGAAACATCATGGATTTGAAAACAAAACAGTTTTAAGTATCATTTTTATTTTCGTTTAGGAGACATTTTTTAAATACTGTAAGCATGTAAATAAACTGTTATAGTAGTTCTGTTAATATTTGTTCAGTTTTGAAACAATTTCAATAAAATTGTTTTACAAAATTTAACGTAACATTTCTAACTAATAAACACTGTTCTTGTATTAGGAAAGTTATTTAATAACAAGAGTTTAAATTAACAAACTGTCCTATCCGTTGATTACAAAACTGCCAGCCGCTGCCTTTAATTATTGAATAAGTTATTATGCAAAATGTGTTAACGTTTTAATTCAAATAAGTAATACAGCTCTGTTAAAACCAAGACCACGTATATAAATCTGTTCGACGTATCCTTGATAATATGTGTATATAATAGACAGTTGGTGTTGGCCCATGGCGAAGGCAATGCAAACAGATTATTGGATACTCTGATATTTCACGGACTTGATGACTGATCGGCAGAGACGGATCCATCACATAACTTTGGGTCGGGAATTTTCTGGGCCCCGCGTTAAAAGATATGTAGTTTGAAATTATAAAACTAAAAATTATTCTTCAGTATTTTTTTTACAACATTTTTAAGATCGGCTTATTTTTATTTAAAACTCCAAAGAGGCAAATAGTCTTAAGAAGATTAATTTTAATTATTCCTATTCAGATTTTGTATAGTAGTTGATAAATAGTAAACGTTTTAATTGTTTAAACAGGGCTGCAGTTGCTTAAAGAGTACTAATAGAAAAAAATTACAACTTTTACTTCAAAGAAGCAATCTTATATAAATGAACAGGTAATTTTTATATAAAGTTAAATTTATACTGTGTGTACTTAACGCTGTAGAGAATGTATAAGGTTTACTCCTGATTTTTCGAATCTCTCAAACACTTGGTTGTGTTCAATGGGTATATCGTGGTGTATATATTTTTCTAAGAGAGTCAATTCAACCAACCTTTTTTGAACCTTGGTAGTTCTTGTCCACTTAAGTAATTTAAGGACCATGTTATACGAACGCTGTTAGTGCCGTGTTGATAACGCTGCAAACTAGGCGCTAAATTCCCAAGTTATACGGGACGTCAATGATAATGCGTCGCCAACGCGGGGTATGTGTTATACACTGTTATACACCGCGTTTTTGAGGCGTTGTCACTCGCTTCCAAGATGGACACCATTGAGTTAGTCTGACTACTTGTATTAAAAATAGTAGAAACATGTGAAGTATTATGTAGGAGGAAGGGTGGACCACGGGACATTGTCTCACCAACCTCATTCCAGCGTTTAGTATTCAGTTGTTTATTGCTCTAATCCTTTGACTTAACGCCATAATATAGAGTTGGCTGTTGTTCGATATCACAAATACTTTCCCCCGTGTCAAACTTATCGTTACTTTGAAATACACAATAACCATTTTGAAATAAAAAAACTCCACCAGAATCAGGGTAAAGTTGATACTTCTGTCTAAAGTGGCCTACGCCTGGGTAGCGAGGATTCGCCAACGTTGATAGCGCTCGTATTACATGGACCACGGTAGTTCCATTTACTCAATAAACCGATGCCAACGTTGTAAACGCGGCGCTAACAGCGCTCGTTTAACATAGTCCTAAGGAAGAAATTACCTTTCCGCAGTTGCGCTGCAGACTGGCAAAGTACACGGAACTTGAATGAGATTGTGGATGATGGGGAAAACATCTTTGTCACAAATATCTAGTATTGCTCATTGCTCGGTAAGAAAAACAAAAATCCAAAACACGAATTTCATGTAAGATTAAAGTTGATCAGGCTTACATTAATTATTACTGTAGTTAATTTAGACATGGACTAATTTGTATATTCTTGCAAAGAATAATTATTATTAATAATAATTATTATACACTGCACAATACGTTATGATTTAAAATATACAGTACTTTGAAGTACGAGTAAAAAACGAATATATCAAAGACCTGTATTAAAACAAGAAAATTACATTGTAATTATCAAAGCAACACTGCATTATTGTATTATAGTGCAATAAACTCTCTTTATCTCTACTTCTTTGAAAATATGTTTTAGATAACATGATTAGTTTTGCGTATAATTCTCAATTTAAAAAAAAAGAATAATATAGGTTTTCAAATTTACAAAATCAACCGTGAGTTCCGTACGACCGGCTGGCCAGCATGCTCGAAGTGTGTCGTGTTTTTTTTGTTTGTTATTTATTAATGTTGGACATGTGTTGTTTTATTTAATGATAAGTGGGCTTTTTGTTATTTGTGTTTCGTGTTTCTTGTGACTTGACAATGGAAGCATAGTTTAATCTTCCGAAACCGGTCGTTGCTAATTAAAGGACACAGAACTGTTGACGGTACCTAAGGTATGTAACCTAGCTTAATAATAATAATATGTATTTTCCTCCAACTATTTACATATATATTTTACTGGTTGTTAAATATCTAACCATTACTTCCAGTATTCGATGGTTAGTGTGAAAACAACTAAACCAAATACAAAGTAATAAAAGCAATAAAACAAAAAAAAAACAGAAATAAATACAAATCATTATTATAAACTATTTGATCCCCGTAGACATTCTGCGGTATTATTGCGAAAAGATTTACTAAAAGTGAACCTAATTGCTGTTGTCTCACAGAAAGATATGTTTTGACTGTTTACAGGAGCTGTTAATCAAATGTTTAAAAATTAAATTAATAGAAATTTTTTTTTTCAATATGCATATTATGTGCAATTTATATAAAAAAATTACAATTATGTATAATTAACAACTTTATAAAACTTCTTTGAAAACTAAATTTAAAGTTTTTCTTGATTTTGGAACAATTTCAACTTTGACATCATTAAATGAACGGGCTCTAGACAGCGCCACGTAGAATTGACCATGGCTAAAAATTGGTTGTGGTAAATAAAGACCAACATGGTTCATAGTTTTGCCTTGAGCCTTATTAATTCTTATACAAAAAGCCAGTCATATTGGGAATTGACGTCTTCCAAATGAAAATGTTAGTGTAGTTTCAGATGGTATTAAATCAATTCGAGGTAGTAATATCCTTTATCCTACATGATGTCCTGTTATTATTTCTAAGCCCAAACAGTTGTTATACATTTGTTTTAATATCAATCTTGTTCCATTTAGTAGGCCAGCAGTAACATTTAAGTTTCTTAATAAAATTAACAATGCTCCACATTTTAGTTTTAAACTATGTGGAGGTAATCCACTGAGATCTAAACTAAAACTCTGATGGATATTACACTATTTCATGTGCTTCATATATGTGATTAAGTTATTTACACTGTTATATTCCTTGTATTTACCAGGTAAAATGTTCCAGGTGAAAACTTTATGCTGTTTTGTGCTATTGTATGTCTTTGAAGCATGCGGTACTACTTTCTTCTTTTTTTTTTTGCGCGAAGTGTAAAAAATGTGCAGGTATATGCCCTGTTGGTACCGCCCAACAAGTGTGTAACCCAAGCTGTGTTTCCAGAACTTCTCTCTGTGTCTTCCATCGTACACATTGAAAGATGGTGTGTTCTGCGCTGTATTCTTCCGCCTCACAATTCAGACAGCGGGCCTCTTCTGATCTCCGAAAGCGATATAGGTACGCCCTAAATCATCCGTGTCCTGTCAGTGACTGCGTCAGATAATATTTCGCCTCTCCATGTCGTCTATTTATCCATTCCTAGATGTTAGGAATCATTCTATATATCCAACGACCGGATACATCCTCAACCCATCTTTCTTGCCACTTCCTGAGAAGTCTCCGTCTTGCATTCAATTTTATATCAGCCATCGTCGCTGTTCCATCTTTCCTTTCGTCAAATATATCGTTTCTTTCCCAGGCCAAAAGATCTATTGGGGGTATTCCAGCCACTACTGTTACCGTTACTTGGGAGACTGTCCTATACGCCGCGTTGACTCTTAGTGCTACTCGACTCTGTACTGATAGCAACTTTCTCCTATGCACCAGCTTGTTCATTGCTTCGCTCCAGGCCGGTGCTGCATATAATATTATGGAGTTTACCACACTAGTGAATAACCTTCTTTTCACCTCTCTCGGCCCTCTAACATTGGGCATCAAGCGTAAAAGGTTTCCAGCTACCGCGGCAGCCTTGTTTTCCACCTTCTTCAAGTGAGGTCCAAAAGAAAGCCCAGGGTCTACTTCTATTCCCAGGTATGTCAGCTGCGTCTTCCATTCTATTGTCACACCATTAATGACAACCTTTGGCATCCTGTACTTCCTTCTCTTTGTTACAAGAATTGCTTCAGTTTTTGACTGCCATTTCCAGCCCTCTGCTGGTCATGCGGTACTACTGGTAAAACTTGTCTGAAGTCTCCCCCGAGAACTATGACTTTTCCACCAAATGGAACTTCATTATTACATGCTATGTCTTTAAGTAATATATTAACACAGCCAGCACTGGCCATGGGAGCTTCATCTCATATTATGATTTTTGAAATTTTTATTTCTAAAGCCTCTTTGCTATTTATGTTTAATGATACTGATGTTCTATTTAAATGTAAAGGCAACTTAAAACGGCTGTGTACAGTACGTCCTAGCGGTAACAACAATTCAGCAATTCCAGTCCATGCCACTGGTATTACACCATAATTTTTTATTTTACAATAATTAATTAAGCATTTAGACACTTAATATTTCTTCATTTTTGAAATACAATGCTGAGCAATAACAACATTTATTATTTAGGTCACCAATGTTGTGTGGGGTTAAATTATGTATACAATCTGATATAGCACATTTAAAAGCAATATTGAAAGGCTTTGTTTCATTTGAGTTACGTTATTTATTAAATTTTCGTTTTTTCTTTGCTTTTGTATATTTAGTTCTTGTTTTCGGTCTCTTTTCAAAATTGGCTGTTTTGATAAGATCTGTATTTGTGTCACAATTTATTACATCAAAATGGCCTGAATATAAGTGCACTGTGAACCGTAGGTTTCGTACAATACTTCCAGTTCCATAATCATGGCTGATATTACCGTTTTCAATATATACTCTGTATAGATAATTTTGGAATACATGACTAATACATATCAGTTCATTCTACTTAACATATTAACCGTCAATTGAGAGCAAAGAAACATAGTCAGTTGATAATAAAACAGACAGTCTGTAGCTTCTATCACCAATAATATAATCCTTAAAAAACTTCAAATTTTCTGATATTTGACAGCTAGCCTAATTTCCCTGTGTTTATCTACGGTATTGCAAACACACCACGCTACAGCTTTAAACAGACAATTACCATCTCCACGTGTCTTAACAATATTACTTTCATTTATTATCTGGGATGACAAAAATAAAAAGCCTAAACAAAACTTCATAGTTCAATTACACACCAACATAGCCTGCAAAGCAACAAATCAGACCTAAAACACATCAACAATAACATAACCTAAATCATCTGTTGACAGTTGAGCAAAGTAAATAAGTTATTTATTTGAAACTCAATTAGGTTATCAGCTGTTAGAACCAATTCCTATTAAAGTTGTAGAACACTGATGCGATTTTAAAACTCGGAATGTAACCAAAATAAAAGTGTAAATACAATATGCATGACAAAATAAAAAGCCTATAGTTCAACTACGCACCAACATACACAGTAAAAAATCTAACCTAAAACACATCAACAATAACATAACCCAAATCATCTGTTGACAGTTGAGCAAAGTAAATAAGTTATTTATTTGAAATCAATTAGGTTATCAGCTGTTTAGAACCAATTATTTCCTATTAATTTAGTTTCAGCAATAAAAGGGCAAATAAAATATTTAGCTTCAAAGTGAATTAGCACTTGAAATTATCTTTTTAATGAAAAAATAATCATCGAAATCGGTTAAGTATTAACTTTAGGAAGTGAAAAGTAGGATTTTTTTAATATACAGATTTACTTGACTTTTAACACAATTCGGATACACCTGCTATGGAATATCTTATCAAGATCTTCATACATATTAAATCAAACAAGCTGTACGCTCAAACTTCTATAACCTACCATACATATAAGCACAATATGCATTCCAACTAAACGAATTCATAAATCTTTCACTACACCAGATTCTTAAATATTTGATCGCAGGACTCGAAACCCCAAAGCCAATCCCTCACTCCTGACATATACTTCACCATCGTTGGTTCTTTCCTGATCTGTAATGGCAATTTATTAAATATTTTGGAACCAATATATAAAACAGACTTTTTTATAAATTCTGTTCACTTTTGGTCTTTATTTTTGTGGATCTCGGCAGTACTTCTTGTAATATAATACATTTTGACATTTCAAGTACGTATTTTAGCTTCAGCTGTAAAAATCTGTAAGATTTTATATATACATTAATGTTTCAGGGGCAATACATTTAGATATTTAAATAAGGAAAAATAATGATGACGCTTACTCATGAAAAGTAGAATGCGGAAAAAATGTTTTTGGGTGACAATTAGAGGTGTAGTCGCGGCCGTGCAGGTCCCTACCCAGCACTCTATTGCTTGTTGTAGTCTGAAATGTACGAACGCATTATATAACATTCGTAGTACTTTTAGGTTACAGATGTTTCTTAAATAATAGAATTTCCTTTTATATGAACTTTATTTAGAGTTTAACAGTCGAATGTGTTTTTTTTTTCATGTAATTTAGCTATCAATATAAATGCCTAAATATTTTGTATCATCTGTTTGCTGGACGGGCGGACACACACACACATCAGGACCAAGTCAAATGTTATTGTGATAGATCAAAGTCTCCCCAACTACGTATTTCGTGTTTTCCACATTAAAGATCATATCATTATATGAACACCAATACTGTACAATTGTTAATTCAGCAATCGTTTTCTGTCTTACCAATTCCCAGGTGCTGCTCACTTACTGGAGAGCGATATCATCAGCAAAGGCTCTGATTACTCCCTCTAAACTTTCTTCAAGCAAATCATTTATACAAATCTGAAATAGAGTTGCCGAGAGCAAGGCCCCTTGTGGAACTCCTCTATATATAGTTTGAAAGTCATTTACAGGTTTACTTATTCGTACTTGTTGTAATCTGTCTTTCAGATAAGTTTGAACCCGTCAAAAGCATCTCCCCGTACTCCGATTGATTGCAATTTACTTAGCAAAATATCATGATTTAGCAAACCAAACGCCATATAAAACCAAAAAACAAACTGGAGGCTTTGAGTTTGAAGTTTATTCCTTCATGCACACTATCCATATGAACACTTACAGCTTCTCCTGTACCCCACCCCTTAGTAAACCCTTATTGCCTTCTACTAAAAAATGTTGTGAATTTAGGAAATTAATTAATCTAATCTCCTTTAATTCTTAAATGATTTAAACAAAAACTGACACTAAATCTATACGCCTATAATTATTTAGTTCAGTTAGCGATCCCTTTTTGTAAATAGGAACCACATGGGTCTTTTAAGGGCAGCAGGAAATATGCCCGTAACAAAACTGAAATTTATAATATTACATATCGGATAGTTAGTATTTATCGGGAAACATACTATATAATATCACTAGAAATACAGTAAAACCCAATAGATTACTTGCTTTTTACTTTACCAATTACGTTATTAACTTCACCTTCGTCAACAGGCATCACAAAAAAAAACGTGTTTTGCCTTCGGCATATTCGAGGTCTGGGATTAATACTTGAGAAATTATACTGTATGTGCACATTAGCAAAGTGACTGTTAAACGCATTTGCAAAACAAAGAGGGTCTTCCAGAAGTACAACATTTTTGTCAATGATTTTGTCTACACTCTTCCGAATAGTTTTCTTAATAATATTAAATAATAAAACTATACGCCATTGCTCCCTACTATTTCCTTGGTGTTAAACGAGTATATCCGAAAAGTAATTAGGCTTTATTTAAAAAAATATCTTTAGACAACCTGCAAGTGAATTCCCGAAAATACTGTTCACGAAGGTAAAGTCTTCACCTTAGTTTTGTATTTATTTTATTGAGAAATTAGTTCTTTTAAAAATTGTTTCCGTAATCCTATGACTTATGATTTTAGCTTTATGCAATTTTTATGAAATCAGCAACTGTTTGGAATTAGTATTGAAAGGAGATACTCATTGAAAATTCACCGTTGGTATTTAAATAATCGTTAATAAACGTACAAAAATAATGCACCCCAAAGGAAACAATATAGGAATCTGTACCCCAGATGTCTGACTTATAGTAATCCTTTTGTTTAATTTTATATAATATAAAAATACTGTATTTGTGAAAAATATCTAACTATTTCTAAATTTGAGAAATTAGTTGCAAATAAATGTGTTTAGGTTCATTGCAGGCCTAACCTAAAATTATTTTAAAAAACGTGTTATTGATCCAAACCAGCTGTTTTGTTTCTAATATGTAACAATATAATATGTTTGAATTTAATTATAATGCAGTTTGTTAAGGTTCGTTTTGGTTTTGTTTTCTATTAATTTTTAATCTACTCTAAAACATCTATTTGTTGTAAATAATAATAATCTGATTCTAAATTTGCAAAGTTGGTTGCTATGGTAATAAAAGTAAACAAACATGTGTTTGTTTTTTATCCAAACAGCTGTTTTATCTGTTATCCGGTTGTTATTCTACACCTTCGAATGTTCACAAGTTTTAAACTTAAAATAAAAATGTTTAAAAATCTTTTGTTATTGTGCGTCTACGAAACCATAAGAATATACCTTTAAATTTTCGTATTTGTATCTTGTAGTTTTTGCTATAAGTTGATTTTATATCAGTCAGTCTAACTGTGTGGACCAAGCCGCTTATATGTAAATAGATTTTGCCTTGCAATTTAATGTGAAGGAATAAAACGCCTACAAACATCAGGTTTTTAGAATCAAGAAACAATATTAGTAAATTGTAAAATCTCACATTTTTAAAGGTCATTATCAAACAAAAGCAGAATTTAAAATAATATATATATATAAATAAATATATCCTTTGTTATATACATATAAATCTTTGTTATTATTTTAATTGGGACACAATTAGATTTATTTCATTAAACGATGCCAATACTGCCACATGCTACTATACTATGCTTAAACTGTTGACAATAAGTGGTTAAATTGTAAAGCTAAGTTAAGGTGTATTTTTAGTTTACGAACAATGTGCTATCTTAAACTAGAAGAAAAACAATATTACAAAATGCTGGTACTACATTGTACATTTTTAGAATACATGTATTCGAATGATTTATTTGAATTTTATTTTGTTTTAGTTGTATTCATTTTAATCATTAGCTTTTAGGTAGGCCTAACACTACTATGTTAAACCTATTGTTTGTTTACAAACTAAGACCATGCCCTAATACTAGAAAGAGGGAATAAATATGTAGGACAAGATATAATTTAAATATATTTTTAATGTAACTAAAGATGACGATCTTGTCATTGAAATCTGTTTTACGTGTACGAGTAATTTTGTGAGAATTGTGTCCTGTGATTTTATTTTTATAAAGAGTATTTTCCCACGAGTCAAGCTATATTATAATTATAATAATATATTGTAATTTTTTTCAAAAGAAAATAAGACAATCTCATAATTTGTTTTCTACACTTTTAAATTGTTTACAAATAATATTTTAGATTACAATCCCTATTACTTATATCGTTTCATATTTGAACCCTAGACATAATTCAGTTTAAGAATTGGCATTAAGAAAACTTAATAACATTTCCTAATTTTAAGTGGTTTACCATGGTATTAATAACATTACACTTTCTCTATAAGTATGTATTAACTCCATGACATTGGAAAAATACTGTTAATAAATTTATTTCAATTATACGATATAATATAATTAGTTTTAAGAAAAAAATTCTTAAAAAATATATAACTTTTTAAAGGAACTATTTAACTTTAATATTGATTGGTAATAATAAGTAACTGGAAGCACCGAAGAAAGTTTTGGAAAACATCCAAAGCTATATATTTCATTCCATTCCGGACGGAAGCGGAACTTTTATGTTCACTTTATGTATTAGCGTTTTTTACTCCCCAGGCACGTTTCCTGCGGTCAGCAAGTCCGCACAGCGTACACCTTAGTATTCCGTGTCTAAAATCACTTGTCTTTAGTTATGCCCAAAGTTGGATACTGTTTGTGGATTCAGCATTGTTCCGATACTCATTTCTTTTTAAGGAATCCATTTGTTTTGTCTAGAAATTAAATTATTTTTGGAGAGTGTAGATTGCTGTGATTGTAAAAACATGAAGTATAATAATATAATAAATGCATCTTATATTTGCTAATAGTTACATGATATATGTTTTAATATTAGGTCTACACATTACAACTAAAATTTACAATATCTACCAAATGTTGCATTTAAACTGGTTACATTTATTAATTTTTTTTTAAGAGTTGTTACAGTTTTATTAATTGATGACGTTATTATTTTAAAATTGTACTACATACAAATTTTAATACATTAAAAAAACATATTTTTTTTATAAAACGAGAATTCGATCTTAAAGACTTTGACCATTATATTTGTTAATACGTAGGACAAGTAAAAAAATAACAATAAAAAATAAAAAAATAAAAGTTGTATTGCATATTAAATCCACTAGTAGTTAAATTATTTAAACTTTCTTCACTTCAATATAAAACTTGAGCTACTTGAAACACATTTCTGATCTTGACAATGTATTGTGCTATTGTACCAGAATACGTTCCTGGATGTAAAGTTTTTGAGATATATTACAAACAATATTTATTGTTTCAGGGGTTGTTTCAACTCTTACAGGAAAAATATTTTAAAATTCTTTTAGAGGTCACCTCTTGTTCCTAGGATAAATACGTGTACGAAATGTCACGTTCATAGGAGGTAAGGTTTTTGAAATATATAACTAACAATATTAATAGTTTTAGGGGTTGTTTCAACCCTTACAGGCCAAATATTTTAAAATATTTTTTTATTGTGCTTCTAGTGCATATGAGCAAAATGTGTACAAATTTCAAGTTCCTATGTGGTATGGTTTTGAGATATATAACAAACCATATTTATTGTTTTAGGGGTTGTTTCAACCCTCACAGGAAAAAATATTTTAAAATCCTTTCAGAGTGCGCCTCCTGTTCAAAGAAGTGTACGAAATTTCACGTTCCTAGGAGATACGGTTTTTAAAATATATAACAAACAATATTTATTTTTTTAGGGGTTGTTTCAACCCTTGAAGCCAAATATTTTAAAATCCTTTCTAAGTGCGCTTCTTTGCCCTATGGTAAATACGTGTACTGAATGTCACGTTCCTTGGAGGTAAGGTTTTTGAGATATAATATATAACAAACAATACTAATTGTTTTATGGGTTGTTTCAACCCTTACAGACCAAATATTTAAAAATCCTTTCTTAGTGTGCCTCTTGCCCCTATGACAAATACGTGTAATAAATTTCACGTTCCGAGGAAATAAGGTTTTTGAGATATATAACAAACAATATTTATTATTTTATTGATTGTTTCAACCCTTACAGGTCAAATATTTGAAAATACTTTCTTAGTGAGCCTATAGTGCCTATGATCAATATATGTGTAACAAGTTTCACGTCCCTAGGTGGTAATACCAAAAATTCTCAAAAACCATACTATGGTTTTTGAGAAACTGTGATCAGTCAATCAATCAATGAGTGGTATTTGTATTTTATACAAGTATACATTCTAACTAATGTTACGTACATTTTGATGAAATTATTTATATATTAGCGTGGTATGAAGGCAGGAATAATGACGAATTACTAGCAAAAATCATACTATCAAAAATTGAGGTAAATGTGTTTGGGTTTAATTCTAATTTCAGTAAGAGAAAATGTCGAGCCAATTTGGTCGAAAGAAAGCTGAGAGATTTGTGAGGATGCACAAAAGCTCCATTGTTGTAAGGAGTAGCTTTGATTGATTCGACACCTAAAGCCTATCACGGCAGGCACTTTACTTTCTTCTAAAAGTCTACAATATTATCTGCTACTAAATCTCGTAACAGATTTAACCATGCCAGATGGTCTAATAGTGTTTAATCTTATTATATAACTTATTTTCTGTATTTTGTTTTGCCAGAGCTGATGAAGTGGTCAAAGTAGATACAAGTACTGCAGTATGCAAGATTTCTCAGTGTTTATATTGTAGAGATCATTTTAAATAGTAGCTACGTAAAGTATATAATATGCTATTCCATGTGCTGATTTTGTGACGTCAAAGATAAAGTCGAAATTAAGGTTTCGTGTAACCAGACCCTTTTCGTAGTAGACGTGACTTATACAAATTTGTATTAATTTTAAAATATTTTACTTAAATGACAACCGCCAACTGGCAATCAATGCCTAAATATATAAAGTTTGGTATTCCAAATTCACAAACAGCAAATGGTTTTCAATCGGGGACTAAAAATAAATTTATGAAATTTATCGTCCTATTCTCTCTGATGCAAGGACCAAAAGTAACAACAATAAACGTTACCACATTACAACCAATTTAAACCTAGTCTTAATTATGTTTTCTCAACAATTATTTTGATTGGGTTTCTTAATACAAATAATATGTCTTTAAACCAATTTTATATTTTCATAAAGATTCGAGTAAATTATAATACACACATATACATTTATAAAGAGCGACTTATTTTATAATACATTAAAATAAATTTAAATTATATAAGTTATATAAATTATATAATAAAGCGTCACAAATTTATAATTTATTACTTATGAGACGAAAAACGTGTTACATAAAACTTGAACAGATACTTTCACAACTAATGAATCAAATGTGTTTCTAAGATAATGCCGCAATCTTCAGGGATCCACAAGCTAGATAGGTTGTTTATAATAGCTCGTGCATCACTGAAGACGGTTGCTTTCTCATAAAAACCCAATTAAAATATCACACGTTTTAGTTGTGGTTTGTGAGAATAGGTGTTCAAGTTTTATTACATAGAAATTACAAAGTTAAACATACTGTCATGGAAGCGCAAATAATATGTGTTTATACTAATACAAAACATAAATAAAAAATATAATATTTATTAAATCAAGTCATAAAAACAACAACACATGTTCGTGACTAATAAAAACGCTTGCGCATGCCCAAGATTGTTTTATTTATTCGTCAACATAATACAGCTGATTTCATTCACGAGTTTTTTTAACTAATATGTAAATTATTTAAGGTTATGTTTACAACTTTTAGTTAAATTTTGTGTTCTATAAATATACATAATATGGTTCTTGCTGTAGTGTCAGGTTAGTAACATGTATTGGTAGCGATTGCAAATTGCCTGTCTAGGGTTATTGGTCTGAACTATGTCTATTTTAATAGAAATATACAAGTTTGAGCTTCTGTTAAAATTGACAAATATAGCCCAGCATCACATGGAAGTTTGGGTAAATTTTTAAATGCACAATTATATAGTTTTGCCTAAATGACTGGAATTAGGCCTAATATTTTTGGGTTTGAAATCGTTAATTTATATAGGCATATGATTGAAATATTCGATCTTTTACTTTGTTTTCCACAAATAATTGCAGGTCTTTAAGTAAAATTTGCATATCGTCACTTTTTATGTCATGTCTGATTTCTGACGCAGAACTTTTATTACACTTTTAAGACGAATAAAATAATTACAGATTTTTTATGTGTAAGAAATTATTCTTGTCTTGATTTAACACGGGGGATTACTAATATTAATAATAAAACAGGATACTAAGTACAAATATATTATTTGGCTAGCGACAATACATGGGCAAAACATATCAAGTCGGCTATTATCTTTGACAACTGCACTTTTAAGTTGGAAATACTGAAGCCTTTGGTTTCCTTATTTAATAACTGCTAGGAAATATAAACACAATGGTAAGGATTCAGGTTGGTAATTATTAAAAACACCTTATAAATTAAGTTAAATCATCTTTGTGATCATCTTTGTCATCTTTTTATTATAAAATGTTAAATTATGTATTTCCCTCCATAACACAAATTGTACAAGTTATGTATAACGGAAGAAAAATTACAGCTTAACTTACTATTTCAAAGGATGCTGTAATGCAATGTAATAGTTTTTTTTACTGTAATTTGAATTTTAGATTATACCTCCTTTGGTTAAATTGAATGTGAACATAATGCTACGACGCATCCTAAATAATGTTGCACAATTTTTGTTGTTGCATGGGATTTGCCCTAGATAAACCAAAACAAATAATTTTAAATGCTGATTGGTTATCGACATTGTATGTCCAAACAGTTACTATTTTAATCTCTAGAACAAATCTAAGGTACATACATTATGCTGACCTCCACTTATGTCATTTTAGGCTTTAAATATTCCGCTCTAACCTACCATCTTGTCTCTTTGATAGTATAGTTTCGGCTTTAAATGCTTAATATTTGTGTTTAGTGAGTTTAATGCTTAGTTTTATAATACAATGTTTAAGCTCTTAATATAGTAGTACAACTTTAAATATATATAAATCATATATGATTTATATATATTTATAATTATAATATATATATAATTATAATTTGCAGAATTTGTTACAACTTAATTTATAGAAGTACAAGTAAGTAACAACTGACTAAAATACCAAGGTAACTGTGATCGAAGGTAAACTATTGTAAACAGCTATCATTAATTACAACTTTCAAACAAACGTTGTGGTGTAAGGTATTACCAATATTTTCGTGTTATTTTAGCGTCTCCCGAAAGTCAAGTCTGTCATCCTATACACTCGGAATACAAATTTAATACAGTAAAACCCGTAATTCAGTTTACCTGTGTGTGACAAAAGATTACCGAAATTAAACGTAAAGAAGTATTTCTCAACATCAAACATACTCGGTACAGATTAGTGAGAAATAATAAATTTTTTCAACACATTAAATATTAAGGTTTCAATCAAAAGATACATCATTACATCAATATTTTAAATTATCCATCTAAAAAATAACCGCTTCGGGAATGTTAATTTAAAAATAGCATAAAAATATATTTCGATCAGTACTTCATAAAAGTTAGTTCTTCAATAGATTTCCTGCGAATTATGTAATACCAATGATTTTTAAAACATTTTAGGTGTAAAAAAACATTTTTTTAAAACAAAATTTAAGGAGAACGGGCCTGTAAAGAAAGTTTTTCACATTAAAAAACGTGTTTAAAATTATAACTATACGTTATTTTATATTTAATTTGATATATAATAAGCAGTGGAAATATGATGAGAAACATTCGTAAAATATATTTGTACTATGCATGTTTCACTGCGTGCGAGAAAAATTTGCTGATTTTGGGATGCTCAGTATGCGCTATAAAATTATAGTCAGCAAACAATTACATTGGAATATTAATATGTACTGTTATGAGTTGTTGTGGTTTACTAGAGTAGCCTATACGTGGAATTAACACTAACTAAAACATTTAGCTTGTTTTGGGTTTCTCATCATATTAGAGGTGATTTTTTTTTTGCAAAGTCATTGTTTGTTTTAATTATTTTGTTGGCAAGTAAATGAAGTCTTTTTTTTGTAAATTAAAAATAATACGTTTATGTCGTGTTATGTGTTTCGCTATAATGCCTAGATCAACAAAATTGTTAAAGAAAAACAATGAGTTCGTCTTTCTACCGAGGCCGATGAAACTTAAGCCTAGCAACAATGTAGGCTAACTTTAATTGCGTTTCCCGAAAGTTGCGATTTTTCAACAAAATTTATGCACATTTTACTCAGCAACCATAATAGATAGAGACCTGAAATTTGGACAACATATTCTTCAATATGTCTTACAATTTTAAATATGTGCTTTCTTTTTACATCACTCTTAGTTTTAAATTAAAACCACTATAAAAAACACGCGAACAAATTTATATCTAAATATTTTTTTTTTTCATAAAGTGAAAGGAATTAAAAAAACATGTCAATAATGGTATTTCCTACAAAAGAATATTTATTATGGTTGCTCTGAAAAGGGTACCTACAAATTTCAAATTTCACTGTGGAGATAGGACTTGTCGAACCCCCGTAAAAAAAGATCTCCTTTTAAAAGATTGTTTTAGTAAATGTTTGAAATTTAAAAAAGAGACAAATATTCCCATAAGGTTTCTGTTTTTTCTAAAATTTTCAAAACCAGAAAAATTGGATAATCTCATTTTGGGATTTGAATAACTTTCTTGTCTTTGAGGCAATACAATTTTATATAATATGTTAAAGAGATTTTATCTTACACAAATTTATATAAGAGTAGTAAATACAACTTATTTAACAAATAAATATTTGAAAATCTTAAAATTCTGATGTTAAAATTCTTAATCAAATTACTACATGATGTGTATTGTTTCAAGAAGTTATTGTTTGTAAAATATTATTTTTATAAGAAACAGTAAACATAATAATTAACTGTATTTTAATAAGTATATCCGGATAAAAATATCTACAAACAGACGTTGTTATGCACAAAGAGTAGTTGACCAACACTTCTCTATCGCTGCAGAACCACGGAATGTGCAAAGTCAGGTAAGGTATTGAAATACGAGATTAGCAGGGAATGTGGACTAATATAGATATTTTATCGATACATAGGCGAGAATAATTTCACTCTCTTATTTTTTCACGTAGAACCCAAAGAAATATAACTTCAAAAACTAGGAATATTTAGTTTTAACCTTTTTATAATAAATTGTTTCAACTACAATACAACCGGATGGAAGTTACAGACAAAAAATTGATTAGTTGCATTGACATTTCGTTTCGAATAAAAGCCACACTAAATTCTGTAGCACTATATATCACAAAACTGAATAAATGTTTCAAACTTTTGAACACCACAGATAGTTGAACATTAGAAATTTCTTCATAACAACTAAGGTTCAACTATGTCTCGAAAATCAACATTAATTTAATAAAATTACCACATTTGTGACATTTATTTTAAAAGATTCTTCCTTTAAAATATTTTAAGAGCCCAGACCAGTGTGACGAGTTAAAATAAAACCAATAGGAAATTTGCAAAATGTAAATACGCTCTAAGATTTTCACTGTTTCTTCCGATTACTGTTTATATTTTAAACTATTCAAGGGCGGATTATACTTTTGCAATAAATTACGGCATTAACTGTTTGTGTCTATAGTTAAATAAACATTAAAAGAGGCTTTGAAAGTTAGTAAAGACGACTCAAAAATTAAAGACAATAGATATTCATTTAGTATTAAAATAAAAAATTATTTTTTTTTTTTTATAATGTATGGAACTGAAAGCATTGCCATTTTAATGCAAACAAAACATGTTACAAGCTTTTTGTATTGATATTCATCCATTTTCGTCCTACTTCAAAATAACCGCAGAAATCGTTTTACCGTGGTTGTCGCGCCACCTAATTCTGCAGTTAGTCGGAAGTTTGCTGTATTTGTTTTTTTTTACCTGATGCAACATTCATATCACTAAACTAATACCAAAGTTTTGGTATAAATTCATGAGCCTATAATATGCAATCACGTTATTTTGTAGTTTGAAAATATTACACTTTCATGAATAAATACATTACAAATAGTTGTAGTGTATATTTTCAACTTATCATACAACCAACATACACTGTTATTTAATAATATTATTTAACCTGACCTGAATTATTGTTATGTTATTGTTGGAATTGCAAGCTTTTCTCTGATTGCATTTTAATTTGCCTCGAGGATTTCCTAGTTGTTTCATTATTTAGTAATTTGTTTTCAGTAAATTTTGGATTTGACATTAATTTAACTGTTTCACATTACTTTGAAATGTCAGCTATTTAAAAGAGGAAAATTTAAATATGCAAACTGAAATAATTGAACTAAAATTGTAAATGCACATGTTGTACTTAAACTGTAGTTTTCCATTTTACAAAAAAAATGTTCACTCAAAATTTACATTTTAAATATTACTAATCACTATGTTTTCCAGACTTGTCTATAGTAAAACTTGATATTAATGTACGAATTTCAGCCTAGAAAAAATTATACAAGAATTTATTTTGTAGAATGATTTTAAAAAGTAAGCTTTTAAATTATTTAATAATATTAAAATTTAAAGTCATTTGAAACATGTTTCTATTAAGAAGAATACATTGCTTACAGACATTTTCTTAAAAAGAAATTTATATACATTTATTTATACAACAAAAATACATTAATCGCTGATGTAAAGCCTTAACAATTCCAAATATTTTTTTGGATAGACCTATCTATAACTAACACAAATATAAAATTAAATATTTATTAACCCTTTTACCTATAACTTGTTTTGTTGTGTACTCTTTGTACTAATATTTTGAAATTTTGAAGAAGAAAGAAGGACTTTTAATAAAGTTGCAGCTAATTAAAACATAAATTATCACCATTTAAAGCGGAAATAACACTTTTCAGAAATTAATGTTGAAACAAATACAAATCTCCAAAATGAAACCAGCACAGAAAACCTTTTGTAAACAAAACATTTTAATCTAGGTTAGTAATGTTAAATTTATTTCATTTTTCAGATTCAAAACAAAATAACATTACCAATTAACTGTGAATATTTATTCAAACCACTAAAACATTACTGTTTAAATAACAGAACCAGTAATTGGATAGTTACTTATGCATTGAGATAATTCAATTAAGTTGCATACTAATGGGTATTCTATTAAAACCCTAGAACTGGCAATGCTATAGCGAACATTGGGAAGCCGGTTTTTAGCGTTTTACAAGCATATTTTTAAAAATAGTAAATGAACCCCAATCTAAAGGTGTTCCGTAACTTTTTTGTAGAAGAAAATTCAAAGAATTCAAATATGCCACTAAAAATTTGTTTCTTTTGAAATTATAAAAGTTATTAGCTTAGAAAGCAAAAACATTTCAGAAACGGAAGGAAAAAAAAACAACTTTATGCCTAAATGAAAAATAGTAAACAAATTTTGTAATTTTGTTCAAAATTCTCAAAAGTTTTATAATTTAGTTCTAAATAGAAATATGGAAAAATATATTTCAATTTCACAATTGTTTAGTTCGAAATAACACTCTGAACGGTTTTACTACATGACTGCAATAACGGTAACCTGCAAATCATGACTAATTTCAAAGTGACTAGGCCCTATACATTTTTTACTTAAACAATGTTTTTTTTTATACCAAAAATTCGAGAATGAAACGTAGAATCGAATAGCATTCTACCCAGTTTCAAATAACTTTACATTTTGTAATGAAAAATCAAAAATAACAAATCGGCAATCCTAAAAAATTATTTCTATGCTATCTTATTTCTTCACTGACCATTTTATTAGAACACCGTTATAAGCCTAATTTCACTCAACACAATCTACACTTATTTATTTATAACTAAAATACAATATAACACTATTTTATAAACTTTAATAACCATAAAATAACACAAAATAAATGTCATAACTGACACATAACACAAACTCGACGACGGGATTTGACTCAATTTAGCAGTCAACTTTCATCATACTTTAGTACCAACCTATGAAATCTAAATGTATTGAATTGGACATAGATAAAAACTTTGAAGTTTTCTTTTTTAAACCATATGTTGTACATTTTAAGGATATATCGAATAAGACTGTAAGAATCTATTCTAAACAGGCTTGCATATGGCCAAATCTATGACCAATTACAAGCTTTCACCGTAAATCCTGTAGAAAATCTGTTTTCAAAGTAACGTGTGATTTGAAGACACCGTTTTAAAGAGAATCGTCTGCTGAATTCAATGCTGTTATGATCTTCTTCATAAATGACTTCTGTGAGGAGTTGCAGACCGTTGAAAATGAGACAAAGTCTTGACAGTATACGGGGTTCATTGACGCGTGAATCACAGCTGCTTTGCATACTAACATTTTGAAACGGTGATTACGTATGTAAATAGCCTATACGTTTTATGAAAAAGTTTTAAATACAAAAATTAAAGGTTAATTGATTAGCTTCCCAATGGTGCTGGTTTTATTACGATTGGATCATTTTAAGTGTATTAAATAACGGAATATGCAAATTTATTCAAATTGTCGCTACGTTCGAGCTTGTTGCGTTCTACGCCCGAGAGAGCGTCACAAAGTGCAGTCTGCCATTTACAGGGTTATCTCCGTTAAAATTTTCACTTATAATGAATAATTTATTTACATTAAAAATGTTGTTTAATAGACGTACACATTATACTGCTTGGATGATACTAATTTATTATTATTTTTCAGGATGATATTAATGTTCTTCTTTTGCAGTAAAAGTTGTTATACTTTTGTAATATGGTTGATCACTTTATTTAAAAAAGTTTTCGATTTAATCTTTAGTAATTTATAAAAAGGTTACTTTATTCTAAAATAAACTCAATAAACATGTTTCACATTAAGGATTAGTTTTTAAAACTGCTAAATTTACAATAACTATACTTTTTTAAATGAATTGTGCTTTTTATAAAAAATATACCCATTTAGAAGTATAAACCAACAAAACTGCCAATACAAAAATTACAATTTCACCCCTAATCCTAAAATCATAGGTTATTGAAATTACGGCGTCAGCTAATTTGCAACAATAGTTTACCTTACTTCAATGAACGTATTATATTAAGTTGAATAACGATAGAAATGTAAACCTTTTAAATATCGTTAAAAGTTGCATGTTATCTTGACTACGGTATCTAGAACAAGACGGTATGTGTCACGCGCAGGTCGTTGGTGGCTATGACGTCACTGAAACCGAAGCGCCCGGCATCTCTACAGCCATTCGATTTCGCCAGTGACAAGCTTCTTAAAAACATCACCCTACACGACTATTGGGTAAACGGAAAATATACAATCTTTCATGGGATTACATATACACTCTAAGGAATCTTGAGGTGAAATTTTTTTATAGTGAAACCTTTTTTATCGACAGTAAATTCATAGTTATTCATTATAAAAAGGTATACTTGCATATACACAAATTTAAGGAAACATTTTGATGATTTGTTTGAAATTAATAGTATGAATGACCTAAACCCAATTATTAATAAACCTAAAATGGAAATAGGACTATTCAAGGTCAAATATTAAGTGATAACAATAGCATAACAAATAGTAAATACAACAAAACAGGTACTGTACCTGTAATCGGCTGTTTCCATTTCCGTGTTAGGCTACGAATAATAATGACCTGAACATTCACATGTGGGCCTCTAAACTTGTCTTCAATACGATCATAACAGATGTCTGAATTAACTTTCATTTCGTCAAAACTGATGACAACATCCTTATGAAAATCTTCATATATTATAGCTTGCCCTTTAAGTATATTCATACTAATGTCTAAAAATCTAGGAGGGGTTGAAAATTGAGAAAGCCGCCTTGCTATGGTTGTCTCGCTTGGGAGGGGATATTTTAATGTTTCCCTTAGATATGATATGATAATCCTTTTTTAGAGATGCATCTAACAGTTACTGCTTTTGCTACATCATCAGCCGACCAGTTTGTATATTTCCCCTTTAATACACATTGCTGCTGACACGGTAAATATTTTTTCATATTTTTCTAAAGATTGTTTGAGTTTTGATATAAGTACACTAGCATTGTTCAGTTTATTTACAAGTAATTTATTTTCTCTTTTTAAATTATTGTCGTTTTCATATAAAAGAGCCTCTACCGTAGATAAATCACCAGATATAGGTCGTGTTAAATTTAAATTGGAAGAATTAGCTTCCTGATCATCAGGTGTGTTTTGAATATTTACACTGTCTGCTAAATCATGTAGTAAAGATTTTATAATATTTTTAGATTCACGATTTTCGGCTCGTTGAGATAATGTGGGGGGGGATTTTGATTTTTTTGTGTTGGAACTGTCTTGGGTTTTAAAATGTGTTTTTTAGGTAGGTTTGTTTAATAGTTCACTTTTTAAGTCTCTTTTAAAATCTGTCGTTAAAAAATGCTCAGAGCAAATTCGCGCTGTAAGTGAATTAAAATGATCTTTACTTTTACAAAAATATACCCACTGTTTGTGTAGTTTATCTTTAGGAAATTTATGAAAGGAAATTCCTAACCTCTTTGCGTAATCCGTATGATTGGTGCAACCGGCAACTGCACAACAAGGCATTTCGTTATAAAACACTTAAATATACACACACTTAAACTTAAAATACTATATTCACTGTTTAGAAAAGAACTATACTACACATCACGCACACATTTGTGTAAAAATGACACATAACGGACCCAGCAAATCGTTGTTTGCGTAAATAGTTAGTGCAAGTCAATCTGCTTCTGCTACGCGGGATGCATGAGACGGTGTCAGTGACGTCATCTGAGCTCAGAGTTACTGCGCAGCTGTCTCGTACCGTGTAGATTTAGTTACCGTGATCTTGACTACTACAAATACGACAATAGGCCAGTGCATGTCCACCAAACTGAAATTTTCAATCGAATAACATAAGAGGGGGTCAAAATCAGAGTGGTCTAAGTCATGGAGCATGAATTTTTCAGTATGAAATGGTTTGATAAAACAGTTCTGAAAAATCAAGTTGCTAATATTTTTTCATGCAATCTTCTGAAAATATAACTTTAGTATTTACTGCAAATATTTATGATTGTTTTGAAGGCTTTTAATAATAGGGGATGTTTTATTGAAGGGGTTGAAGACTTAGACCACTTTAATTCTAAGGTACTCGGTGGGTAAGTCACTTTTTATATGAGCATAAGTCAATTGGCAAGTGGTTAAACATAATTTTATTTATAAAAAAGAACATCTGCTACATAAGTCAATTAGTAATTGGTTCATCCTAATTTTTTTAAACATCTGCTTCTCCTTCAACTGGCCGTTCTTCTTCTTCAACTGGCGGTTCTTCTCCATCAACCTCCTTATCCCCTTCGGATACAAAGCCAGTGTCTGGTACATCCTGAGAACTGCGTATGTTCCTGAAGTAGGTGTGGTACACTGGAGGAATATATTTGAGCAAGTATAACATATCTCGCTTCTTCAAATAGTTCAAAACTCTTGGTTCATTGTAAAGTAGAGTTTGTTCTGGAAATGATGTCCTTGGCCGCCCTTTAGGAGGTCGCAGGTTCAATGTAGAAAAAGGTTTGCTCTCATCAAGAGTGTTTTTATACTGTATTTCGAATTAATTGCCTTTTGTGAATCGAAACCATTGTATTTGCAGCCAGTTTACTTTTTCATCGTCAGTGTTTTTCTTTCTCTTTGTTATTGCTTTTTGAAGAGGTCCAGTTGAGACGAAATCCTCTTTTCTCATTTCTACGACTAAAAATTTATTCTTTTTCCTAGCAGAGGCCATGCATCCATACCAGTGTTCAGGTAAGTAAATTGGTTTTCCTTTTGCAGCAACCTCTATTAAACCAAAATCGGCATCATTCGGTAAGTACGAATGACCAGAAATCATGAACTTGTGGTCAATTGTAACAAAATTATCTTCTTGCACAAGTTTCAGGAGACTCAATGCAACTTTTATGTTTCGGTTCTGCCCGGTGCAAGTGTCACTAAACAAGACAATATGCTTTTTCGTATTGCAATGTTGCTTAATGTGACGCACTAAACAAGAGGCTATTTCCTCTGAGCCTCTGGAAGCAGTGCACTCATCCCAAACATACATTACAGCTTTGTTGGAACTCAAATCATGGATTCCAAGGTTATAACAGTACATGTTACGTCTGTAGTAAGCTTCCGATACAGTCAACTTTGGAAATGGCAATGCCTTCTGTAAATCAAATGATAGTGCATAAAAATCAGTGTCTTCTTTTGCTACTACACCAGCATTTTTCAGTGCAGCCCTTGCTTTTTCTGCTTGTTGTAGGTGTTGATCATGAGAACTGTTGAGATCTGCTTTAACCTGTTCATCACTCTCTAAATTGATTAATTGCAAGTACCTGTCACATTTCTTACACGTGTCCTTCCGTGGTACATGGAAGGCCAAGTTGAACTCGGTATTAAAAATATGCCTATAATAGTGCTCTTTGACAGCAGAAGTATTTAGGCTTGAGCATTTCTCAACATAAAGATGATACATTTTTCTTAGATTTAGCTCTGGGCTAAGAAACTTTCTGTTCGGGTTGTCCTTCCGGCAATAATGGCTTTGATATGCAGGAAAACTATTGATATGGTCAATGACACCTTGTTTAAGTTCATCAGCAATTTTTTTTTACTTTATGTTTCCCCCTTAAATCTTCCCCTGGCGACCTTCCACTCTTAACTTTCTGCAACGCTCTATTTACTCTTCCATTAGAAAAAGCAAACGTCTCAAGGAAGAATTTTTTGCAAACTTTAACAGTGTTTCCAGATTTTTGTATGAAATACCTGTAACTGCATGACCTGTCACCCCTACTATTGTTTCGAGGCCTTCTTGTGTGCACAGCAACCTCATGCACTAAGCCACACAAATATGCATTTTGTTTTCCATAATCCCCAATTGAATGAAATTTGTCAAACTGCTTTTTCCTCTCATCTTCTGTGATAGATTGGTTACATTTCAGTTTGCAGTTGCAAATAGTGTTAACAAAACTCTTACCTTCAATTTGACGACCTTTGTAGTCAATGTAAGGCTCACCACAGTTTCGAGAACGTTTAGCTTTATTCCTTTTTGTTCCTTCTGGATTTCGTAAACTTTTTCGGCATTTCCTTTTTTCAGGAACTATATTGATTTGTTCCTCCTCGTCAGTAGTGTCAGTAGTATTTTGCTCCGCTGCATTGTTAACTGCGGTGTTGTCAAGGTCTTCAATATCTTCTGAATGGGAATCTGTAAAAAAACACAATTTTTAACTATGGTACCGATATTAAGAACAGAAACTGCTTGTTGCGGTCATTTTAGGTTAAAGACGAAACAGAAACACTCTTAATATAGCCTAAATGTAAGGATAATACAGCAAAATTTCGGTATTCATCTCCGCCGAAATACATCATTATTTTAATATCGATAACCTAACCAAACATAACTTAACCCTAAGTACCTTTTCGATTATTCGATAGATATATTGAAAAAACAATCGATATATTGTGTCGGAGACGATTTCTGAAAGTTTGCCGATAAAACTTTGATATCAGACCACCCCCGTCCATATTCCATATCCCTAAACCCTTCTCTTGTCTCCTTTTTTTCAATCTGAGAATTATCATATTATTATTATGTTGTTGTTGTTAAGTCCCAATTTATCCTCAATTTATTTTAACAAAAAATAGGCTAATATGAAATTAGGTACCTACCAGTTTGGGTAATAGGGTTGATGAGGGTTGTTGTACTGCAAGATGGACCCTCATTGCTTGTTACTTCTTTTAACACAGTCCTCTCCTTCACTTTTTCCCTCTGTTTAGGCTTAGGCCAACTCTCAAATTCGGAACCTATAAAAATACAAATCAAGTATAAAATAATGATAATTCATATTTGACGAAAGATGATTGTATTTTTTATCAAAGGCCCTTGCAAAATTATAAATAAATAGCTTAGTACATGAGCATTACTGGTTAATAAATCACTATGCCTTTAAAAATAAACTTTTGTAAACATAACCTAAAATTCAAAACTAGAAACTGCAACATACAGTAAGAATAAAGTAGTAATAATAGTGTTTTACTTACTATCAGACTCCTCACTAGGTGCATAAATATCTTCTTTATCAGTCTCTTCTTCTTCATCACTACTGTCTTCAATCAATGCTTGTAAAATATCAAATCT
>JAGFPH010000843.1:146474-179941 GCA_018207615.1 Philaenus spumarius
AGTATCTCATTTACATGAAAAAAGGTTACCAGAACAAACAAGTAATTCATATCTTTTCAAACATACTGATCAAATTATGTACAATTATAAATTAACTAGGGGAAACCCCTGCGCGCTCCGCACGCCAACACCGTTGGAACCTTCTATACGCATAATTATGTTATGTTTTCTTTATAATAAAGGTGTAGGATTAATAATAACTCCAAAGCTAAGATGGTAAATAATGTTAAATGTTCAAATCAAATTATGTCGTATATGTCATAACATTAGATATAATAATGATTAAAAGAACCAGCAAGGCTCAGGACTACATTTTAAAACATTAAGCTAAAAGCTAGAAATACAAAAAAAAATTATTAAAAGTTTGAAATCAGCTGTAAATGGAAATATTGGAGCAAATATCTATTTTATTCAATTGGTTGCTATGATAATAAATAATTGTAAATACATGTGTTTTTATCAGTCTAGGCCTAACCTAAGAATTTTTTCCGACTAAATTTACAAATATTTAAATGAAAAAAAGGTTTTTATCGAAGTGAATTATAGCCTATGTTACTCAGGGATAGTGTAGCTTTTTATTAATAAAACTATTTTTTCAATCGGTTCAGTAGTTCCAGAGATTACCCCCTACATACAAACAATCAAATATAAAAAACAAACAAACGTTACCCCTTTATAATATTAGTACATATATCAAATGTTTTAATGTATACTACAGAACAGCTGCTTTATGTTTTTAATTTATTTGTTTAATACCAATGTTTTAATGTAAACAAAACAGATGTTTTTAAATTTTCATGTATTTCTTATGGGGATTTTTCGTTTTTCGGGGACCCCAAAAACCCCTTAGTTTTTAATTTTCGAAAAAACTTATATTTTCCCTCGTTCCTTGAATTAATACCTTTAATTTGATACCTCTCCAATCGTCCTCCGATTTACCAAATTGCCACACTTTTAAATCTAAAATTTTGCTTACAGAATTATATATAAGGATATAATGAATTACCTATTATATCCGTCTTGTGACTTCGTTCGCTTCTATTTTAATATTCTATTCGCTTCGGCTGCTGGAATATGCCCATGGTAGTTAAACCCTCAAAGTATTTTAATATTGGTAAGCCTCGTAAATACTAATTTGATGCACGTTAGAAAAAACTACACGTCGTCTTTAAAGTTTAAAAAAAAACTTCTGAGTCAGAAAGCAGATAAGACAGGAAAAGTGTTGCAGTAAATATTTTACTTAAAGACATGAAATAAATTTTGTGAAACAAAACAAAATAACATACATTTATTAATTACAATTATTTAGGAAAAACTATAAAATTGTAAATTTTTAAAAATCAGTCATTTTCATCGTCAGTATATTTGTCAAATGAAAGGAGACAGAATTTAAAAATTCGAATAAAATTACAATAATTCAGACCATTAGCAAAAGACGGACAATGTCCAAGCGCTATCCTCACATGACAGGAAGCTGACTGATAGAAAAAATTTTAAAAAATGTATGTATATTGTGAAACAATCATAAAATATTTTAACGAATATATCAAGCAATACAACATTGCGCGTGCTACTCACGGACGTACGTACGTACACTTTCCTTTAGAGGAGTTGTTTATTTTTTAAATATTGCTATTCAAAATTCAAACTATACTTTTTAGGAAATCTTTTATAACTACTAATAGTTAGTAAGTTAGTTATAAACTATTAGAACTCACGCCATGCACTGTTAGCAAATTACAGAAACTTGTAAATTAGTCTTTATTAGACTGTTATGAAAAGTAAAATCAAAATCCTTTCAGTTATTCAAATTGTATTATGCAAATAATAAAAAGGTATTCTCAAAACGAACAAGATATTATAAACTATATGTTTTACACCTTAATAAAATGACGTTTACACTCCTAACTTTAAAACAAACAAAAACTATTATTATTGCTGAACCTTATAGGATAAACAGATTTAAAGGGGAAATATAATAATTAATTATATATGTTTTTATTTAATATTAGTTAAATAAAATGTTTGGTGAGTCCGATAATTAAAGTAAATTTATTTACAGGTAATAGTGTGAAATAGCATTTACTTTTCAGAAATAACAAACATAAAACATTAAAAACATATTTAATTTAATACTTTTTCTAAAAAAAAATTGAGATTTGTACCACTACATTTAGATAAACAAGAAAAGATAATACACTGTATAACTTGTTACATACAGTATTTGAACATAAAATGATAAATCACATGATTAAATCTAACATCAATCGCCTAGTTTAATAAATCAATAATAATAAAAACAGCACAAAAACTGATGTTCTTGTAGATAAGCCACCAACTTAATCAATTCAAGAAGTCATTAAGGATCAGGTATCATATCCTAGCTCAATTTTTATTTCTGAGAGATGTTTACAATATTTCTAAACAAACCATTAAATTCAAAGACAGGAGGGCGAAATACCGTAATACGGTTTATTTATATTAAAAACATAAACAATAAACTATATAAATAAAAATGCTAATTTTTTTAGATCAAACTGAAAAAATAAAAGTTTTTTGAAAGCTTTCATAGAATGTTTGGTGTCCCTAAATCCATAATCAAAAACAATTATTAGATTTTAACTTAATTTAATTGTTTTGTAAATTTGAATCATTGGTCAAGCTGTCTTAAGATTAACAATAACGCTTTACAAATTCGTTGGTCTATATTAATATCAGACAGATGTTCCCAGAATTTTAAACACATACATAGTATTTATTATATAGACAACAAGTAAAAATATAAAACAATATATTTTATACTAAGGACTCGCTTTGCTCACTAGAAAACGAAAACAGGTTACGGTTTTGTATATCTGGTATATTCAATGAAATGAAGGTTGAATAGGACAGAGTTCTTTGGATCGGGGTAGTTTTGTCCGGGTGCGGCATGCTAGATCCTCAGGTGTTTACACCTTGGCTGAAGGTCAAGGTTGTTTGTGTGAATAATAGGTTTTTTTTATATTAGAGGGCATTAACCTGAATAAGATGTTTTTCGTTACAAAAAAATTACCGATTCTAAATTTTGCGAAGTAGGTTGCTATTGGTACGGTAATTAATTTAAATGATTTTAATAAACGTGCATTGGTTTAGGCCTAACTTAAAATTAATTGTTTTCAGATTCCATCCAAATCAGCTGTTTTATTAATGTTATATATGTTTGTTTGTCTTTGCTGAAAATTTAAATAAATAATAAGCTGTAAATTTGAAAGTTTAAAAGAAATAATAACTTTATAATAAGTGCAAGACACCCTGACTGATTTTTGACTATTTTCTAGTATTGAAAATGCATTTGACGGGAAAGCACATGACTCAGCTTATTAAAGATGTTTAGTTTTGGTATACTAGCCAGTTAGTTCTAATACCTCTAAAGTTCCACGTAGTCTACGATTTCCATTAACATCCTAAATTGTATACAAAATCTTTAGAATTTGTATAAGTTATTATTACTGGGTTGTCCATTAAAACCTGACTTTTTAAATAGCTGATTACCATCTTGTTATTTGGTTTACACTGTTGATTAACCCTCTAAGCGGCAATGTAAAACTTGTTTGGATTTTCGGCGTGTGCAAGCATATTTTCAAAAAAATAAATTAATAGTAATTGTATCCCAATCCAAAGGTGTACCATAGATTTTTATAGAATAAGGTCCAATTAATTCACATATGGAACTAACAAATGTATTGATGTAAAATTATAAAAGTTATTCGATCAGGAAGAAAAAAATTTCATTAACGGAAAAAAAACAATTTAGGCCTTCATCAAAAGTAGTATTTTTTGTAATTGTTTTCATAAATAAATGTAAACAGTTTCGTAATTCAGGTCTAAATAGAACAAACTGCATAAAAATATTTATTAATTACACATTTCTTATTTTGAAAACACCAGTTTTTTATGTTCTTGCTACAAGACTGCTAACAAAACCAAGCCTAGTTTGAATTGTAATTTATTTAGGAATATATCCTTTGCCCAAAAATGAAATATTATTATAAGAAAGCGTAGAAAATAAATCAAAGAATTGAACTGTATACTTGTAAATTATTATTTCTTGAAAGTATTTATTTGACTTAGTTTTAATTGAGTCACAATATTTGATCAAACGAATTAAACTTCTCACGGACGCATCAAATACGACATTCTGTGTGAAAAACCGTTGGAAGTGCTACTTGCTACTTCTCGTAGCGTGAGAAAGAGAAAGTCGAGTTTTGAATTTCCCATTTGTCAGTATTGCTCAGCACTGTATGAACAAAACCGTTAGAGTAAAATAAATAAGGTTTGCTTTACACCAAACGAAATATATAACTTTAATCTATAAATAGAAATAAACAGGTCAATTCAAATAATTCGAATAATTCTAAGAGATATCTCGAATGCAAAATGTGCTGTTTTGTTTTTTGAAATCATAGGCGAAAATTCAGGCTTTTCATTGGGGGCTAGAATTACTCAGGACATACCCTCCGGAAAGAAATTTTCAACCGCTTTCATATTTCTTTACCTCAAAACCTCTAAATCAAGTTAAAAATAAAGTTAAATCTAATTTGAAACTAACCTAATTTTTAAAAGATTATTGCTTTTCGCCTTTTCCTTTTCTATTTCTTAAAATTATAGGAATAAGAATCAACTTTTAAATGGTCTAAACACATGATACATTGTACTAATACCGGTACTGAATAAGATTTTATTTGTTGTCAAGTCAGTAAAAAGTAGAAGTAGGCCTATAAATATGTGAACGAGATTTTTAAAAGACAAAAGTGTAAACATTGCATTATAGTTTACATTAGGTTTATTAAAACTATTTTAAATTAAATTCAACTCTACATCTTTAATTTACTAAATTTAAATGTTTCATTTGAAGTGCAGCCTGTGCTTTTCTTGTAGATAAAATCTGTTATCACCTTTTCGATATCAATTTCTACATTCCGCTCAATTGCCAAAAGGGCCAATGAAGAAAGCCTATCCGGTCCAGTAGTGTTTCTACAATATGATTTAAGACGTCTTGAACAGGACAATAGCCGCTCACAAGTCGCCGAACTGGTTGGAATTATTAGTATAAGTCTGAATAAATGAAATACGTTAGGAAGAGCTTCTTTTACTTGTTTTCTCACAAACTCAGCCAGCCTTGGATCAAATGATTTCCCTTACATGGTGTGCAAAATATAAAAACAATGAAGTTCGGCTAGAAGTTTACCTTCGTCTAATCTATAGAACTTGCACACTTCACTAATATTCGATGCATCCACTTCATTCGGACTAAGGATACTTGACAAACGGTGTAGGATGTTTAGATTGTTTCCTCAAAAAAGTTTTTGATCTCTGAAATAAGGAAGTCAAGTACAGGAAACACAACCTTGATCCTATAGTACACCTCAACAGACTGAAATGGGTTTTTTGGCCCACCACCTAATTTTTGAGGAACCTTGTTGATTCTAGGGAGCGATGCTGGCTTAAAGTCACAAGTCGTGGGAAAAGGAAAGTAACTATCATATATTTATTTTTCAGTTCTTGATATGAAGTTACCACAATTCTATCTGAAACATGTTTTTTTCTTTGTATATTGGGGGGGCAATTGCCCCCCTTGCCTCCCCCAATTTACGCCTATGTTAGAAATCTGTCCAATTGCAAAGGTTTACAGACAATTAGATATCTATATAAGTTTGGATCTATACAAGTGACTTTTGATTGGATGCAAGTTTTAGAAAGTTAAAACCTTGACGAATCCTAAGGTATCTCTATATTATTGTCAAAATATCCATGTCGAGCCGTCCAGCTTGGTATTCTCTACTGTCTGTTTCTTCGAAGAAATAGATGGACTAATTCCAAAAAAAAAAAACTCTCCCTTGGATCAACAACTCCCCATGGAACGTATCGAATGTAACCATCTCTCAAGGGCACAAAATCCCCACACTTGAGGACTTCATCCTAAAATTAACCAATACAGTCAAACCCAGAGCCGAATGGTCTCGATACACACACATCCAACAAATAATCACTGATCCTGCACCTCCGCAGGACAGAAGAAAAGGTCCCTTATGTCTGGTTTACGAACCACCATTTGTATCCAAAAACCCAAGCTCAATTCTTAAACATCATACACTTTCGTAGCCAATCCCAGCGTATTCCATAGATTCACCATTTCGTTCTCACACAAAATTTATTCAAAATTTAGTCAATATAACGTTCAACAAAGTCATTTTTCAGTTTCAGACAAGCAGCCATTGTTTTAAAACAGATACTATCTTTAAACCGAGACTACGGTCTTGACAATTCACCATGTAATTTATTCGCGCAGTGTGATTTTCAGATAACTAATATTTTAAAATGATGTTAAAATATGTAAATATACGTTTTATAAAGAAATGTTAAACACAAAAATTAAAGTTTGAATCAATTCCTTTACAATGGTATTAGTTTAATTGAGATTTGATAATTTTTAGTGGGTGAAATAATCAAATCAATCAGACCTTACAGTAAGCCTGCTGAGACGACACTATAGTACCTTCTGCCGCTTAGAGGGTTAAGGACACAGCTAATGTGGTTGCAGTGGACAGTTAAACATCGTGCTTATTTATCGAAGTTGTTTTTAAATATTGAGTTTGTGACTGTTAAGCAAAGTTTATTTCGTAACAATTTCCATGTTTTTCGTCATGGTGCTGTTCCTTATAAGGAATACAATTTAAAAGAATTTAAACAGTTTCACAAATAGTGCTCCTGCATTAAAAGTTTCCAACTGGCCTGTGCGTACTCAAGACAACGTTGAAAATGTGCGTGTATCTGTTCTGCAAAGCCAATTGATTAACCCGGAAACAATCTGCAGCTGTAGGAGTTTCAAGAACAAGTTTACAATAAATTTTACAACTTGATTTGAATTTTCATCCCTACAAGTTAACAGTTGCACAAAACTCAATCCTGTTGATGCTGAATTACGTCTTATTTTTAGTGAAAGATTATTGCACATCATTAATCATGAATACATTCTGACGAAGCTTATTTTGAACTATATCATAATGTAAACAAGACACAATTTAGAGAGAATCCTAGAGAAACCCATCAATGACCTATGGACAGTAAAAAAGTTACTGTATGGTGTCTGGTTTGGATTTATCGGGTCCTAATTCTTTGAACAAGGAAAAATTGAGGGAATGAAGAACGGTACTTTGAAATGGTTAACAGTTTGGATTAGAAATTAACTCGTTTTGTTACCAGCAAGATAGAGCGACTGCGCACACGTCAGATGTATCAATGACTGTTGTAAGAATATTGTTCTAGGGGCGTCTCATTTCGTTTTGGTGATGTCGCATGGCCTGCCCGGTATCCTGGTCTAACTGCTTGTGATTTTTGGTTGAGGGAATACCTTAAAAGCAAAGTTGTTCATACGAAAACCTCACACCATTGCCGATTTAAAAAAAACTGTGTAAGAAATTAAGCTGCTTCAATACGTTCATAGTAAGTCGAGTAATTTAAATTTACAGAAAAGATGAGAAACATGTGTGTATGTTTGTGGGGAGAATCTACGTGATATTATATTCTATAAATGAAAATGGCATAACTACTATGCACATCTTATTTTATCTGTTTTAAAAAATTGTAAATTTTACTTCCTATAACGTTATTGGAATACCTATTATATTAATAAAAATCAAATTAACTAATAATTAACAATTAATTGATCTTGACTTGTTTTAAGATCACTTGACAGGATACCATTTGAACACATTAGTTGTGAGATTTTGTGTTAACATTTTATTCTTACAATAAAATAAAATAAATTCAATCATCATTGTTTTGTTCACAAAAAGGAAATGAAAACTACTTGATTATAACAATGTTTATACAATACGTTGTTATTGTACAACAACATAAAATTAACTATTCAATTAATTGGCTGTATAAAAATGTACAGTAAAGTTTTTAAAAACTTTTTACAAGAATTGAATTGTTTTGTTATTTTTCCATCGACTTAACATAAATTGATGCAAAACATACAAACATCTGACAATAAACGCGTATACAATTTTCAATTAAACGAAATTAGGTTAAATATTACGTTTCAATACAGAACATATTACACCGTTGGATTACAAGCTATAAATATCACATTTACTGACGCAAGGACTACCTATAATATCAAGGCACAAGTAATGGTTTCCCGAATATAATATGATATAGTGCCATTAGGATGACAAACAGCACTTAACAGCTTGCGACTGTAGCCTATATCAGATTAAAAGACTCTGCCATCATTGCATTTTAGCTGAGGAATACATTAACCAAGTTTCTAAGGAGCCTAACATGTCATTAGATATTTTTTAGTCATACTATTAATTTTAGTTTAAAGAAACTATCACAAGTTTAAAGTACAGCAATTATTTCTTAAACGAAGAAGACGGTTCAACCCTTCTCTTCATAGTGCAAACAATGTAATATTTTAGCAAATATGTTATCAGTAGTAGGCAAACAGCAAGTATTAAAAAAAACTTGTATTACATAATACATTATTGTAAATGTTTCCTTCGGTTGTATTTCCGCCACCTATACAAATACGAGTAGCCTATGATGTTTTCAATTGCATGTTTTTAATTATAAAATTTAAAACTAGAACTACATCTATACTATTCAAGTTTTGCTATGATATTAAAATGAGGTTTATACGTTGACAAACCTGTATGTATATTTTTATATATATATATATATATATATATATATATACACACATACAGGGTGATTATGGAAGAAACGGAGAAAATTGCAGGACGACGAGTTCTAGTACTTAAAATAAAGCAATAATACATATAAACATATGTTCGGAAATGCTTAGTTTTCCAGTTATCCACTATTTTCTTTTACAAAATACTTTTTATTGGTTAAGTAGGAAATATATTGAACGCAAATTTTGGATAAATATTTGTTATAACATCTTTTACCCATGCACAAAAATAAAAGTGTTTTCATATGTTTTCAAAATGAAGCCAGTTTAAAATATTTATTGTAAAATGTCTTGAAAACTACAACTTTATAAAACACGTTTTAAGAAACAACAAATTTCCTTTTTTAATGATAAACATATTTTTGAAGTGACAACTTCTATTGGCCCGTTGGTCACTTTCGCTTTATAGTTGTACAATATATATACTTTATCTTCGTATCAGTAGCCATCCCCAGTTTATTAAAAAGGTACACAAATCTTTGTATGGAACTATGCTCTTCACAGTTCCATAGGCGTGGAGTTTGACTGTTGTGATCATACGAACACAGGAAACCGCACGCAAGGTTCGAGAGACAGATAGAGAGCAATGTCGCTTACCCTGGCTCTCCCTAGAAAGGTAGTTTTTACTCCGCGTTTGGTAGTGAGGAGGAACTAATTTATTTCCTGCACATTTATCAGACAGGTGTAGTAAAAGATTTACATTGCACAACAAAACGTACACTTTCTTTCAGTATTCAAGTTGAAAATATATCGTAGTTTATGTTTAAATCAAGAATATAAAGTACAGTTAGGTATTTAGTATTAGCGAAGGTCTTATTGTCATTTCCCTAACAGATAAATACCAGAAACAATTATCTGATGTCATATACAACATGATTTCATTGCGCCGTATTTTATATTAATCCAAGAGAAGGATAATACTACTTGTAAGCAGGTCCTACATAGTACAGAATGACAAAACTTATGACAAAACTGACATAATTACGTATAAAGGTTAATAAGGCAAGATTTATTTAAAATTAAGTGTATTTTTGTAAAAACATGCTGTTTAAAATATAGATTACTGGTTTATAAATTAAGGATACGAATTTGCTGGTTCAGCACCCCCACTAAATTTACCTACGAGAGGTCACTGGTGTTAGACAAAGTCGTATTATAATTACAGTAACTAATAAAAGTTACCTCCCATCATAGATTCAGTACCGTCGCCAGGAAGATGTGGCCCGCAACAGGTTCCAAGTCCATAGGGGTGTACAATTTAAAATTTGCTTTGGAATTGTAATAATGGATACAATAAAATAGTTCAGATGGTTTATAGTTTATTGACAGTTTCATAAAATTAATAATGCCATAAACGGTTAAGTCAAATGGTAGGTTTACCGTCAAAGAGATAAAAATAGCTCCATGACTGTTGTGAGTGGTTACAATAACGTTGATGAGTGGGAGGGAGACAGGGATGCGGAGTGTATCTGTGGCCTCTTCAAAACTCAATGATTATATGTTTAGTCTCTATTTTATATTAATACAGATTATTTTAAAACGTTGATTTTCGTTAAAACACATGTTTAGTTCAGTTTCTTAAAATAATGTAACAAGATGTAGGCTTACAGTTGTATTTAGATTTTGTTTTACGAAAAACTACTATATTATAAATAACAAAAAAAAAAAAAAAAATAATAAAGTGATTTGGGAAAAACAACACACATACCATGATATATATTGGATATTGTAAATATCAATATTTTAATAAATAGGCCTAGACTATTTTAAATTTAATTAATTTTTTTTTATTTCTTTATTATAGTATCCCAATAAATACCGTATAAACTTCCAGAACTATTTGATTATATATAAATAAAAAATACGTCCAAAGTAGGCTCTTTAATTTTAAGCCTAATACATTCGAGTACTACAATGTTGTCAATAACTCAAAACATTTTTTTTAAATCGTTCAATGTAGCTGAGGAAATACATTCCCAAATTTATCTTAAATTTTTGTTGGATTGAGAAAATAATGAAAAACTCTCCATAAATTTAGAGGCCTGAGGGGTGCTGCGAGAGGTTTGGGAGTAAAGACTGCTAGCACCAGGTGACATTAGTTCTGTACACGGCAGTGCATGTATTTCAAAGTTTTATCGTAATGCACTGAAATCACAATTTTCTCTGATAATTCACTGTTATCAACCCCAACATTGTAGTACAATATGATTTTACAAGACAGTCCATGTTTCTTATGCATTATAAATGGCAATTCATTTATACTAAGCTGCAGGAAGCACGTTAACGTAACAACAAAAAATCTGAATGATACGTGTGTTAACTACGAGTACTTCAGGCTGTTATCTCGCATATTAAAATAAAATCAAACACAATTTCCTTACTACGGTGGTATCCTGGTTCCTGCGATACATGCACTTTGATATCAACTTTGTTAATATTGTTTGCATTACAAATAGAATGATTTAAATGCAGTTATGTCGACCTGAAAGCTTTCACAGTGTAAATGAAAATTGTATAATGATTCCTCACGGGCAGGGGAAATTTCATGTAAAAGCACTCTGCTTGATGGTTTATGTTACACCCGATTTTATTGCTAATTAAATGGAAATGATGTCAATTGTTGGCACACCGTTCACATCATTACAATAGTTTAAATTAAAGTGTTTTATAAATAAACGTGTTACACCATTTAATGTCATACACATTAAACATTCACATGTCATATATTCATACAAAAACTATTTGGGTGCGTCCACTTAAATACACACTTTAGAAATTATACTTTGTTGTGTGATTCAATAAATTATATTTGTTGTTGGTAAATGTATATTACTAATATATTATACACTAAAATTTTATGACAGTAAATTTTCTGATGAAAATTATATAATTAATTTTCTGATAGTTTTTCTTTATATATGCATGACTAATTTCTAAAATTTTAGATATTTATCTGACATTTACTTGATTTATTAAATCAAATCACCATCTAGCACAAAAAGCCTTCTTTTACTGAATAACACCTATAAAATAATTAGATAAAATTAAATCTGAACTCAAAATATCACAATAAATACGTTTACTAACCTCAAACGCGTTTCAATGACAATGTCGCCATCCTCAGTGACGGCTAGCACGGGCTACAGTAACGAAACTATAACTAATGACTACAACGTATTTATTGTGAGATTTTGTGTTCAGGTTTTATTTTATCTAGTTACTTTCTCACAAGTCAAGCTCATTAGTTATTTTATATAAAATAATTGTTCACTCAATTGGGGAAGTGGTTTAAAAAGGTTTCGCTACAATCCAAAACAGATTTTTTTAAAGTATGTTGAACACAATCGTAATAACAAATTTTTGTTCGAAATGTTAATAATCACAACCAGCAGATAACGGAAACAACATACAGTGTGGATTGAATTTTGGATTCTGTAAGTTTGGATTGAACTGTACAAATTATTACTTTTTGTGCCAATAATTCGAAAATTATCTATTCAATTCAAGTAATCGAAATTCAATGGGGTTTCTTTTTTTTAAATAACTTAAGAATAATATTTAATACATTTAGCTAGGGTAAAGAAAAGTATAAGTATTAATATTTTAGTTTTATGGCTATTTTTTTAAAGTTTCACACCTTTGACGCAAGTAATTGAAATGCTTCTGAGTTACTGTTACTATATACCACTTATAAAACAAAGGTATCAATCTACACCTCTTTAGCTTTATGTGAAGTAAAACAATAGATTTAATTGCAAAGTTCTGTTAAACCCCGTTTACCCAGTAGACGTAAACTATTTAAATGGCGTGACTTATTTTTTCTTTCCTATACAACACTTAACATTAATAAGTGCAAAATTTCAGCTTTATAGCATTAAAGAAATAATAATAATTAATATTTATTGTTTTATTGGTTGTTATAATATATTCACCCTTTGACAGCACCCGGCAAAATACAAATTTGGTTTACTTTTTATATTGTAAGATATGAATGTACAAAATTTCAGTTCACTATTTTTCAGGGAAGTAAAAAAATATAATGTTGATTGTTATAGGGATTGCAACAACATGTTTACTCCTTAGCAGCACATAACAAAATGTAAATCTGGTTTTCTTTTTCTATGTGTCTTATAAGAAAGAAATTTCAGCTATTTCGCTTTAAGAAAAGTATAACAAATAATAATTATTGTAGTAAGTGTTATTACTACACTTTACTCCTTTAGTAGCGCGCGACAAATGCAAATCTGGATTACGTATTCTATGTACCTTATAAGAAATAAATGTACACAATTTCAACTCTTTAGCATTAAGGAAAGTATAATTTAGTTAATGTTTATTTATATATTTACATACTTTGCCATACGTGTTACATAGGGGGGAATTTATCAATAGAATTTATAAATCTATTAGGTAACAAAAGTTGCCTTTCGGCAAACTAATTTTGAAACAGAAAAAAAAAAAATTTAAATGTCATATTAGGTCGCTCATTGGTCAAACTTAAAACTGGCGGAATTTCAACTTTTTGTATCAACTTTCTTTCTTTTTTTTTTGTCTTTATACCAATAAAGTGTTTCCTCTTAACTATTTTACTATTTTTCTTTAAAATAAAATTTAATTATCGTTTTTAGGTCACGCATGAGGCCTAAAATTTGGTAAAATTTAAAAAAAATATTTGTTTAACTTTCTTAAAATCGTTGTTTAAACGAAATACAAATTAAATATTAACGAAAATTCTCTTCTATATCTTCTCTCAGAAGGACTTGTTTGTTTGTAACCAGAGATTGCTGGTTATCAAGGCGCTATTTTATCGTGATAGATAGAGTGACGTCAGCGAGCGTGGGATCAACTGTAATATCATTAAATTTACTTCCATTAGCAACGTGGAAAGGAAAGAAACAATTAGGATTATGAATAGGGACTACAAAAGAAATAGAACGATCTAGAGAATCTTCTGTTGTTCAATTGCAGACACTTTACTGTCAAATTCTCGTCTCAAATTGAGATTTGATGGAAATTTATTAACAATAAATCAGATGCAACTGTTGCGTCAACCTGTCAAAAGAGAGTTAAGTTATCTGAAACCGCAATAATAAGAATATCTGACTTCACTTTTACAATCTGTCACTAGAAACTACGACTTGATTACCAGCTTTATCTGATTAGGAGCAAACAAGAACTTCTAATAGAAGTATAAACAAGAATTTTTGTTAATTTAGTATTTTTATTTCGATTAATAATTATTTTATATAAAGTAACCAAAAAAGTTGATTTTAAAAATTTTACAAAATTTTAGGCCTTATGCACGACAACGCTATTGAAATTTTGCGCGACATAAAGATTACATTACAATTTTTAATTTTTTTATTCATATTTTTACCAAAATCAGGATTCCAAAAGGCAACTGTTGTTACATCTAGAATCACAAATTGGAAAAATCGTTTTTTTCTGCCCACGATATTATATTGGTGTTGTTTCAACCACTGCATCAAAATAAATTCTAGCCTTTGTTACTCAGGGATAGGGTAGCAATTTATTAGTGAAAAAAAAAAAACATTTCAATTCGTTTAGTAGTTTTAGAGGTTAACCAATACATAAAAACTAATTTTACCTTTTCATAACATTAGTATAGACTATACTTACTAGATTAACCACTAAAACTTCTGTACATTAATTTTCTAAATAGCTTACGTATATCAAAACAATTTGTTCATAGTAAAACTTGAGTATCAAATGTAACAATTTAAAAAGTGATAAAACAACTTTAAGAAAATATTTTTAAAACTATGTGATATTAAAAGAGTTTGCTTAGCTGTCCTGAAAGTACGTAGCAGAGTTACATTGCAATTTTTTAAATTCAGCAGATAAATTTAATCCTATTTATTTTCACTGTCATTTTTGGTAAAAAAATAATTACAGTACATAGATCAAAACTACTTTTGTTTTACTAAGTTTTCTTGTTTTTAAAGATACGTTTTCTTTATGGGATGACAGTCTTCGATACTTTGTCATGTTAAGGACATTGAAACGTGAATCGTTTGTGATGATAATATATTCATAATAATATGAACTTGTTATCTATATTTAATTTATATCCCCAATAGTTTATATTAACATTTAAATGATTTTTAAATATACGTTTCAACCACGACAATTTAATGAAAACATTGTTCTAACGAAACCACAGAGTTTTGAAATTGAAGAAGTGGATAGAGCAAGCGAAAAAAAACTAAAAACTAATGATTGTTAATATAGACAATGATAACAATACCATAATTATTGTAACTTGATAAACTTTCTACAAATAAGAAGTTTAAATTTCAATAAAGTTAAATACCAAGTCAAATATTTTTCACCCTTAACCACCCACCCTATATTTATTGTTACAAGTTCAATAAGCCAAATTTAAAATTACATTTCTTTCAGATTGAGTTTGATATGTTTTACTCTTAGCAACCGATTTAATAAAAGCTAATTATTAATCTTCACACAAAGTAAGCTATTCGTTATATAAACGCGTTTCTACTTAAGTTTCTCGTTTAATATTAAAACCTCATTATGGCTGGTAGTCTTCTTCAAGTATTCTAATAATATTGAACCTTGTTTTGAATTTCCGCGTCATCGCGTTGAGCTGCGTACATAATGACAGAATAATTACTTGGAAATCCGCGATAACTGGCGCGCTCTAGTACAGAGCGTCCCGCGTGGAAGCTGCAGGGAAATAGTTCAGTATCCTCCCGTACCTCGGTGCGTGTTATCGCGTTTACTTGGAGTTAATTTTAGCTCCCGTACAGTGCGGTTGTTTTAACTTGACAGTGGAATACATTTAAAGGTATTTCTAAATTGTGAAAGTAGAATTGCTTTTATTTAAGAAATATGATCGAATTATAACAATTAAATAAGCAATAGAGAATTCACTTATCTTTAATTAATATTAACTATTTTGTATATTTTATTAATGCTCAAGTTCTTTATTCCACTTTTATATGTTTGTTTGGCTTGTTATTAAAATAAATACAAGTAATTTTATGTTTCCTAAGTGTACATATTTGTCCACTGATAAACAAAAATGATGCAAACACTAGATGTTTTAAAAAAACCTTCTGAAAAGAATGCATTACTTATTTTAAAATATTACAAAATCCGATTTTCGTGTTACATTAAATTCGTTTCAAATTTAAGAAATAGTAAATTTTTTTGTTACTTTTAAGCGAAACATTTTCCATGCTATTACTGGATTTGTGCATCTTGAACTACACTACTTCATTCAAGTTATGCAAGAACTATCCTTTAATCTAAAATTTAATTTGTATACATATTTTTTAATGCGTAGTCGAAATTAAAATTTAGTTCAAACAATGTGTTGTTGTAATAATAAGAACATATTGGAGAGGTTATATTTAAATTAATTTCCAGGCCGAGTGAACAGTTGTCATAATTTTTTTAACGTTTCGCATGAGGTGGGCGGGGTAACTAACCCAAGCTACTAATCAATGGCAAGAGAGTATGCTGCGACTAGTTTATCGCTTTTAACACTTTAAGAAAGAAACTTTTAAGTTGTCAGGCGTAGTATGATAACTATATTGCCACTCGCATAAAAGCTGCCTTAATTCCGACAGTAATGTTTAAGACTCGTTTATATTTAAGTCTATGTTGATACATTAATCACTGAATATGATAACTTTTAATTACGCAAGTTCATTAATATTGTTTTTATGTGGGTTTATCACTGTGTGTCAAAAATGTAAAGCATTTAAGAGAATTTGGTAATTTTAGAGGCATTTTATTCTAATAAAACACATTTGTTTAGACTTTAACGCTATTTCAAAAAGAATTTAATCAATATTAGTATGATTATTTTAAATTCGTTGCTACTTTCTAAATAATAAAGAAATCTATGTCATATAATTTGTTTGGGTAAGTTCTAGTTTAACTCTAGCATTTTTTTTGAATTATAGTTTTTATCCTAATTATTTATATTTTTAATTAATTTGAGATAGTTCTGAAGCTGTAACATTCACCGAAATAAATTTTAAATAGAAATATATGAAAGCTTTAAACTACCTAAAAATTATTCATTTGGTTTAGTTAAGGTGAAGTAAAGTCAACAAACTTCCCACATGTGCTAAACCTATCCATCATCCACAAAGTAGCACTTTGGTTCAAAGAGTTTACTTGACAAATTAAATTACGTATTTTCTCTTTTTCTCTTTTAAATGTATTTAATCATTTGAATTTTATTTAGTAGCGGGACATAAAAACTAGTAAAATAGATTTCCTACTTATATTAGAATCCACCGGACTTTACTAAAATATAATTAATTGTAAATTATTTAGTTTTTACAATTAATTACTTACATCTTTACATACAAATTAAATAGAATAGTCTTTGATTTAAATATAAATCCTTTTTTCTAAACTCACATGGTTATTCACATGTTACCAAAACCTACACTCTGTATATGTTGTCTGTCCGTCTATCTCATTGTTTGCCCGGAAAGGCTGAACCAATTTTGACGAAACTTTCAATAGCATGAAAATAACTTTTCATTGAATTATCTACTTTCATCAATCAAATATATATTATTCCTATTTAAAAATTAAATAGTTAAATTATGAATATAATTTAGGGTTTTTTAAACGAACGTTACATGGGAAGGAGCATTCTTATTCAAAACCAACATCGTATTAATGTTAGGTTTATATGGCTCTGTTATCACAACGTGTCTACCACCACCCTACTCTGATATAAATGCATCTGTCATAATCAGTTGGCATTTTAGAGAAAATATCAGATTATACAATACTGTAATCACTTTCCATTTATTTGACCTCGAGTCATTACAATGGTTAGTGAGGAAATTGTGGGAGCAACTAAGAAATCCAATAAATTAGTTTTGTAACACGCTAAATTATGTTTTCTTTGGCGAGTATTAATTTAACTTTATTGTAACAATATGGCTCAAGCATTGCACAGAAACAATTGTAGTTATCTCTTTACTAAAACAATTCTTGAGCTAGATTGACATTTTACCCTTTCATGTTTAAAAATGCACGGGTAAGTAAACGACACCTCAATTCTACAAATTGTACTTGCAGTTAAGCCCCAAATTTGTCTAAATTGTTTGAATTGTAATGGAAATATTGTAATTTTGTAATCATTAAATTTTTTTATAATTGTTTTTCCTATTCAGTGCAAATATTGTTTTTTGTATTCACACAGTGCAACAAAACACTATTTCGGCACGAGTGGTAAGCAAACGTGATTATTTTTTTTAGATATTTTGATAAAACGTTAAACAATTTAAATTTAGAAATTTGACTTCAATTTTCGCTAATCACCATTTATTGGTTATATTATATATTTTCAAGAATAATTAAAGATTTTAATTCCTAACCGGTTTATAAACGAAATTGTATAGCCATTTTTTTTTCAATATCAATTTGAAAATTTTTTATTTGATAATGTTTTTGCCCGAAGTTCTATAGTTTATATGTATTGGAACGTTTATATGTAAAACGTTATTAAATTTCATTCAATAAAGTGACAAATTATTTACATTTCAAAACATTATAAATCTTAAAATAAACATAAAACTTATCTTATGATTTCATTAAAATTCTCTTCAAATAAACATTTTGGTGAAACAATATTTGAACCTATATTTTGTCTAGTTTCTTCATCTGCAAAATCGTGAGGTTTCAGTAATAAAACTTGTTTGAATAATTAAACTTTTCTTGGTTATTTTTTAGTTTTCCAGATTAAATTACAACAAGAAAGACACAAATTTATTAATAATATCTTAAAGGCAATATGAAAAATATTTGTACAATTTGATACATTCTCTTTTCTTTGAGATGTCACTACCCCATAAAAATAGACATTTTTATGTTACCAAAAAATTTGAAATAACTTACATTTTAGCTTTGGTATGTTGTACGCGTATAAAGCAAAATGACAAACATGCACAGACATATTTGTCACAGTAATATTCATCTTCCTACTTATATTCAACCTAATGCGAGCAATTTTTTACTGAGACATCTTTGTAGAACTTCTTTAAGGTACTTTGATGATTAACGAATTTTCATTGAAAAGATAAGCAATTGCAGCGACTCATATGGGGAGACCTGAGGTCAGGAGTGGTCAATGAACACCGATGTTTCTGTCATTAAAATGTATATATGTAGATATATACATATATATTATATAGATATATACACACATGTTTGAACTCTAATGGCCGCATTTTAAGTCCGATTTGGTACACACGTTGGTTTTGAAAGCCGTTTGGATGAGTTCATTAGCATAAAAATTCAATAACTGGAAAAAAGGGTTTTATTTTTTTTGCCATAAGTTAAGTTATTTATGATTTTCGGGATAAAACGCAATTTTTGCGGAATTTATCTTAAAAAAAAGTACCAGATTAATCTACATATATTTATTTTTTGTAAACGACCCTTATAGTCTGATTCCCCAAAAGTTTATCAAAACGTGAGAAACCATAAAACCTAGGATTTTACCACTCACGTGGCGTATTTTAAAGTGGGGCAGCTTCTGATAAGAGTTTGCAAGACCGAGTTGTAACTTGCAAAGTACAGCCCATAATCTGAGGCTGCAAGGTCGAAGTTGCAAACTTGCTATTTGTGATCGGAACAAATCAGGCTGTGAACCGGGGCTGGGGGCTGAGCTACGAAGAAATTCTACTAATATATTTTATTATTTCGTATAAGCAGTTCATTAGTGAGTAGACAAATTTTTCAAATACATGACGAAAACATTAAAACATTTATAAACTTACTTTTGGATATTCGCTCAACTCACGTCAGAAGGTCGGATGTACTCCCTATCTTTTTGTAAAAGATGTTTTCAACAAATTACTCTTTGTTCATCAGAAGCATTTTAAAATTGAGAATTATTATATTTGCAACAGTATTAATATTGAATACAATCAAAATAAACGGTTAAATTTATTTAATTTAGAGGATTGCTTTGCTGATATCATTATCATAATAATTGATAATAGAATTTGTTTTAAAAAAATTCCATCAATCGTACATATCATTGAATATGTTTCTGCTATACATATTGTTTTTGTAACAGTGTTCGTAGGAGGTGGCGCTATTAAATATGTTTTGAATGCTTTATTAGAAAACAGTATTATATGTTTTGAGGGGGCACTATATTAATAATAAACAAAACACCGTTTCTGACAAAAACGTTTGACCAAGTGATCATCATCAGCGTTGGTTACAGTTACAAACTTACAACTTCGATAACTTGTAAACCAATACAACTTAAATTTAGTTACGACTAAAATTTTAAGTGTTAAGTTTAATAACATTATTACTAACAAATAAATAAATAAATTAGTTCCAAATTAAAGATTACTCCATTGTTGTACTTCAAAATTATCATCACATATGTTTAAACTTTATCAAACACATTTTGAGTGTATATATTACAACCTGAATAAAATATTTTCATAATTGTAAATATACTATAGTCAACAAATGTGTAAATGTTATTTTATCTTAACTATTAATTAACAGTAATTGTAATTTTTTTATTTTTTATTCATCAACCGAGGAAAATAACTAAACATATTATTTTATTTATAATTAATTGTTACAATTGTCGTTCTGGACAATAATAAATATGATATAATACAAATTCATACAGTTTAAATTAATTATAATAATAAAGAGTGTTATTGTTAACCAATAAACTTCATATAAATAAATACCTTTTTTATAGTCGAAGAAATTCGACTTATTTGCGTAGACACTTTAAATCTCTGTTTCGCCGATCAAAGGTGAAGGACTCAACTCATACGACTCAGCAATGGGAAATAGAGCTGTAGTGTTTCTAAGTAAATAAGACGAATAATTACTTTGACTACACAAAAAGGTATTTATTTATGTACAGAGAGTTCATTTGAAAACTTCAAACTCGTATTAAAAGACTTATAGCCCAAGTATCAAAATTCTGTTAACGGGAGTGTATAGTACTAGTTGGGGGAATAAACAAAATATATATATTTTTTAAATGGGGTGTTCACCACCATGCTCCCCTTACCCAAAGTCAAAATTTTGAAATGGCAACGTATACTTTGTGACACCTCAAATTGAAGCTCATAAAAATGTTGTACTTTGTTGAAAAAAAATTTTAATCGGCCAAGCCGTTTGGTATCAGCAGCCAATAATGTTATTTCTTACACAACAATTACTAATACTTACTGCTAATACAACACCACTACTTACTGAATGCAATGATGTTGTCAAAAAGAAAAATATTGCTTTAACGTAACAATTGCCAATTTTGTTATCAGTATTTGTAAGTGATAAAGATAAGTAATTATCTTATCATTCTTGTATATTAATGAATGATAAGAAATGTATATGGTCTTTGTGGAGACTGGTTTGGTAAGTGGCTATCTCTGGACATGTTTTTAGTTTCAACACACCAAAGGTCGACGATTTGGGAATGCAGTTTAATTTTCTCAGTGACTGTACGTCTTGTTTCACAAGGAAAATGGTGGTTTACAGCCTTAAAAATCGATCATAATTTATAAAATAAATAAAATCTTATAAGAAATATAAATATAAAATGTATTCATTTGTAATGACGTATTAAAGGGTTATTATTGTTTTGTTATGTTATCGGCTTTGAATTGTTGGTACTGAGGTAGTTTAGGGTAGTTTCGGGCACTCGGGCGTTTTTTGTGTGTTTTGAAGCATGTTCTTAAGTGTATGTTGGGGTGAGCGTGTAAGTGTGTTAATGTATATGTTTATATAATTATAGTGTTGCTTAATTTACTTTTAGATTTATTTTACGTACTAAGGAGATACATGTGTATATTTTTAGTTTTGACAGTTTTTGTACATTATGTTTAGATTTAATTATTATTTTATAGTTGTTTTTATGTTTACTTATTTTGTTAGAAATTAATATGAATTTTTATGTATTTTGTGATTTGAGGTTAAGTGGAAGCGAGGACCCAATTGTATTACTGTACCTTAAACATTAGCATTTTGCTATCACTTTTTAAATTATTATTATTATAAAGTTTAGGAGTTTCATATAAGTAGAAATCGTTTTTTACGTTTCACGAAAAATATAATGTTTATTAGCGACGTAATTCAATTCATATCTTTTTTCTTATTTTTTTAAACCTGTTAATAAAATATAAAACATTGCACTTTCATCTTTAGAAACATAAAACTGAATTTTCTTTGATCTATGATTCTTTCCTAACCAACAATTATTTACAAACTGTTTAATTTGAGATAAATAAAAGTTGGTGTACAGAATTGTTTAATTAATTAGTCAGGTAAATTTTGAAACTAAGCTTGTAGCTTTGAATTTTCACATTAAAATTACTTTAAAAATTACATAGATAATAATTTTTTTCTTTTCCATTTAAAAAGAAATTTTACATTTTCTCGATAGGAACTAAACACCAACAACTCTAATATCTTGTAAAAATAATTTAAAATGTTTATCATAACAATTTTATGATTTTTGGTTTCAAAATTTATAACAATATGGAACACCTATTCAATGCTATAATGTTTTGTTGCCATAAAACTTGTATGAGCTGAACGTTACGACAGTTCAATATCATTAGAAGAAGAATTTAAACAAATAAATCTAATTCTGTTGAGTGCTTTTGCAAAACAAATATTTTCATTTATTAGCTTTGCCAACAGATGCATTTGATAACATAATCTAATTAAATAGTTTCCAATAAAAAATTGAAAGTCTCCATAGACATTTTCTAATTTTTTCGTAGATTTTTAATACGTTTACATTTTATTTATTGTATATTCTAAATACTTAGCCATAAATATAATTAATTATTTAATTCAGCATTACAATCACGTTTAAATTATTTTATGTATTTTCTTGAAGTCCAAAGTGTTCACTGTAGACGTATCCTGTATACGAAATGGTTACAAAATTTATATCCAAGCTTCGCTCTTCTGAACGCAGATAAAGCAAAAATAAAAACTTATGAAAATCTATTTAATTGTTGCAGCAATTGTTATCTTTCCACATATACCCATTAAAGTCCTTGACATTTTTTTCCTTGAGACATAAATTCTTTCTAAAACTGTTTAGCAAAATATGTATAACGTTGCCAGTATTTAAACAGCTTAACTTGTAATTATTCCATAAACGGTTCAGTTGAATTAAATTTATAATGTTTACTTCCAATAATAATAGTTCCAATAACTAAAAAACGATTTGTTAATGGAGTTGTACTATTAAAACGTTTTAGAAAGAACAACAGAAATCGCTGCATAGTGTTCTGTCATTTTTTAATTGTTACCTTAACAGGGTTTGATATCGGTGTTATGGTTTATTATGCTATTAATATCAAATGGAAAATAACTTCTTGTTAACACAAAACATGTCTGGAGCCGCCATTAACGATCGTTTCATAAGCTTATAAGTGGCTTTTATACTCATAAAACTCTGACTCTAGAGCGTTGTTGAGCTCTTACAATATGACAAAGTATAATGTATACATTATACATTTTTATGTATCCATTAATTCATCTCACATATTTACTTAATGATTTGTTAAGCTATATATTTCTCAGATTTAAACCAACCCATAATACATTGGGTTTAAAATGTAATGCAACAATAAAACATTTTCTTTGATATAATTAGAGTATATATATATACATATATTTTAGTACGAATTCCTTTTATTTATGTTTTTATGAATTCTAACGAAATATTCCCAAAACTACCTAAAATCTAAAATCTGACTTAATTTACTCAGACTATACTCTCTTATACGATAAAGTATGATTTCATTTTTAAGATAAAGGACGGTTTCAAACGATACATTTATAAAGAGAATATTAAAGTTTCTTCCGGACTGTTTTAGTAGGAATATAATGATGATTTATTCTCTACAAAACTGCATTGTAATAATACAACAATAATAATATTTATTTTCCTTAAATTAAATTATAACAATTCAATTTATTTAACAGTACCAACATTTAATAGATAATTGTTGTTGTAAATATTTTTTTTGTTTTGTTTTACGGTTTACCCTTCTATCCATAGTCGCAATTTACTGCACAAAGTGTTTTTCCATTTCAATTTGGACATATACCTTAAAATCAAAGACATTTACATATCCTTATAAATTAGTTATCAATGGTGTTTTTTGTGGCAATACAAAATCACCCTTAATACTTCATCAAAATTATGATTCATTAACAAAATATGACAAATAGTTTAAAATTAACGTTTTCAATAAAATAATAATAATAATAGTTTTTTACATATCTCGTAATTATCTCAATGAAGTTTCTTTTGTAGCGACCACATTAATTCTTCATCAAAATTAATAATTCAAACATAATTAATTGTAAAATTATGTTTATCACTATTGACGAAAACTAAAACGTATCGTAAAAAATTAGTGTTTTCGGTAAACAAATTAATTTATTAAAACAACTTTAAAATTAAAGTTCTTATGAGTCTTAATGAAAGACGCCATCTATTGACAATCTGAATAACTACTTGTCAGGTGGACTGTTTACATTTTATTTGCAAGAGTAATCTACCACGTAAATCAATCTTCTTAAATTAAAGCAAAGCGTTATAAGTCGTTATAAACGGTTATGTATAGACAAACGTAAATAAATAAACGCAATTACCCGAATTAAATCAACGTATTAAATCAGGTAAGTACTCGTCATATCTTGGGAAATATTAGCAAAGTCAGCTAGTTTGTTCATATTGTGAAACTACAAATTCTCTTAAATATTAATCAATCATAATTTAGATAACTTAAAACTCGTTCATTGCAAACATGCATGCGATAAAAGTGGATAACAAAGCAAATGGTTTTACAATAACTTACGTTTCAAAGAGAATTGTTTGGTTTGATTAAGCTTTTAAAGTGTTTAAAATTAATATAATACAAACTTTTCAGTTAACTTAAACAGATTGTTTTGAAAAAAAAAACTGTATAATAATCTCTTATGTTTTACGATATACCATAGGTATTGTCAAAGAAACGTGTGAGAGGGAAAGAAATCCACGACTCTCAAGATACATTATACTTATTCTCTCATTAAGACCCATACAATACTATAGAGCCTGAGTTGAATGCTCCTAAACTTCACTTACATGCTTAACGCTGTCTTCAGACAAGTTTCATTTGCTCAGTTAATATTATAGTTCAACATTTTGTATTATTTAATAGTAACATTAAAAATTGAATTGAAATGAAACAAGACGCATCAACAATGTAAACATTTTCAGTATAATTTGTGGCAGTTTATAAAATAAATAAAATAATATAAAATATCTTGTTAAAATAATTGATCATTTTATGATAAGTTGTAAAGAATTTTCATGTAAATACAACATTGTTGTGTCCTAGATAATCGTATGAAGATATGTGGACTGAACTATTAATTGTAAGAAAGTAAACTAAAGTAATGGGAAGGTTTTGCAGTTTTCCATTAAGTTATATATAATCTCTTTAAAAAATTGCATCAAGAGAGAATAAATAAAGACAGATTTTTTTGTAATGTAATTTTAACAATGTGAACTACTTTGTGAACAGCTTTTTAGACAACAAATAATTTTACAGTAAAATAATGTAATCATTTAACGAAAATAAAACTTTTATAATTCAACTATTATAAAAGATATTTTGTCTTGTAAGTAAAGATATTTTAACTTGTAATTCAATATTTACAAAGGTTGTAATCCAGTAGTCTTTCTTAAACTTTCGACTAATTTTCATTTATTAGTGTCCGTGTGTTTCTAAGATTTTAGTTTGTCCTTTATATATTGTAGAAAATATATTTCTAAATTTGGTTTCAATGAAATATTAAACTAGAAATCATTGTATGCTGTAGTTTGGAACAATTGTTTAGTCATACAAATACGATTCTAACAAAATTAACATTTTTAGAAATATCTAATCTATAACTATATTCAGTATTAATGCAACTTCTATTGTATATTTCATCACTAATACTGAACGTGGCATTTTCCGGTACGCGATCGTGTCTTCGATTAAATATTAGAATAACACTTTATTTACAAGTAAATAGTTATGAACTATATTTTCATTACACTGTAAATAAGAATAACAAAAGAAGAGTAATTTATCAGCATAATGTAACTAAACCAAAAAAGTATAACTTTTTAATCATATTTAAAAACACAAAATGATACAATTTATATATATATTTTAAACCTAATTGATTTATTGACAGTTTACTTAAGAATGTAAGATTATATAAATATTGCAAAGAGTCTTTTAAATCTTTGTCAGAAATTTTATCATAATTGCTCTGTAATATTGTTCACAAAATAATGCCAACAATATTGTTTGCATCGTTTTTACGTTTATAATTCTAGTTGAATTATTAAGAACAGCTGATTTCAAATACATAACTATTAATGATAAAAGCAACATGCTACTAGCGCAACTTTCGTTAGAGTGCATAGCTACAAAACGTACGGGAAAATCTCCTGCTGTCTTTCCCGGATTAGACCGGTAAAATATCACTTTAAATATTCATATCTGTAATTAGCCTAGTAATTATTAATTTCGATACAGTGTTATGAAATGTATATTTTTAACAGCTGTCTCCTATCATGTAATATTTTTCTCTGATTTTCTATTTTAACAAAAATTATCTCTGATGACAAATAGTAATAATTATTATGTTAAAATGAAAGTGAAAATTGTACCGTAATGTCTCCAGTTAAAAGTTGTAGGATGAAAATACTGTGTAGAAAACATACATCAGCTGGAAGTCCTTATTTTTTTTGGTCAAAAGGAGAAATTAAATATGTTTTTTACAAAACAAATGTATATGTTGAATAATCGTCTCCTAAGGAAAGAAATTCTTTAAATGAAGGTGAAACGCACATCCAAGAGAATTAAGTTCTTATTTTTTTTATTAAATAAAATCAAATACATGGATGCATTTGTTATACTTCATTTATGCTGAAATTATTAGAAAAACCAAAGACACATTTACGTATATCTTTAACAATCTAATGACATGATTGTTAACATTGTTTATCAAATAAAGTGTAGCTTAAATGGTTAACACAATTTAAAATAATAAAATAATCCACTAAAATTAACGTTTTACCATTCTCTCTTTGTTCTACATTCTAACTTTCATGCCGGTTAGGTTACCGAAGTTCGATAAAAGATAATATTAGTTTAATAAAAGATAACGTTCGAACTCAACTAATTAGTATTGTTAAAATATTAAGATAAACAAATTATGTGAGAGAAAAGTAACTGTAAATTAATTTGATGATAACAGATAAAGCCAAAAAGGAAGCACATTTTAAATCATTTTCTATAAAAGAAGAAGTAAGGACTGAATGACTGACTGACTGACTGACTGACTGACTGATTGACTGACTGACTGATTCATAATCAACGTACAGCTAAACCTATAATAGCTAGAACCTTATTATTTTCTAGGAAAATTCATACCATTATGCAGAAGTGCGATAAGATAGGATTTTGCCAACAGGACACCTAGCCATAAAGTGAAAAAAGTTTTCTATTTCGTAAATAATGCTCAAGAAGCATTTATAATATATTTTTAATGGTTTATAATTCAGATAAAGCAATTCCTTCGACACAAACCAATCTAATTACGTTTAAATTATTTTCATTTAAAACAATTGTTTCTTTAGTTGGGTTTCGATCTGAAGTCTCAGATTATCTAATATACTTTTGCCCCATATGAAGCCTTTTCGCATTTAGAAATACGAACAGCTGACTCCCTACTTTTAAGGGTATTTATTAAATTTCATTACTTTGAGTTAAGAAATCGAAGTTGAAATGGTTTTAATGCCATGAAAAAAAAAATACGACTTAAATTTAGATGTATAGTTTGTAGGAAGTTAGTGCATTTTATTTGTATTGTATAGGGGTGCTACCCCATTTCAACCTCTTACACTGTAGTAATTGCAACGTCAAACACCCCTGGTAATGATAGATCTACGGATAAACTGTGATTTTTTTAAGGAAATAGGTCGAATAGTTTTTGAATATATAGAAGCCAAAGAAAAAAGAAGCAAACGTAAATTTGTATACAGATAGATAATATATAGAGTACATTACAATTTCTTGAAAAATGCGTAAAATGTATGTATATGACATACTTATGAAAGTGAACATGTTTTCTTTTTTCAACTCCATGTATTTTATTGAAAAGCTGATGTTTTATTTACATTGTTTTATGATATTTTTTACTTTCTCCACCCTATACGTAGTATATGGAGAAAGTATTGTTTTCGTAAAAATGTTCGAATTTGAATTTTCATTTGAATTATCTGTTTTGGTGCTCCCAGAACCCCAAAAAATTGTTTAGTGCAATTATCTGTGTTGGTGCTCCCTGAACCCAAAAATATTTTTAGTGGAATTTTTTGTTTTGGTGCTCCCTGAACCCAAAAAAGTGTTTTTAGAGTGGTGTATGTCTGTCAGTCTGTCTGTATGTATACACGACCAGAGAGGACACTATTGGTCCGATTTTCATGAAATTTGGTATGCAGGTACCGTACTAAACCCTAATATCTCCAGGCGTTTTTTTCTTTTTTTTGGAATTTTTAATTTTTTAGGGTAATTTACCCCTAAAACCCATAAAAAACGACAAAAATGCAAATTTCTCAAAAACGGCGCTAACGATTTTGATCAAATTTTCAGTATTTATAGTGCTTAAGATGCCAAACAAAATGACACCACCCGCTTTTATCAAAACTTCGGCGTTTTATAATTATGGGGAAATGTTTAAAAATAAACAAGTTTGTGTTGTCAATCTAGCACCGTGGCAGCGGCCGCACGGGGTAGCACCACGATAGCGAGCACGGCCAGTAATTCAAAGGTCGCGCGATCGAATCCCGCCTGGGACAATAATTTTTTTATACGATTGACGTAGGTAGAATATTATTATTATTTTTTTTTTTGTTCTAAAAAGTAGTAAATAAAATGATTAAAAACAATATTATTTTGACTACTGTAAGTTGGGAGAAAGTTTGTGTCAGTTAACTGATACCGTTTATTTCATCCTAAGCATCCGTACGCTCTTTAAGTACAATTATTGCTAAGCCATCAAGTAAGTTATTTTACAATTAAATACGTGACACAACTCTAGATTCATTTTATTCGTGAAAATGTATGCCTTAATAACTTTTATTGACTACGTTGTGAGCATTTATGTACTGTAAAGTATTTACATCTTGTTGGCTCACATTTACAACTAAAATATTTTCTATATCATACACATTTGAATAAACTGCCTTTTTAAGAAATATTTCATTCATATCTGATCGACAGACGTTGTTCTGTCCAAATTTCAATATATTTGTTTGAGAACGTTTTGTGAATTTGTGATAAGTTGTTGGAAATTAAAAAGAAAAAGAAAAAACAATTTATAAGTGATCATTATTGTATCTATTAAATTTGAGGAGGAGTACATTCCGAAGAAGACTGATTGAACATTTTACATGCGCGTTGAATTATATCGGCATTACACCGATAAAATGCTTGAAATATGTGATGTGCCTGGAATGTGATTGACTTGATACAGTGTAGTTTTGTTTCAAATTTTAAGTTGAACAAATCAGAATTTTAAGTAAACAGTCAAACAAAGAAATGATTTAATTCGAGTAGTTTGAAGTGACATCATTATTTCCTCCATTGCAATGATTTACGATACACAAAACTTTTGTCTTGATATTTTTCGCACAAACAATACCTAATTTTGGTAGGTTTTCTCACATTTTTAGCAGGTTTCAAAATTTACAACTTTTAGAAGTTTAAAAAGTCAATATCTCAAAATTTTCAAATTGCAATGTGTGTGATCTTATAAATCGAATTGAATCCCTTACAATTATCAACATTTTTCATATTTGAATTGTTTTCATTTCTCTATTGGCTTAAAATTTATAGAAAAATATAGTTTTTCTTAGAATTACTGAGTTTTTGTGTACGTTATAAATAGGCTTAAAAAATAACTGCTCACCGGTTAATTCCCTGGAACAGCTTACAGGTGTTCAAATTGTCGTCCGTTTTGTTCTATACACAAATCGACAAGGGTTGGAAAGGAATCAACTGCTCGCAGTACTTCCTCCGTATTTATCGACGCCACTGCATTTCTTATTCTATCTTGCATTTCTTCTCTTGTAGTAGGCCGATTTCTGTACACAATTTCTTTGAGTCTTCCCCATAAATAGAAGTCCATACATGTTAGATCAGGAGACCTCGGAGGAAAGTTTGGTGGGCCTCCTCTTCCTATCCATCGCCCAGGAAATTGCTGGTCAAAAGTTTGACGAACTGTAATTGCATAGTGTGCAGGCGCACCATCTTGTAAGAACCACATAGTATTTCTAATTTCTTGTGGAACTTGTTGTAGCAAATTAGGTAAGATTGCTAACAAAAAGATTGTACATATTTCCATTCAAATTACCTCCGAAGTAATGAGGCCCAATTATTCTATTACCTATGATTCCACACCAAGTGTTTAGTACCCAATATCTTTGGTTGTCAACCTCCCTCATCCAATGGGGAGTTTCGAATGCCTAAGAGAATGCCCAACACTACAAGAGAAGAAATGCAAGATAGAATAAGAAATGCAGTGGCGTGGATAAACACGGAGGAAGTACTGCGAGCAGTTTTGATTCCTTTCCAACCCGTATTGATTTGTGTATGGAACAAAATGGACGACAATGTGAACACCTGTAAGCTGTTCCAGGGAATTAACCGGTGAGCAGTTATTTTTAGCCTACTTATAACGTACACAAAAACTCAGTAATTCTAAGAAAAAAACAATATTTTTCTGTAAATTTTAAGCCAATAGAGACATGAAAAAATTCAAATATGAAAATTTTTTATAATTGTAAGGGCTTCAATTTTATATGAAAGATGACCCACATTGCAATTTGAAATTGTAGATGTTAAAAGAAATGTTTATGTCAGATGTAAAAAGGTAAGTAAACTTAAGTTTTTATGATGTTTCGGGCCCCCCTGTATTGAAGATAAATGAAAAAAAATGTTTTAATGATCAGTGTACCGAGACCTTTTGGGGCATTTTAGAGTTTTGAAAACATTTTTCCTCAATTCCTTGGGGTCGAAATAGGGGGTTATCAGTTTAAACTAAATGTCTAAGTATTCTCGTTTCAATGTTATACAAGCCGGCCACCCGCTCTGATACACTCTGTATAATGGCAAATGAACCAATCTGTGAACCATTGAATTAAAAGCAGCTCTTTTATGTGCCGGTGAATGGTGTGAATCTTCGGTTATATACCTGTCCGTATGTGTAGGTTTTCTATATACACTAAACGACAATTCGCTGTTTTTCCTATACACATAGACATCTAAAAACGGCAAGTTGTAGTATTTTTCAATTTCTGTAGTAAACTTTTGGTCGGGTAAAATCCATTAATTTTATCACAAAATTCTTCAAGATTTTCATTTTTGTCAAACACTGCAAAAATGTCATCCACATAACGAACCCACACTCGCGGAAAGTACTTCATAGATTTTTTTATCGCTTATTTCGAACAAAATCATAAAAACGTTAGCAATAAAACTGGATAGGGGGTTTCCCATTGAGGTGCATTCATCTTGTACATACAACTTGTTATTAAATTGGAAACTGTTTTGACACATGCACAAATTTATGAGTACTAAAAATTCACGAACTTCACTATCACTTAAATTGTTACACACTAACCACTCTTTTATAATTTCTACAGCTTCAGTCACTGGAACGATAGGATAAAGAGACACTACATCAAACGACACTAAATATTCACTAGGCGTTAGTAAACCGTTTTGCACGGTTTTCACAAATTCATAAGTGGTCTTCACAACAAATGAAGAAGGAGGTGTAAGTTCCTGGAGGCGTGGCACTAACCATTTGGAAATTAGATCAATGTGGGGTTTTCCTATTTCGCAAACTATGTAATATATAATTCGTTTTTATTCGTACGATTGACAGTATCTACCATTTTGCAAATTGATTCAATTTTAAGTTTGTTTAGTTCTTGTTTTAGACATGCAACTATATGCAATGATACTACCTGCTTAATATTTACTTAATATTTAATATCTTCAAAATGTTATTCGGTTTACTGTACTTTACAATGGTACATACTGCGACGTCAAACCCGTTCCTATTTCAAACACCGCACACCTTTTCTGGCTAGCTAAACATTCGCAGTGATCTGAACAGAGACAACATACGCAAACAAATTGTATAGTAATCCATTTCTGGTAGATTTCTAGGATTTTATTTCTAAACATTAATTTTGCTATCTCTCAAACCTGAATGTTTGTATGAGCCGTGACTCTATTTGGTTGTCGTGCCATTTGAAGGACCTTTTAACCTATATGTCCCAATCTTATCTTTCTATTTATTTTACCCCACATGCATTTCAAAAATTATTAATTTCAGTAACTATGTTCTACTAAACAAAAGTATTTGATTTTAAATTTAAAATTAAATAACTTTATGTCGATTAATAGGTTATGTAAACCGACATTCTTGTAATAAGACCCTGATTATTTATATTTTTACAATTATGATAACTTACTAGTCCTTAAAATTTCAACAATAAATTTCAACGTAGTTTTTGTTATATTTATAAATGAAACATATTGAGGAGATAGATAATGAGGTTAAGTTGTATTGATAAGATAATTTCATATGTTGTTATTATATAAATTTAATTTACCCCAATATGTAATTTAACCTGATTTTACTATTTGTCAATATTACATAATATATAAGCCTACATTTAAAGATGATGTAGGCTGCATCTTAAGAGGATTTTGTTGGAGTCCTTGAGCTGATAGGCTGTCCCTTAATCCGTCTCATATGTAGAGTGGTTAGGGTCAAACATACAGTTAATTAATACAGTGGTTTGCCGTTTGAATTGTAAAGAAAAATAAGTTATTTTTAAGGTTTTGGAAGTTTATAGGTTAAGAATATGTGTGAAAGAAAATAAACCGCACAATTTACCAGTACCCAAGGCTTTTGTACTGCCTGCTGTTCCGAAATATTCATCAATATGGTGTTAATAAAAACATATCAACACTGAATATACCAGACTAGCCATATGATTAATAATAATACCATAGTATAGGAATACATTAGTAAATTGAAACCAAACTATAAATCTGACAGCAAACTTTAAATGGTAAGCATCTTCTCGATTTTGGAGAAATGAAAAAATATGTAGATCAAATATTTTTTAAATGGCCGACATTTTATAATATGTCGGTCAACTTTCGAATTTTTTATAGAATACCATGCATTTTAAGAAGACATTAGATTTAACAAGTTATTTAAAGACTTGTTTATTCTGGGTGTTTTTTATATAGGCCTATTTATAATATGACTAACCGTTTAAAAGGTATATTGGTATAAAGTTTTAAAACACCCTAAATGAGTTTAATATATTTTTGTATGGAAACGTTTTGAACAAATGCAAACGTTCTTAACCACAACAAAACATTGTTAGACAAACGAACAATTTTTACAATCAACAAATAGGGTTTTTGTTATTTTTTTAAAAACTAAAACACAGAGGAATTAAAATATGTTACCGGTACCAACTTCATGTTTTATGTGTGACGAATTTGTAGTTTAGTCACTTAGTTCCTCTGTGTTATGGGTTTAAATAAATTTACAA
>JAGFPH010000843.1:179951-197103 GCA_018207615.1 Philaenus spumarius
AAATAAAATATGTGAAAACTGAGCTTTATACTTTAACGAATTTGAGGTGCAATTTTATACACCTTTGCTACCTGTTACGCGTCAAAGCCACCGTGATCCAAACTTCATAGTCGGGGATCGTTTTTACCTGTATTAGGGACATACATACAGAAACTTTCAGGTTTTATGACATAAGGAACCTTTATGATCGTCACGGGCTCTTGCTCTATTAAGTGTAGGGATGATATAAAACTCGTACATCATTCTAAAATTTGTCATCACAATTTGTGAGCCATTCACATGTCGTTTTCTTCTGAATGAAATAATTTGATAAATCTCTTACTTTATGGCTAAGAGTAGATGGTTTAAAAGTGTTACAGATATGTAGGCCTACTTACTCCGCTGGTGAATTATTTGTGTTTTCCTTTTTACGTTTTTCAAAACTTATATCCCGTCTTCAGAATCATTCCCATTGCTCAGTAGAGGTCGTCAAAAAAAAAGACAATACAAACATACACACTACATAGACACTAAACAAAAATGTTTATATTACCAACCAAAGGAAACAATGTAATATATAAAACCATATGTTTGACTTATAATACAGTAAGCCTTATGTTTGCTTTTCTAATCTAAAATAACTGTTAGCCGTAAAGAATAATTACGTAATTCTAAATTTGCCCAATTGATTTGCAAATAAAAATATTTTGGTTAATTGTAAACTTAATCAAAAATTACGTTAAAATTTTGATAAAAATCAGATGTTTTAGTAAATTTGTTTAGTTACAATTCAATAAGCACTTTTCTTATATGATCTATGTTTTCTTTTAATAAGTTAATCTAACATAAACAAACTGATAGTTGTGAATAATAATAAATTCATTATAAATTTGTTAAGTTGGTTGCTATGGTAATGAATGTAAACAAACATGTGTTGCTAAGCTTTTGATCCAAAACGCTGTTTTATCAGTTACAGGGCTGTGAGTGAACATTCACTATGTTTACGCTTTAAAATTAAAAAATGCAAAATCGTTTCTTAGTGTGTAGTATTTTATAGTGTGCCTATATGACCCCATAGAATATACCTTTACGTTCTGGTATTTGTAGCTTAAGCAGTTTTTCTCTTCGTTGATTCTTTGTTATTCAGACAGGACAAAACCGCTTATACATGTAGTTTCTTTATTACATATCATAATTGCTTATATTTACTTTATTGTGTGTATTAGTCAGTATTTCTGACAAAGCCCATGCCGTATACTGGTTGTCTATTTAAATGTTTATTTAATTAACTATTGACTATCGAACTTTTGTATTATTACACAACAATGAGAGTTCAAGATAAGGGAGGTAACAAACAGAGATAAACAACCGTTTCTCAGATTTCCTTCAAACGTCGACGAGCATACCCTTTTTGATGGTTGGAGTAATATATTTGTTTGTATTGTGTTTATTGTTGTAATGTTTGACTACCTCTACTGAACGAGGATTATTATAATGGTACTTAACTTTTTAAACGAGTAAAAAGGAAAGAAAAAGTAAGACACAACCGGAGTAAGTAGGCCTACATTAAAACATATGAATAACACTTTTGAACTACGGTATTCCATGTTCTGCCTGGACTGCTCTATTCGTAATATAATTTACATGTCAACAAAATTACATAATAAGTCTGCTTAAGTATTTTATTAATTATAAATAATCTTACAGCCATAAAGTAATAGTTTTATGAAATTATTTCATTAAAAAAACTAATCAAATTAAATTGTGTCTAAGTGTACTATAAAATAAGTTTTGCAACAAAAGTGTTCCTTTAAAAGGCGTGTAAAATGTATCATTAAATGGACTGACTATACTTGTAACAGCGTGGGATGAGTCAAGTAGTGATATAAATATTCAAGCAGTCGTAAATATACTTGCAGGACTTTATCTACAAAAGAAAGAGCAAAGCCGAAATGCATATTTAAACGCGCAGTTTCTTACATAATATAGGATCTCAATTTTCATTTTCCCAGTTCTTCTGAAATAACAAAACTGAAAGGGATACATTTGCAAACATACAAATCTTGGCTATTTACATGGAGACTACAACAGTTTTAACAAATATATATGGTTTTTAACAAAATAATACAATTTGATTATTCTTGTAGTTTTTTCTAAATTGTTCATTAATTTAAAAACAATATTTGGTTTGACGAACTTGAATGTCCTAGCTGATACTTGAGTTCAAGGGTTAAAACGGAAATGTATATAGCTAGGTACCGTACATAAAAGATTCACATATTTAGGCTAGTCTGAATCTCCTGTACTAAAACATTTAACGTGTTTTTATTTAATTTTATAAAGTTAGTTTACCTTATTATAGATTATTTTTTCAAATATAATTCTTGCTATACGCATACATTTTTAGGAAATTCAATAGGAAAGATGAGCTATTGCAGTGGTGAGACCAAAGGTCTCGAGTGGTCAATGAGCACCGATCATGGTTCCAAGATTTAACCATTTTGGGAGTAATTAAAAATAAATATTATTTATAATGCAAAGGTTTTCTAAGTCATTCTGAAGAATTCGTTAGAAAAAAATCAATCAATTGGAAGTTCGTTTTTTGACCAGTTGTAAAATATTTTTTTTTTTTTAGATTTTTCGTACTAGAATAAAACTTTTTATTTGTTTATCTAATCAAATAAATATACGATATTATTCTGTTATATATACCTTAGATCCCTCCAAAACCGATTAAAACGTAAAATACCAGTTTCAGATCCTCGTAGGTAATTTAGCCTTTTTGGGAGCTTCTGGTCCGAGGCCAACGGCAGTCCATAGTTCGCAAAGCGTGTTTTTCGCCACGAGCGGAACAAAGCAGCGTGTGAGTCGATTATGGAGGCTGTACAAGTAAATTATTTCTTACAGGCAGCAACTATTCAGTGCCTTTGTGAGTAAACCAATCTTCTTATTAGTTGGTTGAAACCCTAAAACATATAAACGTAATTCGCTCAAATCACGTCAATGGTCCAGTTTGTCCTCTGCGGGTGCGGGCGAAGCGAAGAAGTAAATAATAGGGCGCACGGTTAAGATGCAAACTCGAAAAACCTTATAGTCCGTGGTTGGAGGCTGATACAAAATAATTCTACCATTATATTTCGTACTATACAGCGCGTTCGTGAGTAGGCTAAACCAATTTCGCTATCAGTTGGTTGAAATCCTAAAACATATTATAAACCTAATTTGGAAATTCGCTCAACTGCGTGATCTAATGATTTTTTAATTAAGTAGTTGAGTAATAAAAATACTCACAACGTTAAACATACTTGTCTTAACTGATTGTAGAATTTAAACAAATCTTTAGAAATTAATTTAAAATGTATTATTTAGTAACCCGACAGACGAAATGTTAAATTTAAAGTAAAAAAAAAAACTATATAAGTTTTTGTTGTTGTTATTTTAAGTTTTATTTCGATATTTAAGTAATACTAATATTTATTTAACTTATCATGTAATTTGTTTAGATAAATTCAAAAAATTACTTATCCAACAGTAAATAAACCACTTTGTAAACTTACAAATTTCATTTAATGAATGAAACACTTAATAAAATCCAATATCCGAAACTCCTTAAAAATCAGTAGTTTACCAGTTAGAACTACATATTCAATAATCTACATAATATATAGGAATATACATCGTCATTAATTGGTCATACATATTAACTATCACCTACGCTTTGTTAATGTGGAAGTTTAACCCGACAAATTAATAATCGCTGTTTATTTTATCAGTCTGTATCCTTTGTTTGATAGTGTACAGTTAGTTAATACCATTCTAAAGGAAATTAAAAGTAGTACAATAATAAAGTAGGTTTTTTAATTTACGGTTTTTGACTTATTCTCTTTTAAAATATTTAAATGGCATACATTTTTTTAAAGTTTATTAAAAATGGTAATTATTATTTTCAAACTAAGTCTTTCAATTTATGAGGTACCTAAACATTTTCCAATTGACAAGTTAAGCTTTTCTAAAGATATTCCATACAAACACATGATATTTTAGATGAAAGAAGCGTTTATGGACATATGTATATAGGAAATTAATTTTTATTTTGACTTATACGACCACCTCCTGAATAAAATTATATCCGCAATGCAGAATAAAAATGTATATAATATTTAAAAAAATATACTTAGATAAAGGTCTCCAGTTTGTTGGATGTGTATTTGTAATTTTGCTTTGTAAGAGTTTATGTTTTTAGTGTTTATTTGATTGAAAGACCCCCACAATAGTGCCACACAATAATTCAAAACGCTTCATGTGTAAGTGAACAAATAAAAGAAACAGAGGACTAATCCATCCAGTAAATCATGATAGCAAATAATTAATTAAAATAACGTTTTTAATGTTTAAATCGTTGAGGATTGACAGTGTGTTCGTATTCATAATTTCAATTTAAATCTGTTTCGTAAGTTTCTGTGAATTAATATATTGTTAACAATAAAAGTAAATAGAAATGCGTAAATAACTTGTTTAAAACATTATTAATAATATAATAGTGTAGTAATTTTAAATCAAAACTACCCCATTATCTAAAAAAACTTTTATATTCTAGGGATTTGATATGTGTATTTTATTTAGCTACTGTAATAATATACTAAAAGTCCTCGCAAATAAACCTGTGTTACGGTCGCCATATTGAAAAATGGCATCTAAAAGCCAGTTTCCATCATAACTAAAAAATATTTATCTATAAAACATATTTGTCACAAAATTTATAAATTTATAAAATTTTGTACTTAGTATTTTTCAATAAAATTAATCTTTTATCAATAAAATTCAATATTCGGAAAACAGTTTTGACAAATTAATGAAAGTGATAAAGACATTTTTAACAAACAAATTTTTGTTTTCATATAAAGATTGGAGTTTCCTGAATAGTTTTATATCAATAACATAACTTTTTTCTTTTATATTGTATGTAAGTTTTTCCTGCTGAGTTTACCCATTGTTTGTTTTACTGTATTGAATTTTTTGTTTTGAGATTTATGTTGAAACCCATGGTGTTCCATTAACCTTTCGTACTTTATTTATTTGAAACTTAACTCCTCCATCAGATCGAATAAAAATATAACTGTTAGAAGAAGTATTTTTGTAAAGTTGCCAAACATTACTATAAACAGTAAACATAACTCTTATCATATATCATTTTGCTCGGAATAAACCAGAGAATAAGGAAACATTTTTGAGAGATTAAAATATTAAAATGTTTAATTGAGTAGGCTTATTTTGAATGCAATCGGTCAGAAAAACCAATCAATTATTATGTTATGTAATGAAATTAAAAATAATAATAATAGAGTTTAGAGCTTTCAAAATACTTTTTACACTAAATGTGACGATTATAAAAAAAAAATATAATAAAAATAGCCTTAAGGTTTAACAAAATTATTGTATTGAATTTTCCTGTTTTGAATATATTAGGCCGAAGAAGTACAACATTTTTTTTAATAAACTTAAAAGTAGTAATAAAAGCGATTAGAGCTTTGAAAACACTTTTGACAAGTTAATTTGTCAATTGTATTTATATTAAATTTATTCAAAAATTTAGTTTGAATAAAATTTGTGTGAAATAATGGTACATAACCATGGAAATACATAATTTACAAAGTTACAATTGATTTTCTCAACACAAAATAACAAAAAAACAAAAAAAATATTACTACATAATTTACATAAATAAAATTTTGATTAATTTAATTTAAACTTTAATATTCATTTTCCAAGATAAATGCCACATCACAGGTGTTTTTTGCGAGTACTTTTACTATGTTTTTCCAGTAGGTATTTTACATACCAAATACCATGATTGTACCATAGTGAACTCAGTAGGAGTTTATTATGGTATCCTAGCATGGTAGCGAAATGCGTCGAAGGCATCAACAGTGTAACATTTAAAAATTCACATAAAATATAAAATAGAAAAGTTATGTTATTGGTATGAAACTGTGTAGGAAATTCCAATCTTTAAATTAAAATCTATGTTTTTTTTTTGTAAACAATTTCTTGATAACTTTCCTTAACGGTAATTAGGGGTTTTTAAAACAAATTGTTCACATTGTTTTCCTAATATTGCATTTTATGGCTAAACAGTTAATTTTACTGAAAATTGATAAGTACAAAAGTTGTAGCTTGTTTGTGACAAATATTTTGTATTTGAAATGTTTTTGGACGCCATTTTCCAAGATGGCGGCCGTAGCACAGGTTTTGTTTTGTGGGGACTTTTAGTATGTTTTTATAGTAGCAAAGTACAACAAACATACCAAATCCCCCTAGCTTATAAGAGTTATTTTAGGTAATTTGTCTAACATGACTGGACTATAAGTGTTTAAAAGCAATTGCATTAAAATATACGAATAAAATATTTTATCAGATTAACATATAAGGCTATCGGTTTGTAAGAGGGCATATTACATGGCGTTAAATTTCCCGGTTATATAATCTTCACGTAGTAAAATATTCTTATTCTTATATGTAATTCCATTATGTTTAATTAAGCTCAATAGAATTTTGTTTAATTATCATGATACAAAGGTAAGATTATTTATCTCTATAATTATATTGTATAGTTCCGTTAAGCTTTTCCTTTAGCTATTTGTTTAATTGTAAATAACTAAAAGAGAAGTATTAGTTTCAAAGTAGAAACCAGTTACTTTACTCTTGGCCGGCTTTAGGATGTGTAAAGGCAAATTAATCTAATTACAAGACAAGTATAATTAATGTACCTTTGAATACGACTGTGTAATTAGTCTGTGTGGAATCCTAAGTTGGATTTAATATATGTTTGTTAAAAGCTGTTTTCGTATAGCGCAATTTCCTGTGGAAACGTCATCCAGATTTAAAACCATTTACTTTCAAGGGGTCATGAATGAAAAGAAACACAATCAATAGACACTTCTCTAAAGGCACGCACACCGCATAAATTGATTGGAGTTAAAAATGAGATGTTGCGCATTAGCTTAACTGAAAAGAGAACTGTGAAACTTACATAGAGACTTGGGATTTCACATATTTGTATCAAATAAATATTGTGTAGGAGTTAAATGCTGGTTATTATTACCAACGCCTCACATCTACAAATAATATTGCATATGTTTGAAGAATGTGGTTGTAGCGATGAATTTATTTAAATGGGACCGTAAACAAACATAATTTTCGATAATACGCTACAGAAAATACTTGTACAATTCACACAAGTCCTTTTAAAAAACCAAAAAGCAAGGTCGTTTGCATTAGGAAGACAATATTGCCTCTATTAGATGAAAAGTGAAATGATTTCCCTTCTCCGTCTTCAACAGTCAGATGATAGTAAAGAGTAGGAGAATTATAAATAACTAATGAGCTTGACTTGTGAGAAAGGAACTTAGGCCTAGATAAAATAAAGCCTGAACACAAAATCTCACAATAAATACGTTAACTAACCTCAAACGCGTTTCAATGGCAATATCGCCATCCTCAGTGATGCACGGGCTACAGAAATGTTACAGAAACGCTAGCCGACGGACCTTATAAAGTTCAAAATAGGAACCCAATCATAAAGTTCACAAAGAGCGCAAATGAAACTTTATAAAACTGCAAAAGTTTAGTAAATAGTAATCTTCGAATAAAACTAACAGTTTCAAATCCAGTTTTACCGAGGATATATTGTTTGCCAAAAATACATAAATAAGGAAAGAAGATTCGACCTATTTTGTCAGGAATTAACTCGCCAATCTACCTAATTTCTAAATGGTTAGTGACACGCCTCCAAGAACTTACTCCTCCTCCTTCATTTGCCGTAAAGAACACTTACGAATTTGTGAAAAGCGTGCAAAATATTCCATTAACGCCTAGTGAATATTTGGTTTCGTTCGATGTAGTGTCACTTTACCCAAGTGTTCCAATGTTCAAGGCGATAGAAATTATTAAGGAATGGCTAATTTGTAACAATTTAAGTGACTTTGAGGTTGGTGAATTTTTACTACTTATAAATTTGTGCATGTGTCAAAATAGCTTCCAGTTTAATAACAAGTTTTATGTTCAATATGAAGGTACCGCGATGGGAAACCCTTTGTCTAGTTTTATTGCTAACTTTTTTATGAGTTCGTTTGAAATAAATGCTAAAAATTCAATGAAGTACTTTCCGCGAGTATAGGTTCGTCATGTGGATGATATTTTCGCCGTATTTGATAAAAACGAAAACCTTGATCAATTTTGTGATGCTATCAATGGATTTTACCCCACTATAAAGTTCAGTAAGGAAATTGAAAAAGACTGCAACTTACCGATTCTAGATGTGAATGTGTTTAGGGAAAACAATGTTTTGTCATTTAGTGTACATAGAAAGCCCACTCATACTGATAGATACATAACGTAGGACTCACACCATTCTCCAGCGCATAAAAGAGCCGCTTTTATTTCTTTGGCTCACAGATTGGTTAACTTGCCGTTATCTAAAGATAACTACGAGAAAGAACTGAAATATATATATGGTGCTGCGATTTTTAATGGGTATTCTAAAAAATAATATACAACATAATAAAAAAATGGATTTCAAGAAAATCCAGGAATCAAGGTACAGTCTTGTGATCAACACGCCCCAACAACGATGGGGTAAAACAACGTTTCCCCCACCATTAGCCTAGTAAACGAATGCCCAAAAGGGGGGTCTAGAAGGAAAGTCAATAAGCGGAAAGACCAACTATGGTACATTGTTTGGGGTACCTAGTAGTATAACATACTAAAAGTCCTTGACCCTAGGGGTGGTGGAAGAGGGGGAGAGGGGGATAAAAGGTCCCATTTTTTGATTTTTTGCCTATATGTCAGTAGGGGTTGGTCCGACAAAAAATATATTCGTATACAAAATTAAAGCTGACAAAATTATCTACATGTTTATACCTAAAGTATTATTGCTATCTGTAACCGTTAATGAGATATACGCTGTCGAAAATCGGTAATTTTTGGAAAAAAAACCTTTCTTCGCATTGGAATACTTTATTATTTGTTCCCCAAGCGGTCTACCCTCGCAACCTCTCTCCAGTTCTTATCTAGCTGTAGTTGAGTTATATAAGCGTTCGTAGAAAGTCAAATTATTGTGTATTTCGCCTCAGTATATTATTTGATGTTATTATTACTATTATGTCGCTATGTCGACGGAAAATGTTTTGTTTCTCGCTTTGGTTGAGTTAGTTTATATAATGTCATACGACCGTAGGAAGTCGAATTAATGTGTTTTTCACCTTTATATTTTATTATTATTATATCCGGTATATTTTATTATTATTGTATCGCAATGTCGAAGCAAACATATTTTGTTTGTGACGAGAACTTGTACGAAAGTGGTGGGAATGTTTCCTGTGTGAGTGCAAAAGTAATAGCTTCACTGGATAAATGCCACTTTACAAAGAAATTACAGAAAAAGCTCCAACATTGTAGGTTTGACTTCCCTCAAAGTTCATTAAACATGCAGAAAACATTATACGTGAGCCGAAAGAATTGCAGCTTATGTGAAGAAACCGGCCACTGTTTTGAAACAGCCATTGATTCAAGCCATTGATTCAAAAGTCAACAGATTCACAAGTCGTTGTCATTGGAGAGGACAAAGACCTCATATTCCTTCTGATTGTGCTAATCCCCAATGACCAATACATCATAATTATGAAACCGGACAAAGGAAAGGTGCCAACTAGTCTGTATTTAAACCGCTGAGTTACAGGAGCTCAAGGCATTATACTCATCCATGCTTTCACAGGATGTGATACTGAAATTGAAGGATTAAAATTAAATCATTCGTAACGTATTGTGCAATAAATGTGCACAAAACGAAAATTATGTGAGTATGTTGCCGTTAAGGCAGGTAAAATAAATTAAACATACACACAACAAAGTTAGGTTAAGCCTAGAGTGATGAACCAACATTTTATTTTGATTGAATATATATAGTAGAACAAATTATTGAGGCCTTCCGGCAACTGCAGCGCGAAGTGCTACAACCGCCATTGCACTTGCAGAATATTAGATTCAAAATGTCATCTGGATCTTGGGTTCTAATAATGATGAGGTAGTTAAGCAGTCCATCGCGTTCTGCTTCCACCCCCATTCCTCTCGGCGTAAGCTAGTGTTATCACCGTTGTATCTGAAAGTAGCAAGGATGACTATGATGTTTGGCTGATCCCTCGGATGGTGGGAGGGATGAGATATCGAGCTGCACATTCGCCACAGACTTGACGAATGTGAAGTAGCAATATTTCTTGAGTGATTTTTCTTTCTTCGGGGCACCGTACCACCTTAGGAAAAAATTATTGCCCTGCTCTCAAATCTGCTTATGAGTGGCTGAAAGATTGTTAAAGACTTCAGCAGCATATGCTACATCTGCATATTTCTTGAGCAGTTTGGCAAATACAAATTTGCTCTTGAGGAATGCTGCTGTTGTAGTATCACATCCTGTGAAAGCATGGATGAGCACAAAGCCTTGAGCTCCTGTAACTCAGCTGTGGAAATACAGACTGGTTGGCACCTTCCCTCGGCCCAGTTTCATAATTATGATGTATTGGTCTTTGGAGATTAGCACAATCAGAAGGACTATGAGGTCTATGTCCTCTCCAATGACAACGACTTGTGAATCTGTTGACTTATCAATGGCTGTTTCAAAACAGGGGCCTGTTTCGAAATAACCAAAGGCAATATGGTTATATTTAGTGAAGCACTAACTAAAATAATGAAACTTGCCATTACTGCAGTTTAACGACTGGACCACCTGTTTATACAGGAAGTTACAAAAAACCGTAGCAAGTGTTGGATTGTATACCTCGAAATAAATGGAAAATGTTCAGTATCTTTTATTTAAATTCAGCTAAGTTTAGTAGCAATCCGCCATTTCATGGTTTTACTAAAATAATTGTAATTCCAGAAAAGATAAGATATTGAGTTTACATGTGTTATAATCATTTTGTATTTTGATATTATTATTTATTTATATATTTATAGACGAACAAAAATAGTTCTGGATGTAGGTCAAATGATAACGTAGTTATCGACAAAAACATGAAAACTTAATTTCTTGATAACTGTCTACAACATACAAAATTAGCATAAAACCATGTTTAAAAAAAATTATAATAGTTTAAATAAGTATGATAAAATTAATTTATCTGAAATGCACCACAAATTCAAATATGGCTCTTCGCCATTTTAAAATGGGGACTGATAATATGTTTTAATAATGCTAAATAGTATCATATGATACAATTTTATAAAAATAGCAACAACAAAGAGTTTTATTGTATAACTGTTATTAATTAAATTACAGAAACGACAAAAGTAGACATTACAAACATAATTTTATCTTTCGTTAAAAAAGAGAAATATTTTATACCTTGTACAGTTTTTAACAGTTTTCAAAATATTTCACATTATATCCAAGACCATTGTCAAAATTACACTATTTGTGTTTGGTACACTTGTAAATAGAAACATACAAAATGGTTATACTAAATTTGAACCCAATATCTTATCTAGTTCTGGAGGTACAGTGAATTTTTGTAAAAAACAAAATAAATTGGAGAATTGAAACCAAGCTAATCCAAATTCGAAAAATGTTACAGACATTTTTAATTTACTTCAATGTATACATTTCGATCCAGAATAGCCCGATATGAATTATTGTGACACGCTGTATATAATAAGGTATGTACTTATTTTTTACTTTCTCGTGGTCTGTTAATCACCTCGAAATCTTCAGGCCGCACAATCTATCTATTCCCACGATAGAGTTCGACATAAAGACGTTGAAAGTAACACTTAAACTTAACACAATACTATATAATTTAATGGGATGAAGAAAGTTTATAGTTTGTCAAAATATTGCCGGGGACAAGGGTGAAAATTATCTCTTTCCTCTTTTATGAGTCAGTCTTATGAAACTGGGGTTTGAAAACGTTTTACTATAGTATAATATAGTATATAATTTCAAATAAAGAACAAAAGGTGTAGCACACTTTACACGTACACGCATCTGGGGAATGAATGTCCCTAGCCTTAGAACAGATTTATTGGCATAAAGGTCAAAGCTGCAGTAATAGCTTTTGTAAATTTGTAACATTTTTCAGATTTGGAAATAAATTAAACGATTTCAGAAGTTTACAACTCCCTCATGCCACACTATTCTTTATGGTTTTATATTTAAATCAACTCTCATTTGTACTTTATTAAATTACATATTATTATAAAAATGCATTATTATGTTTAAAAAATCCGTTCTTTATACGCAGTTTCATTTTTATTTTAGGTAGTTGTTTGAAATTTACAAATAATATATACGTTGTTTTAGACCCATTAATAGGTTTAAAAAATATATCTGTTTAATTAAAATATCTGACTTCTATCCTTCTTTTATAGCTATTTGTAAGCTAAAGATAAATTTCATTTAACAGATGACAACGGACAATTTAAACAATTTATATTTCTAATAATCATATAAGGTTTTATGCATATGTCATGCTGGTTAATTTTAAAAATGTTATTGCAAACACTTTAAAGATAGGTGTATGATATATTTCGGTAAGGGTTCAAACATCAGCATTAAACAAGTCTACTGTTTAAAAAAAAATAAAGTATAAAGTTCATTAAAATTTAAAAGAATATTTTACTACCTAAATTCGATATTAATTAATTGTTCAATATTGTACGTAGTGTAAATCTCCGTATATTGGAGTTGACTCTTTTTAAATGAATTCAGTTATGAAATTTGTTTTAAAACAAGGTTAACAGTTTATAGCTTTATCGAACACCCTATACGCTAGACTGAGCTATAACTCCTTATTGAGTCGATAACAATTTGTATAAAGCTGGGATTTACGGCCGTTTATGGTCTTTTAAAGGAAGCATAAAGCTTTGACTCGAGCCCGTTGTAGAGCTCTTAAAGTATACAAATAGAAACCATCTGGGGAGTGAAGTGAATACTCCCTCTCTAGTTCACATCCACTGACGAAAACGACCCTCGTGAAACGATAAATCATAATGTTTTTATTGAAAACCCTCTCTTTTTTTGTACTACCTTAAATAGAGCCCCAAACTCTTTATTACTGTTAACCTTAAAAATCTTCTATGGTCTGAAATGATTCCCGTTTCAGCAAAATTACGATTTTCAGGAGGTTCTTGTCAGATGGAAACCTGCTTCTTATGACAATATCGTGTCAAACGAAATGGTCTAAATATACAGCCTTAAAATGGTTCAGGAAATATATGCATTGTGCTCAAATGGGTCTAGGAATATATTATTTCCTAACTTTCCTATTCCTTAGACTATTTGTTGGCATTTCAGTTAAGGTCATAAACAAATTTTAAAATTGTATTCCATACCATTAGTTTAGAAAATTTACATGATGCAGATTATAATTTGAACATTTTAACCAATCCAAAATTATCTCATTTGAGTACATTTTACAAACATTCCAAACTCTCAAAAAAGAAACTTCATTTGACGTAGATTTTGGCGATATTTAACTCTTCTGTTCATTATGACGTCACCGCTATTCCGTGCTACGTCTTACTGAAGCGGCTACTATGTACGTCCATTGAATGGTTTTTACTTCAATATTGTAGTAAAATATTGCAAAAAAAAAAACAACTTAATCCTAAGACTCGAACTAGTCATAACTTGTCAGCTATAAAGTGGGTCAACCATGGTTTGCTTTACTTCCGAACCTCTTACCGCTAAACACTGGGTATGTGCTATAGTATTTATGTAATACGTCTATTAACAAGTTAAGGTGGAAGAAGGGCCTTTTTGAACACTGGCTTAAACCATTTTTTTAAATTGGGTCAACATCAGACATTTAGTGATATCCATTGCATTTGTATTATTGTGTCCTTTTATTTGACATGTCGCCATATGCTGTTAGGAATACAAATATTGACTACCCTTAAAAATAATAAATATAAAAAAATATGGTTTTGGTTAGTTAAGTTCCTCCAAACGTTAAAGAGAGATTTTATTACTACCCTGTATATGTTAAATGGTAATACTGAATTTTCAATTAAAAATCTAAATTTAATTTATAAAATTACTTTTATTTGTGGTTATTTAACCACATACTGAAATTTCTATGTTTAATATTCATTAAAACTCTTATTTATACTAAACTCCTCTGTTAATTTAGTAGCAAGGCAACTGAATAAATCAACCAAACGATATCAAATACCTTCGTTTTTATTTTTCGTTGTTCTACTAACTTATATGTTTACTGTTTCGACTCTTATCTGTCATAAATAAAGAAATTATATTTGCAGTTCTTGCACTGGGAATGCTAAAATCGAAATCCGAGCAATCCCGTGCAGACATAAGTTCACATCGAGGTTTTTAAATTTTAACTTTTAACATGTATTATTGTAAAATTGAGTGTGTATGTGTTATGTGCGTAGTTGGTTTGATACAAAACAATTGAGGTGTATCTTATTAAAACCTAATAACTACACTAAAACTATTGTAGGGTGTGAAAGTGTAGTTTTCCAGTTTCAGTTTCTATTTACAGTACGGGTCTATTGAAGTTATGATTATTAACTTATTAATAATACTGTATAGTTCCGAAGCTTTTTACTTTAGATATTAATATAATATGATAATAAGTATTATCTTCAAAGTAAAAACGACTTTAACAAGTTACATTACTTTTTTCAGGGTTAAGGATGTGTAAAGGCAAATTAATATAATTACAAAACATGTATAATAATGCACACTTAATTAATTACTTAGTGTGGATTCCTAAGTTGTATTTAAAATCAGTTTGTTAAACGTTGTGTTCCTGTAATTAAATTGCGTTGCTCCATCCATTTATGCTCCATAAGTAATTTTTCAATGGTGTGATTGGTCTTAATGTCATAAAGATTAATTAAACCAATTTACTTTCAAGGGGTCGGAAATGAAAAGAAACACAAACAATAGTCACTTCTCTAAATACACGCACACGTAATAATGTGATTAGAGTCGAAAAAGGAGAGGCCGCCCATTAGGTTAACTGAACTATGAGGTCTATGAAATTTATATAGGGAATATCGATTTCACAAATTTAAATCAAAGATTGTGTAGAAGTTAAACTATGGTGATTATTAAAAACAGGTAACATTTAATAAACAACACTACATTGTATCGTATTGTAAGAAAGTGGCGTTAGCGGTGAATCCCATCTTAAACAAACCCAAGTTTCGATACTAGGCTACAGAAAATTCTTGTACAATGCACACAAGTCTTTAAAATACCCAAAACTCCTGGTTTTCTGTGTCGTAGGAAAACAAATAGTCTGGTTTAGACACAAAGTGAAACGTATTCCCTTCTTCGTCTTCGAGCGGCAGTTAAAAGTAAAGTTTACAAGAATCGTTTGACAAGCATACGCAGTGCGAGAAAAGAGACAGAATAATGCATGATCTCTCCGTCACATAAGTCCTATGTTAATACATATCATAGGGAACCAGTAGACACTTCCGTAGTATAATGTACATTAACTGAACACGTTTGAATTTTTTTTTTAAGAATTTAATCTAATTACAGAATTTTTTTTAAGGCGAAAAACCTGGGTGGTTATCATTGCCTCCTCTAATTGAAGAAATCGCCTGTTATATGTTTTAATAGTTTTGTATTCAGAATTTAATAGTTTTCAAAAGAAACCACTTACGCCAACAAACAAGAGACTATTTAACAGAGTCTATGCCGATAGGGATTTCAACATGATACATTTACAGAGAATAATATTAAACATTTTGCTCAGAACCGAAATAGATTTTGAAAAACAAAACTAAATATCATACATTTTAATCATGGACTTATTTAAATCAATTGCTTTAAAACAAAATATTTATAATTAGTCATTTAATCAAAAATGTATTACAGGTTGTTTTAAAATTCCCTAAATTTTGCATTGTCCGAAGACCAACATTTTAAAATTAATAGAAGTACAAACTTGTATTAAAAATAGCAATATTTCAGACCAATAGACCAAGATGGTTAATGATAGTTTTATGTATGAAGGTCTAATGTGTTTCTTAGCTGTCAAAAATGAAAGTTTTTAGAAATGCATAAATATTATATTTCAACGATTTATAATTTTATTTCAAAACCGATCATAATTATAACATATAAAATGAAAGCAGTGCAATGCAATAAATCAACCGCTTCTAGAACCTTAAAAGTTTCACTACTGCTAACTAACTTGCAATAGTTTCACGCACTTCTTTCTGAAGAGATATTTCAAAACAAACTTATTGAAAGCAATCTAAAGCATACTAGAGGAACATAAAGGGACAGTTACAAATTATGAAGAAACAGAGCAAGTAATGAGTCAAATTTAGCTAAAGCCTGATATCGTGAAATTGGTCATCAATATTTATAGATGTCAGTTTTAGCAAATGAACATAACAAATTTCGTATTAGTAACTTTTTGAAGTGTACAAGCAAATTTAAAAAACAATATTGGATATCGGTTTTATTTTAAAATTCCTTATATATTGGAATACAATACTAAGAGATTCGATGGTTAGGGCTATTTACAGTAGTATAAATTGCTTTGAATAATGTAAAATAATTCTGCTTCTGACAAACGAAGCTGAGTGTAATCTATAAGTTAGATGAAACGGTTTTCTGACAGAATACGATTTTGTTGACCAAGATAGGACCGTTCTTTAAAATGATATTACTATATATATAGAGCTTATATATATTATATAAGGTGTCTCAAAAGGATATGAACAAAGTAATGTTTATGTAACCATTGCAGATTATCCAACAAAACTTGGTATATTGTTGCTGATAAAAAACAACAACTAATTTTTGAAGCAATTATAATTTTGTATCGACTTATTGGGACGGACAGAAAGTATTGGTAGGAAAATCTTATATATTAACATATTTCGAGTTGCACATCAAATTAAAGTATATTTTAGGAGAACACAATGCCGCAAATTAGACATCAAAAGGTTCACCAAAATGGCTGCCATTTAAAGTTACAATATTGGGAATTTTGAGAATGGTTAATTATTTTACTTACACCAAAAAATGTTCCTCCTCTGTGAGCGAATTGAATCGATCCATAATCCCAGACCGTAAGATCGAGGTGCAAACTCACAATGCGAATGTTTCCACTGCAAGCGGACCTAATTCTAG
>JAGFPH010000843.1:215376-235493 GCA_018207615.1 Philaenus spumarius
GTTTATTGACAAATTACTCAAGATTGTTCGAAAATGTGTGAGAATTTCCAAAATGTTATAGAATCTTTCAGAGTGTTCGATAATGGTCAAGAAGATCCCGGATGGTTCTAGACCATCGAAGAAACTTCCTGCTCCAGAATGTTCAAGAACGTTCTGTTATGTTCTACAAACTGTAAACGGACTGTGAAGCTAGAGACCTTAAACTTTGCACATATTATTTATAAATTAGTAGAGTATAACTTTTGAATTTCGATTACTTGCGACTAAAATAAAATAAATAAAGCTGTACAATATTTGTTGTATTCAATATTTACTCAAATACATGAGATGCCCAATATATATGAAAATGGCGGAAATAGTGGTTTTTACTTTTACTGGTGCATAATCATGTATGTAAAAATAAATTGTAAACATTGATTGATTTGGATGAAACTCAATACACGTTTATGGGGAGGTGAACTCTCAATACTTAAAAGAAATTTCATTCATTAATGTATTGATATCTGAGAATAAAGCTGTATAGGTAGGTACCCCTACTAGTTTTGTAATACATGCCATGTGTCGTATTTTTATGTTTCTAAATACTGACTTTTAATTTGTATTTACACAAATTAATTTAATGGTTGGAAGTGAAAAATATTCCTAGAGTAGTTGTTGGATATTAGATGATATTAATGCTAATTGAAAAAGCAACGCTAATGATAATATGCGAGGTAAACAATAACCTCTAAATATAAGATAACCAATAATATGGAATTAATTTTTAATGTACTGAAATGATCACCCTTTACTTTTAATTATGCCCTAGTTTATTCTTCTAAGATATACACATCTAGTTTTATGTTTCGTGCATTAAACTTTCTACCCATTATCAGTAGGCCTACACCAACTTGCAGCCTTTGTTTTAAATTGTATAACTTGCTTAGGAAGCACTAATTTCGTAATCAAAACAGTAAGTACTATATGTTATATAAACAAAAAGGATAATAAAATTAAAAAACTAAACTTTATTGATTAATCATACAATTATTATAGTTGATTAAAATTAAATGCCATCAATAAAATTGTATCAAATAAGTAGAAATCTTTTTAAAACAAATATTGAATCACAATTTTAATACTGTTTATTTTATTTTATTTTATTTTATTTTTTTTTTGTATAATGGCCCCTTAAAAAAAATCATAATTTAAATAATAGCTGCAATGGTACCTAGTATTACCTACATCTTCAATAAATGTAAGTCCACTGTGAAAGTAGGTGACTAATTCGTAACAGAATACAAATCTATATAAAGAGTGGGGCAAAATTATAAATTATATTTAATACCTCTAAAACTATCAACAAAATGTAATGAGGCTTTACAATAATGTATTTGACACTGTAACAAATAGTTTGCCGTATTTCACTTGTTTTGGCGTTACCGGGGGACTTCCCATTTAGAAAGTCTTAAAATGTACGTCCAATACAAGTTATATTTCATGTTTAAGGTCGTTCTGAGGAGAACACGACAGTAAAAACCTGACCTCAAAAGGAGATTGAGTAAAAAACGACAGTTCTTCAAATATTGTAATATTATGCACTAATGTTTCATAATGATATGTGGGTTTATTTTCTTTTGGTAAAACACGAAGAAAGAATTATTTTATTCTATTTATTACAAATAATTATTAATTATAACAACAACAATAATTAGTTTTTTTTGTGAGAAATTATATTTTTATTTTAAAACAAAGAAAATTAAATAACAATTAATATCCCCTGTACTAATAAGAAAAAAAATTCAATAAAATCCATAATACAACAGTTGTTTTAAAGTGTACGCCTATTGTTCTTGACAAACTCCAGAGGGGTGTAAAATGTTTTTATACGATTTGTTTTTATTTTATTATTAATTCAAAAAGGCTGATATTCGATCCTAGATTTTGGATCATTCAGATCTTACGTGTATACACCTTCATCATTAAATATCCACAAAGTAAAAAAATCTAATCGGTTCAGATCAAGTGATCTTAATGGCCACTAGATATAACAATTTTTATAATGCATCTATTTGAGAAAGTCGCATTTAAGTAATGAGCACATTACATATATTATTACAGTTGTAGGCCTACTGTTCATCGAATTCACAAATATAAGAAGAATATTAAAATAACTTATTATGAACATTTGAAGGAAAAATAAATTTTTAATATTTTGTCGTTTAATTATAGCTGCAAACATTTATAATGAAATTGAACCCTATAGCATTAAGAAAAATTAGTTTAATAATATTACAATATTATTTGATTAGCTGTAATTTATGACTGGAACGTCCTTTACCGGTCGGGATCCGTCAAAAATAAGTAAATTACTATTTGTTATAGTGGTAAATACAGCTACTACGTTTCATTACGTTTTATTTCATTGTTATCAAATTATTAAATACATTCCTGATTTTTACCAATTGTCTACATCATGTAACATTCATCTAGCTCTTTTCATTCTTAGACTCGGTATATCACTCATATTAAATTGTATATTAGTTGCAAAAGTGTTGATGTAACTTGCAAAGAGGCAAGAGTTTCAAGAAAATGTAACAAGATACAATTATTATTAAGTACTTTACTAAAATCAAGTTTATAATTGAATTAAACCAAAGTTTGCATCAAACGCATTTGGAAGCTCTACTGTTTGGAACTGATAAAAAAATTCTAACTCGCAGCTGAACCGCTGACGTGAGTTAAGCGAATTATAAAAGCCTATTTGTTTTATGGTTTATCTGTTTGACTATTTGGGATATTGGTCTACTCACGAAGGAGTTGATAGCTGCTTGCGTGTACAAATTAAATTAGTCGAATTTGTACGCACGTCAGCCTACAGTCCCTGCTCTCGAGCTGCTTCGTTTCGCTAGCGCGGGGAAAACTTTGCGGGTTGGCATCTCGTCTTTGTGGTCCTCGCTTAGCCCGCAGATGAAAAGCATTCCGGCTTCGGTCTCGGATCAGGAGCTTGCCCAACGGTAAAATCTCCCACGTAGAATTGACCCGGGTACATGTATGGTACTTCTAAATTTTTTTAGAAAATATGACGAGCTATAAGGTCGTTTTAAAAATAAAATATATAAAAGGATCATCTATTTAATTTTTTTAATAAATAAACGTTTCATTCTAGTACAAACGATTTGACAAAATTTAACTTCTTGTAAAAAAAAAGTGCTTATGGTTGATATATTTTGTTTACTTCGGACTTGAATGAGCTACTTTTAAAAACAACGTGTGTACCAAATCAGACGTAAACTGTGGCCATTAGAGTGCGAAAACATATATTTAAATATAAATAAATATATATATATAATTTTTAATGACACCCTAAACTTGTTCTGGCGACTGATCGGTGCTCATTGGCTACTATCCACCTTAATTCTCACTATAAAAGACACTGCAATAGCTCGTCTTTCCTATGAAAATGCGCTAATAAATATATAATGTATTGTAAATAATTCAATACTTAATATTTCGATACCACTTACATTTTTTTAAGTAGCAGTTATGTTTTATAAATCTCTGTATATTGACCTGCCGAGTTTGAAACTGATATTGTAAAGCGATTTCTTTTGAAATACGGTTCGTAGTTTATAGTTTTATTGTATATTCGCCGTACGCTAGACTGAGCTATAACTCCTTACTGAGTCAATAACAATTTGTATAAAGCTTATACTTATGAACGTTTTATGGTATAACGGAAGCATAAAACCTTGACTCGAAACCGTTGTAGAGCTTTTAAAATATTCAAGTAGACAGCATCTGGTAAATAAAGCACATATTCTCTCTTTAGCTTGCATCTGTTGTTAGTTACTAGTAACACATAATTTTATTGTTTATAAATTTAAAAGAGTGGTTAAAAATGCTTTCACAACCTTGACATTTATATAACTTAAAGTGAGTTTTTTTTAATACTGATAACTACATCAACAACTGTAGTTCATTGCATGATGGTTCAGAATGTCACTTTCCCTGAAATTGGGAATTTTGGGAGGTACTTAAAATTATTGTCTAACGCAAACCAGCATTATACAACACTTTAAATTAAAGGGAATTTAACAAAATAAGAAATCAGTCGTGGGATCGCCGACAGAAGTGAAAACTGTCAAGAATATAAATCGTTGGTTATATTGGTTTATTACGAAATTTTACCATTGTCTGGTCCCATTTAAAAATGAAATATAAACCATTACATAAATATGATTCAGTATAGAAAAATCATTAAACAAAATTTTATGTTTGACATAATATACTGAAATAACAAAGGTTCAAGACAAACTTACAATTACAATTCTGTTAACTTTTTATTAAAAGTTTAAGAACATAATTTTAGGTTATGCCTAAACTGACCCAAACACCTTTATTTAATGCATTTTTTTATTACCATAGAAACCAAGTTAGGAAATTTAGGCATTTTACAAAAATGATAAAGCACTGCGTCCATTTTAGAGGTATCATCAAGTACAATAATTTAACACAACCTAAAAAATTAGGAAGTGTTATGCCCATTTCAGAGGTTTTACCAAGTAAAGGATTTTAACACAACTTACAAAATGAGGAAACATATTCATTTCATCGCTAGCGTGACGTGACTAAACCGATACAGCTATTCAGTTAATTTAACATTGCCTATTTTATTTCGATGATTTCTTCTTCTTTTACGATTAGTTGTTTCAATTAACTTCTGGTTTATATTAGTATGCGCGCTGTAAACCAATGAAGATGAAGACATCATCGAAAAAGCCGTAAATTGTCTCTCTTCAGGCGTTTCGGTTTATATACTTTACCCCATAAAAAAAATATTGGTGCGCCTTAAGAAGTTTTCACTTCATAATATAAATTACATTCAAAAAATATTTGGAAGGTCGTAAACAAATTGACAGCCGAAAACATATGTAAGATTTTAGGTTTAGGAAATTACCATTTCCATAAACAACATTTTTTAAATCACTATCAAATTTGATCTTTTTGCTTTTATTTAGAGCAAATACTAAAGTGACATTTATGTTAAGATATAAAATTTGTTAGTCGACATTCCAAATATTGATATAACAACAAATATTATCAACTCCTATAAAAACGAGTGTATGTCCGTACGTACGTACGTGAGTAACATATAATATTACAGCAGATTTCATCCATCATCTTAAGCAAACCCAGTGTGTACTTTGGGGTTATGTTTACAACTTCAATCATTATAATTTCTTATGAAGTTGATATTTTTATATGAATTATAGAACTTATGTATGTTATAATATTTGCTTTGAGATTATAAACTGAATATAAGTACAAACTTTAATCATAAAATATTCTTTTATTCAAATTTTAAGAAGAAATAATTATTCGTTTAACTTCGGAATAATTCGTACATCTTCGTGTAACTTATAAACTTATTCGATTATTAATTTCTTCACTGTAATAATAAAAACTTTAAAATCATTTGATCTATCAATATGAAATAAAAAGCAATTAAAATATAATATTTGTACCTTTCTTTAAATATATAATAACATACATATATACAAAATGTTAACAAATATTCCTACAAGTTTTATTATCCTTATATTGTACACATTTACCGAATTAAAAATCCCCGTCAGCATATTTAGGTAGGCCTAGATAAAGTGTGTTAATTTTAAATACTATTTTGTATAAATGATGTGTTTCTGATGTGTATCTAAATAATCCGCCTGAGATTTTTTACGTTGGTTTACTAGGATATACTAGTATTCTGTTTCTTTCCGTAATTTCAAAACAATTTCCGTTTCGGTTATTCATCCATTATCAAGTTTCTTCTCAGGTTTGCCTTTTTTATGCTACACAGTTACTTAAAAATTGATTTAAAAAAACCTTTTTGGCCTCATGAGGCATGACTACATTGCATGATATCCCAGTGCGAACTGCATATATGCATTCGTTAATTGTCGGGGAGTGATGTTTTCTTATCTAACTATCTTATCTTCTTATCTATACAGTGTCGCATAAAGAGTTGGATTATAAATTTAGTTTTTATTTCAATAACATGCTCCTATCTATTTTAAAGTTTTTGTAAATTTCAAACTGTTCCAACTCGTTCATAAATTTTCCCTTTGTACATCGATGTAGTATTTCAGTAATTTGACGGTAAAGTCATGGAGAAACCGTGGTCATTCTGGATTATTTGTTCGGAAAACTTTTACTCAGTTATTTTATTTGCGGTCTATTTGGCCTAAGGGATATAATCTTATAACTTTTTTGAAAAGATCTGCTGATTGTAAACAAAAATATATAGGGCAATGGGTTCTGTAAATATGCATATATAATTTTCAAATTTATCTGATTTTTGGCTGTATAAATTCCATTTTGAAAGTATTCATGGCTGTAGGAGCTAATCTCTTTGCATGTGAAAAATATTCAAACGTTTAAAACCGTCAACTAATCCAATTTTGGATTAGTTGACGGTTTTAAACGTTTGATTAAATTACTAATCCGTGAGCTGAAATGGAATGAAAAATATTGAAATATTTAATCAAATACTTAGAATTGTTTCCATTTCTTTTAAATTGAAATATCAATTATCTTGGTACATTTAAAACTAAAGTATTGTACCGTTTATTATTTGAATTATTTTTTTATTAGGAATATTATATGTTTTTTTTACTTGAAGTACTAAATTAATTAATTATCGAATGCAACTCATTGTTCCTTTAAGTAATATAAAATGAAGTCTACCTATGTTCTGTATTATAAAATAAAACAAATGTATTTGCAATTACCCACTGAAAAAATACGGGTCCTGGATACTACATAATAAATACAAATAGTAATCTAGGGTCTAATAAGCAAAACGTTAGCACATATCTGTGTTGATGTACTCACACTTGCGAAGGCATAATTACTTCCATCTCCAGACAGTAAATTATTCAGTAGTGCTCAAAGTTACATTTACTGACGTTATTATGCAATTAGATTAAACTTTCCTTAATGAGCACGTCTCTTGTATACGTGCTGTGGAATTCCTTCCAAAGATAAGGTAATTTGTAACGTGTCACCTTTACACTGAACTACAGTACATCAATCTCTCTGTAGTAATTTGTATAGCTAAATATAATGAATGTAAAATTGTGGTAGGATATTATTGTATACATCACAAATTAAAAAAAAACCCTTTATACCATATAAACAAATTATTTTACTAAACAAAAATTTGTAGAAATGTTCTTTCATTTAAGACTAAATTTTCAACAGAAACACCTCGATGTTTTACAATATTATAACAATATAAATATGGTCTATGTCAAAGTGTAATGGAATTATTAACGGACACATGTTTTTACCATCGGCTATTATAATTCAATCTTATGTCAGATAATATTTATTTATTTCAAGCTATTGTGAATATTATTTGTAATTGTATTAAAAAATAATACATATTTTTCAACGAAAAACTGATTGAAATAAACAAGCTACTTTGTATCAACGTATTTTAATGACAAACTGTAAAAAAATGATATTAACCTCTTTCCTTTGCTCTGGAAATTGTATTGCCTGATCTTAACAGTCGTCAATGTTTGCTGCAATTTATCTGGTATGAAAGAAATTATAGCACCAATGATCCCTTTCTTAGTTCACGTTTTAATCAGAGATTTGAAATTAAACATAGTTTTAAACGTAAAATTATATAAAAAGGGTAATGATACCGCAACAGTACTTCAAATGTGAACAAACCGGCATTCCCAATCTTTTGGACAGTGATACATTTTTCACACTATATTATAATAACTAAATGTACGGCAAAAAAGAACTGGAAACAAATTAACTGTTATTAAATATTATAAATTATGTGTTTTTGTCAAAATCTCAGTTCTAGAATTAATTCTAAGTTAGGATGAATGGGGAGAATATTATTTCATTAAGGTTGTGTACTTGTTGACGAAAGGGTGGTGAATGAAATCGTATTGTTTTGGGCCATCGTATGAGTGAAATAAGAAAGAAAGGGGGAATATGTTTGATTTTGTTTTCAAAAATATACCGAAAGATGAAAATAAATTAGTAGTTTTTTCCAAATGACAATTTAATGATTACAAGAACAACTAAAGATATCCGTAACTCCAAAACAAAGTAGTATATAATAAATTGTATACTATAAGTTTTTAAAAGACTGCACAATAATTTTCCGACATGTAAGATTTAAAAAAAAAATACCCTGAAGTTCTAACTTATAGTCTTTAGTCACATTATGCTTACCTGTATTCAACATTTAACCGTAGAATGTAAAACAAGATCGTCGTCTGCAATCAAATCAACCGAGTGTCGTTAGAAAATTTACGACGAATTGGCAAACAAAAAGACTGTTAAATATTATTTTTCTAAATTTAGACCTATAAACATAAACCGCTCTTGCAAAGATAGACGCACATTTATATTGCTCAATACACATTACTGAAGAATATGTGTAATTTATAATTTATTTATGCAAACATTTATTTAGATAATCAGGGATGTCGCGTTTTTCTATATAATAAATTTGATATTGTAATTAGTTTCCTTCCCTTGACATGGTTACAAACCTTCAAAGAAAAGGTAATTTATTACAAGTCATCTTCCCCGTAAACCGAATTCATCTGTTACTAATTACATGCATATTTCATGATTACCTCAGCAAAAGAGCTTATCAATATTATAAAAAGACTTGTACGTAATTTCCCTTCTTCTTAAATTGAACAACGATATTGAAAAGGTGAATTACTGTATGAAATGTTGGAGAAATGGTTAAATGATGAATTCATTGTAAAAAAAAGATCTGTAAGAAGAACATTGTTCTTTGTATGTTGTAAATATACAGTTGTAGCATAAATGGAAAAACATTTTAGTAATATGTGTTAATAATTAGAGTTGTATATCAGTTATAACTTTTGTTATTCAAATATTTTTTAAACAAGTCAGCTAAATAACAAAACCATTATTGTTACTCAGACAAGATTGAGTTAACCGTATTAATTGTATTCATGTAGTACTTTATAACTTTTACTTTAAAATACAACTAAATAGTTGAAATGTTCAACATAATAACTATTTAAATAGTATTATACCTTTAAATGAAATAGTGGATATAACGTTTCCAAATATATTATTAACATTTTATAAGTGGACGGAATTTAAGTTAAATACCAGAACGCATGCATATTTGGTTCAGTAGATTCAATTGCCGTCTCTTTGGAAGAATGTAATAATTTGTTTACACTTACAGTTCAAAACGATTCAACTAACTAAAATATAAGCTACGGACAAACTTAATATTATTTAATTAATTCATTATTTGCCGTGATTACTCATATGAGGTATGTAAGAACCGTATAACAGTAACTCGAAATTTTTATAAAACATGAAAATGTGTCTATATTCATAATCCAACAAGCTAAGTTTAATTTGACAACAAACTATCCAATTTTGAGAAACACAGTAGAATGATTTTAATTGATGGTACAAATTAATTAATTAGTTTGCATAAGAATCATATAACTTTTACATTGCAAAACAATATTTTTAGTTTTGAGAACATTCAGCACTATACACCTTTAAACGATATTTAATTTTAACATGGATAAATAGGTTCAACATATATTTTCCACGAAGAACAATTTTCCTAATCAGTATTCTGAATTGCAATTTGAAGATAATGGAGCTCCAAAAGTAAGCAAAGGCTTCAGTTTTTTGATTTGGTATCTAGTTGATATTTCATAGTATCATTGAAGAAAGAACATTATAAGAAGCGTAACCCCCATGTTATCAGAGGTAACACTTTTCAACAGTCGAAAAAGGCTAGTTGGGGTCGAGGCCAACAGGTACCGCCAGCATCATCGCCGCGCGGACTGTACCTTCTCTGTTGGGACTGTACCGTCGGTCGGTCTCGTTCTCGTTTGTGAAGTTACTCTAATGGGTCGGATGTTTGGAAATTTGGAATTTTTATTTGTGATAGAGAACATTAATTAACATTATTTTTTGTTCATTAGTTCTAAAATTAACATTTTACTTTTTAGTTTTACTTTTAAAAAATCAGCAAACTCCGTAGCAATTTCATCTGTAGTCTAATTTTTATTTAGATAAAGCTAAAATTTGGAAAACCTGTTCTTTTAGTGTACTTTCTAGTTCAAAGAGTTTACCTGGTTTTAGAAGTGCATTTATATTAAATCTTTAACTTTAAATTTTGTATGCTTGGTTTCAAGAGATTTGCAATATTCTATTTGTGTGTATGTTGTTTTCCAATGTATGTATGTGTCAGGGGCGGATACAGGATTTAATTTTGGGAGAGGTCATAAGAAGTCGAAAAAAATATTTCCGAGAATTTAACAACAACGGGTCTGGCGCATTATAATATATATATATATATAAACTCTATGAAGTAGCTTTTTATTGCATTTCTAGGACATAAATATTGTCTTGAAAGAGCAAGAGTTTAATACAGATTAAAGAATAAAATAAACATTAATCATTAAAGAGTTAACAGGATACAGGAACGGTACTAAAATCAATAACTTCACAACACGATCATTAAATCCACTTTGTTTCACTAAATTTAAAACAACATAACAACAAGCTTTCACGTATTGAAGTCATAGAGTTCCATACGGCGGGGACTCCGTAAAACAATTAGCTGAACCAATAGAGATTTTTTCTTTTTTATTGAATTTCAGTTTTAAAATTTGTTATAAAATAAAAAAACATCAGGCAAGGAATTTTTGCGCATTTTTTATAAACAAAAATAATAATATATTTTGCCTTTTTGGATTTTTTGTTGATATTATAAAAATGTATGCATGGATCACGATATTTCCAACGGAACATTTGTAGAGAATAAAAAACCTACAAAATGGTTTTTGAAAACCCCGATCGGACCGAGAAAAGTCGGAAAACGCTTAAATATTACTATCCAAAAGTTCATATCTTTGTTAAATTATAATACTGTATTTATGGCAGATCTTTCGGAATATTATTGTTTAGTAATGTGTATTTTAAACATTCGGAAGATAAAATTTATCGCATTAATAGTTTTTGCACAATTGCAGTATAAACAATTTAGACAATTATCTTGCATAATGCGGAGGAGAAGAGAACGGCAGGCTGCTGTTTCCGACACTACCACTGCCTCTCTTGCAAATTTACCATTGGCGTCGCTAGCAAATTTACTCGTTTTGCGCTATGTTCTGAAGCATTTTTATCATACTTTATCAACCTTAAAAAAATCAAAGAGATAAGAATTGTAGATTTTAATTTCTACTTTCAGAATTCGTTTGGTACATTTAAATCGGGCTAATTTACCTTCTTATACTAAATGTTTACATTACGCTCGCTCATTCCCTTATGCGAACAAAAAGCGTACACCTAGTTATGAAACACCCAGTATAATAATTTGTAGGCTATGTGTACCATAATTTGTTTTGTGTTATTTTAGTTGTTGCTTACGTGATCGATTGTAAGTTTTTTTGTAATAATACGAGTATGAAGATTATTATTAGACTATTTATTTGTGGTCCCCCCCCCCCAGTTCAAAATAGTGACCATAAAACTAAATCTTTCAGAGCGTTTTAGCAAAACTGTCACAAGTATTGCCAGCAAAACAATACTTTTTATAAGCTTTAAATATCCCAAAAGCGTACTGAACAATCTAATGCCTTATTTGAGAACGGCTGAAATTATACGTTGGTGTCAAAACATACTTAATTGTATTGCTATTTTACCTAAGTTTTTGCATATTTAGTTTTAAATATTTTACCCATTTTGTCCGATTTTATGAAATAAAGTGTTTATTTGTTAATTACTGTTGCATGCATATTTAAGATTTACCTTGTAGGCCTATGGGATATTTTTTCAACACAACAAGCTTTTATAATATTTCACAGTAATAGATTATCAAATCAAATTCAGGAAAACCCTACGTTCAAATAATATTAATTGGAGATTTAAGATAATTTTTATACGGTATTTGACATAATTTTTGCATTGTTACAAAAAATCATTTACTACTTAAAATTGTTTTTATATTCATTAAAAATAAATATTAAATTTGTGCCACACTTTATAAATGGGTTATTAAAAACATTATCAATAATAAATCATTGTTCAACAGTACTGTAAATATAGGCCTAGTTGCAACGTGCGCCAAATATTGAAACATGTGTTTGCTCCCTCCACAACAAAAACTAAATTCTCTTCGTTGGGGATGATAAAAAGGAGAATTGAAAGTAGTTTGTAAAAGGCAGTGCAAGAGGCAGATATATTCGCGGTCTGGTAGTGCGGCGAAATTAAAACTCTGTCTATAATGTCAGTTTCGTCTCGGGCGCTGCAAAAGGCTGGTGGCGCTCCGAATGGTTTCGATGTGAACTACCACTCAAGCGTCCGCTTAAAACCCATCAGGTTTTGCTTCTTATAGTGTTCTTTCTTCAATGCTAGTATATAGCTGGCGGGAGGGAAGAATATAGGCAAGTGGGGACGCCGTCCGCTGGAGGGGAAGGGACACTACGCTACTTACTATCAATGTTGTCGAGACAGCTTTGTGCTGTATTACTTGCACCATGTCAATACTGTATAGATATGGATTTTTTTATATCTATATATAAATATAATAACAGTTTTGTCTGTAGACTGTTGAGAATAGTGTCATTTTCGTTTTATTTCCGTTTCATACACCAAAGAATCCGAAACAAGCCTTATCTCAATTTCTGTCTCTCTGATGACGGTAACGCTCGCGGACCTGTTTCTTGTTCACGATAAACGTTAAAACGGCTTTACTGAGTGGCTTTACACATTATGCATCTTTTAACCCTTTTGACAACATCTGACGATATTACTTCAATTTTAAAATATGTTGAAGAGACTATTTGACGAAATATCGTCAAATTATTGTACTGTATTGCAATGCGTAAAAGATCACTTGACGATATTTCGTCATTTGCGAAAAATTTAATATCACCGTAATTAAATAAATAAAAGCAATGAAATTATTATTTTTGAAAACTAATGATGTCATTTATAATAAAATAATATAGTAATAATTTTTAAAACATAATGTGAATAAATTAATGTCAATAATAAATTGACGAACTGTTTTAATGTTCTGCGCATCTGTGTTGATCAGCTGTCTAGGCCTAAGATTTTTTTGTTTCAGTACTGTACTTATCTTTATGAAATTTTCAATATTAATAGGAAACATAATAAAAATGATAAAAATCAAGTTTGCCGTGGTCAAATTTTTGTTTGTTTTGAAAATTTAAAAATTGTAATACGCAATTTATATGTTTCCCCAATTTTGGCGTTTTAAAACAAAAATAAAAATAATTTCAGCTTAGATTTGCATTTATTAAAATGTTCATTTTATATCTGTAATTAAAAATAAATATTCCTGAACCTTTGTCAAATTAATCGGAGCATTTGTTTCCGCTTCTCGTCTCATGAAGTGGTAAACATTAGCAACGATTTTACCGGTTGGGCTGTGAATAACTTTTCTACCCAATAACTTTGATTTGAAACTGCCTTCCATTAAACCTAATTATACAAATATAAACAATAAAAAATAAACAACGTTAAAAACAATAATAAAGAACGATAGTTAAATAATAAATAGATTTGTGAACAGGCAATAATGTTATTGGAAACCCGTACAAGGGCTTCCAGACTGAAGTGTTACGTTCAAAGCTCGGTAATAGACTGATCCTCTCTGACCCCCCACCACTCGAATTAACTCTGAGTCTACTGCGCATGTCGAGATCACGGTTCATGCTGCAAATTCTCTACTATACTAATATTGTCTGTGGTACCAACTCCACCAATTGCGTTTCTAAAGTAACGAAATTCAACTTGTGTTTAACAAAATTAATTGGAATTTATTTCAATTCCAATTTTTAGTTCGAACCTTGACACTATGAGCAAAATACTGGAAAAGGGCAAAGGAAAGCTTGAAGAAATTAAGGATAAATATTTAGTAAACATAAAAAATCCCTTAGAAGCAAACAATTGAAATATTGAACGGTAAAATAATTTAACAATAATTAAATAACGACAATTCAATTTGAAATAAATTGGAACAACGTTAAGTGTTTGTTTGTGTATGAACAATTTAAAGCCATGGCCTACAAAAATAAATTTGTGTATTTATTTCCATATTAACCAACTGCATAAAATAACAGATAGAACATCAAATTCGGATAACCATTTTAGCAACACCATTTAGATTAGGAATAGTTAAATATATCTGCATTCCTTCTTTTTACAAACATGTTTTTTGTTCACATATGTCGGCCCTTATTATTTTAAACCTTGTGAATGATATATGTTTAGTTCCTGTCCTTTTATTATTATAGTTGCCCATAATAAACTACATAAATTAATGTTATTAAAGAATTTAACTTATTTAAGTGTTTTGTATGAAATAACCATGTGTGTTTGAAAAATAGAAACCCACAATATAGAAAGATACAGTTTAATAGTAATTGCCATAGCAACCAAATTCATAAAAAAACACATATAATAACTGATTCGGTTAGCCAGCTTAGTAGCACAATTTTAGATTAGGAATAGTTTTTTTTTTGTCCATGGCGTAACGCCAACATTCACACATGATTAGTTTTGCACATCAGTGAAATAGTACTTTTTGAATTATACATGTTTCATTCATCTTCTTTTATAATACATACTAAGGTACTTTAATTTCAATGTTCACGTATGCATATTTCCCATTATGATTTTCACCTTCACTAAATATACACTTGTCGGTCACATCTCGAAGGGTAAACATAACAAATTATCTTATCTCGTACCACTTAGGCAAGAGTCCTGCTCATTTATGCAATTTAAATCTAATTTCAAGAAACATTTATTAATGTGACTTTGCAGACAAGTGAATAATATACTCGCTGCGCATGTAGTTCTGTGTACGTTCGTAACAATCCACTTACAACAACTGTTTGTCTTGTATTATGAACAGTGTTGAGAGCTTTGCATTATTAGTTTATAATAAATATACATGTTTAATTCAAGGGTGCTATAACATCAGAAGTTATAAAATTAAGTGGCAACTCTTAACTTTTGATCTTAAGTTTTAATTTTAGAATGAATAATGTTGTTTACTTACATAAAAATTAGTATTTTTGTTTTATGATTTATTCTTAAGAGTTATTGCTTATGCTATTTTTTTCTTGTTTTTATTTTTTATTTTAATGTCTAGCAAAAAAAAAATACACGATGGGTTTAAAATTATATTGGATTAAGCTATTATTAAAGAGGACGTTGAATAATTTGTACTGAATCCAGGAGAACCTTGAAAATAAGTTCGAAACTGTAATTAAAGGTTAAACTAATTTTCCATAGAAGTTTAGTTGATCCTACATTATTTTAAAGCCAACAATGTTTTAGGTAAAAAGTACTAATGTAATTATTTGAACGTGTATTAATCAAATGTGATTTAAATTAAAACAAAGTTGAAAAAATTTTATAAACAAAATATGGCAGTAACTTACTTTAAATTAAATAAACAGTACCAGAAACTGGTACATACTTTCTCACAAAAAAATTTAAATTATTAAAGGAGGGGTAGAAGAGGTGTTTTTAAACCAGGACATTAACTAATAAATACTATTATTATTAGCAAGAGATAAAACTATTCGATCGATTTCGAACAAATTTACACCAAACACGTAAATTAGGCCTGTGTAGATGCACGAAAAAATGTTTTGAAAATTTTTGAAAATCAGCCACCTTTATGGCCAAAAAAACCCCAAATAAGTTATTATTATTATTATTAGCTAAACGAGATTTTTTAGAAAGATGCGGTTTTTTGCATAAGGTAAGGTACATTAAAGGCTACAAATAGGCCTAATTTTATCAAAATACAGCAAAAGTTCAAATTTTTATAGAATGTCCGATAAAAAAATAATTCTAGAACTAAAGCCAATGCTTCTAACGCTTGTTTAGACAATTTTGCAAACCACACCTAATCGTGTCCGATTAAATACTTTAGAACCTCTTCCCTACAATCTGTTCCCACATAAATCTAAAATCCTTTAAAAGAGGACATTATCAGACGAAATTATACACATATATTAGAACTGATTTAAGTTACAAAGAGAACAATTATGCACGTATTTAAATTTTAATAAGGTATAAAGAAAAAGACAAATTACTGTTTTTATTTTTTAATATTGGCAATTAAATTCCATAAAACTTTTAAATTCACTATATGAATTATAGTGACAAAAAGATATATTTATAAAAAAAAACATTATGATAAGAAAAACATAAGACAGTTTCAGTAGAAAGTAAACATAAGTTTTATGTTTTTAAAGTTAAAAATATGATTCAAATTACCTGGCAAAACTTTATATAAAAAAAGTGATTAAAAAAAATTACGATTTATTGTTTGTAGTTAAATTAAATACATACGTTTTAATAGTATTAATCAAACAAATTATATTAAGTCTATTATCTTGGCTTAGTACAGAACAACAATTATTTTTAAAATAAAATTTTCCGTGTTGTATATTTTTATATAACAAATTTAAAGTAGATATCTTTTAATTTACTCTAATTTACCACTTAAAATTGTTCTTATTCACAGACAAAAAACTTAATTTTTAATAAGGATTTCTAAAGGGTTAAATTCCCTAGGTTTAAAGTTTTCAAAGTTTTAATTAACATTTATACCCCCTTTCAGCATTATAAATAAGCCATGTTTCAACTGAAACAGGTCCCAGTAAAACATTTCTTTCTGTTTTAATTTATACATGGTATCATCATTTTAATACTTAAACTTCGAAAATTTAAGTACCTTTTTTAGTATTCCTTATAAAAGGAGAGGAATGAAACTTATATATCATTCAAAAGGTACTGTATCATAGATGTGCACATAACAAGCATGTATGTGTATGTTGCCATCAAGACAGTTAAAATAAAGTAGATTGGGAATAACCTAAAATTGTGTTTGACACTGGTAATCTGAATCAGTTGTTTTATTTGTTATTTTATGAAGTTGGTTGCTATAGAAATTACTATAACAATTTATTTTTGTAGGTTATGTCTTTATATTTTAGCCTATGCACATATGATTTCAAATTGAACACGTTCCAGACAATTAACTTAAAACATTTTAAAATTTTACGGCACTATGAGCTAATAACTTTTTTTCCTTCCATGCACAAGAAATTATATTTGAACAAAATTATAATCACAAATTCTTAGCGTTGTTTCCATTTCATTAAAATTTAATCATCAGTAATCTTTATTTATTTGTCAAATTATTCTACCGATTCATATTATGTATTCTTAACTTTTAAGGAATTTCATGTTTACTTATTATATATGATAATCCTATCAAACTTAATCTTTGGATTTTCGCAAATTTTTTCTCTTAAAGTTAACGTTATATAAACATTGAGAATTTGCATACAAATAAATTCCAAATAATTATGTGAAAAAAATATTTGTTTTTACTTTACACACACGATAGGTAAATTGTCGACCACCGCAGGTGCTACTAAAGCTAAATACACTAGTTATAATTATCTTTAAATACAAAAATATACAGTCAAAGCATTTGTGTGAAGCCAAACAAACAAAAATATTCAAATGAAAATCCCTAAATTTGATATTTACAAAGTAGCTGCGTTAGAATCATAATTATATTACTGCATTAGATTTACATATTTTATCTTGTTTTTTTACAGATTGCGACCAAATCAGCACTTAAAATTATGGATTAAATGCACAATTGAGCAACAGAAATAGTTCCAATTTAATGCGATGTAACATTGTCAGGAGTAGTTGAAGTGTAAAGAAAAGCCTCGAAATCACTGAACCAATAATCATCGAATTGCAGTGAACAGATCTTGTAATGTAGTAAATGGAAGCATATTGCTGTGAGTGGTACATACATAGTGTGATAAAAGTGGAAAAGTGATGTACAACATAGATTTATCAAGTGATGATGAGGTTCTTAGATAAACGGACTATTCACGGCTTGGGTGTAACGTGGCTCATCATGCTATGGTTTCAGAATAGTTTGGCTGTGGACAATCTGGGTAAGTTATTTAGTTTCCACTATTTAGTTTCCATTGCTATAAATTTATTTTAGAAATAATACGTAATGCTAAATATAAATATTTATTTAAAATGCTGTTTAATGTTGTGAAAATATTGTTAACGTTTAAATGGACTTTGGTTGTACATTAGTCTACATGTTTATGGTGAATAACTGCTTATTTAATATTAATAAAACCTAGGGAGTTGTCCTAAGGCTCTGACACGATGCGCATCGAATCTTTCGCGCTTATTTATAAGTTTAAGTGTTTTGTTTTGTTAGTAATTTTTGTTAAATCTTAATTTGATAACGATCTCGGCTGAGTGATATTAATATAAATACTCTGAAGATAGAGCAAATGTTCTGAAACTCGTCAGTTTAAATAAGAAGAAGTCACTTGGTGGAACCAAAATAAGGTAAATCATCTATGTATATATAAATCTCGTGTCACAGTGTTTGTTATCGAACTCCTCCGAAACGGCTTCACCAAATTTTTACGAATTTTTTTGTGTATATTTCGTAGGTCTGAGAATACAAAATTATATTTTTTCTATTTTTATACCCTAGGTGATAAGGGTACGCCTCTCCAGAATTTTTTATTTTTATCTTTTGGACAACAATTTTTTAGTTTTTTAATCATTTGGCACCAAAAAATAATTATAACCCTATTTTTTGTTTTACAATTCTACCTGAACTACAGTACAATACTGTAGAAAAGGCAGCGATTGTTACTCACAGTGCCCCACTACTGACTGATGAACAACACATCATTTACGACCGCGTTATGCTGACAACTTTTGGGCAGGACAAGGTAATTTTTTTTTTTGTATGAAGCAGGTGGAACAGGCAAAACATGTCTTATTTCGCTAATTCTCGGTGAAATACGATCAAATAGTGGCATCTCATTGACCGTTTAATCACCTGGCATTGATGCAACTTTATTTAATGGAGGCAGAACAGCACATTCAGCATTTAAGCTGCCACTGAATATTCAAAATAACCCAAACGCAGTTTGCAACATAAAACAACAATCGTCCATGGCCACAGTGCTAAAACAATGCAAAATTATCATCTGGGATGAATGTAATATGACACACAAATATTCGCTTGAGGCGTTGAACAGGACAGTGAAAGATATAAAAATAACAACAAACTATTCAGCGGCATTCTGTTACTGCCATTCCACGATCAACGTACGCTGACGAGATCAACGTTTGCTTGAAATCTTCGAAACTGTGTCGTAATGTTGAAAAAATACAGCTGAAAGTAAACATGCGCGTTCAAATGCTTCAAGATCCACCCGCTGACACATTCTCAAAACAATTGTTAGATACCGGAGATGGAAAAGTTGCAGTCCATGAAAATACCGGATGCATAAATTTGCCGACCGATTTCTGCACAATCATTAATTCGAAAACCCCTCATCGACCGTATATTTCCCGATGTACACACACAATACATGAATCATGAGTGCCTGGCAGAAATCGTCATTTTAGCAGCAAAAAATGTAGACGTCAATGATTTAAATTTCAAGATACAACAGTTGTTGCCAGGCGAGTTGGTTTCATACAAATCGATCGATACAGTTTGCGATGCAATGAAGCTGTAAATTATAAAACAGAGTTTTTGAACTCATTGGATTTGCCAGCGATGTCACCGCACCATCTACAACCGAAAGTTGGATCTCCGGTTATTTTACTTCGGAATTTGAACCCACAACGGCTGTGCAATGGCACGCGATTAGTCATAAAAAAATTGATGGAAAACATTGTCGAAGCCAGCATTTTGAATGGCAAGTTCCGAGTCGAAAATGTATTGCTGCCACGAATCCCAATGATTCCCACAAAGGTGCCAATTGATTTCAAACGCGTTCAATTTTAAATTAGGTTGGCGTTCGCAATTACAATTAATAAGTCGCAAGGCCAAACTATGTCTGTTTTTGGCTTAGATTTGGGCACTCCATATTTTTCACAAGTGCTTTATACGTGGCAGTTCTCGCGTGGACAAAACCATCCAGTTTGTTTGTGTTGGCTAACGACGGACTGACAAAAAA
>JAGFPH010000843.1:235593-258896 GCA_018207615.1 Philaenus spumarius
AAACCATCCAGTTTGTTTGTGTTGGCTAACGACGGACTGACAAAAAACATCGTACACCTAATTGTTCTTCCAGATGAATGTTGATTTTTACTTTCTCTCCCTATAACATAGTATATGGAGAAAGTATTGTATTCGTCAAAATTTTCGAGTTTGAGTTTTTGGTGGAAATATCCGTTTTGGGTCCCCCTGAACCTAAAAAAGTGGTTTTCGGAGTGATGTCTGTGTGTGTGTCTATATGTGTGTCTGTGTGTGTGTCTGTGTGGATGTTATCAGACCTAGAGCCTAAACCAGTCGTCCGATTTTGATGAAATTTGGTATGGAGGTACTAATCCACCGTATCTCCAGGCTTCTTTTAATTTTTGTGAATTTTTTATTTTTAAGGGTAATTTTCCCATAAAAACAACGGAAAAATCAACTTTTCTCAAAAACGGCTTTAACGATTTTGATTAAAATTGTATGGTTTATTAGGGAACTAAAATACTATAAACTGTAACATTTTTATCAAAATCGTTCAAGCCGTTTTTGAGAAAAGATGGTTTTTCCGTTATTTTATGGAGTTTTATGGAAAAACAACTTTAATACAAAATCACCTCTCCTACCCCACCCTACAAGTCACCGTGAATCTGTTTAATAATTTAAATATGTTTGTGAGAAAGTATGTGCCAGTTCCTGGTACCGTTTATTTTAAACTGCCATAATTTAAAATAAAAAAACATTTATCACTTTTTTAAATTTACATTTAACTTTTAAGAGATCAAAGTTTAAAAATGTAAGTAAAGTTAATGAAGTATATTGAATTAAGAAAATTAATGATTGGTGTTTTGTTATTTTTATAGGACGGTATCGTCCACAGCGCTCCATTCCGCTTTCAGTCATAGACCCCATCCCCACATACTTACAATAAGTTAGTTATTTTTGTATTTAACTACTAAAATATTCACCAGAAATAATTAATATGGCAAAACAACGTTTGCCGGGTCAGCTAGTTGTTATATATAATAAAACCTGGTTAAGATAACTTATGTCTTTAAATAATTAATTTATTAATTTGCAGACTGTACTATTTCTTTTGATGATGACAACATAACATAAATGCCTTTTGTAAACATAGGCCTACATTTTACAATTTCTCAAAATAATAAACAGTTACCGTGCTCTAAGAATTAGACTGTAGTGAGTTCGAATCTGGCTATGGGAGTTGGAGCCATCATTATTATTATTTTATTGTTATTCCAATTTCCGTCCTTTTATTTTAAATTTTAAGTTTATTTATTAGTGTTTTGGGAAACATATTATCTCGTGAACGGTTTAACATAAATTCATTTAAATCCTCACCAAAATGTATTAAATTTTTTTACATACAAATGTAAAATTTAGTTCTGCTGCTGCAGTCCATTTCAAGATGGCGGCAGTTCAAACTTGTTAAAGCTAAGTACTTGAAAAACTAAAAGTTTAATGAACAAATTTTAAGTTGTAATTTTTTGACAATTTTAAGACAAATACAAAGAGGTTTTTTTATCATTGAGTCATTTTTGTCAACTGAGAAAAACAATAATGCTGTTTAAAATAATTTTCCTTGATCCCTTTCCGTAGCAAACACAAACATTTTTGTCATTTTTTATTGCTAAAATCTAAATCACATGTAAACAAAATTGCAAAACTGTTTTACAGATATGATTAAAAATAGAAAAAAAAAATAATACTATTTAAATCTTGAAACAAGGGGACGCGAAACAATACAGAATGCTAATTAAACTAAAGATTAACAGTACAAATTGTAGTTATAATAAAACACCAGTAAAGAAATCTATAGCAGTAAAAAAAAAATTAAGACAAAGCATAAAACAAAAACACCAACATATAAAGTAACTTGTATTTGCTACTTAGGGTATAAGATATTTGGTTGTGAAGTATTTTAATTCGATGTGATACTTTGCACTTTTATTGCACAGTTACACCTAAATGTAAGAAATTATAGGTGATATACGTGTGAATTGATTGATTTATGTCAGTGATATAATCAATATTTCTCATAAATAGCAATTACTACAGTCTAATTGGTTGAAATGGGGTTACTACCCCTATACGATAAATAATATAGGCCTAAATTGATATAACTTAATTCAAGCTGTGAAATATTATTCGTAAGTGATATAAAGGAAACATTTTAAATTCGATTACTTAAGTTAAAGTGGTGAAATGGGATACCTACCTATAAAATTAAGTAATAATTTATAATACACAAATTTATATGTGCCCCAAAACCACTAAACAAATTTTACACAAAATTTTACAATTTACACATATAATATTAGTACCAGAATTGTTAGGAGAATATGGTTAATACAATCAAAGAGATTAAAATATGATATCTACTCATTAAATTGTGTTCGGTAATTTAATCTAAGTATATATTATGTATATTATAATCAAATCACACAATACCAAAGCAATGTCGGGTCCACTCGAATATAAGAAATGTAAGCCACATCTATGCGTGCCACTAAAACTATCCAACCCACCACCACAGCCCCATGAATAGATTGCCCCCATCAGCTATCTATGAAGTAATTTTCGGTTTGTAACTGCAGGGGTTGGGTTTGTATGGATGGATATCAAAATATCGCGACGCACCAATGGACTTCTTAATTGATGTTCTTAAGTGAAGCAGCAGGGAATCTAGTGGCCGAAACTTGATAGAATGTTCCTGAATATTCTAGAAGCCTCCATATGTTCTATATTATGCCATAGTGATCCAGACAGTATGTTATAGAATGTTATAGAGGGTTATAAATAAACAAAGGGGTTTCCTTTTCCCGAACGTTCTAGAACGTTCTAGACCCCAAAAAGGGGAAATGATGCTAGAGATCTACAACTTGGAACTTATTGCTTTTAAGACATATTCTCTTGGGAGAGAAAACTCATTTGCTTATCTATTTTTAACTTCCCGCTAAGAAAATTGAAAATTTTCTAAAATCGGGAAGTTATTGGTTTCACCCCGTTTTTCGAAAATCGAGAATTCATCAGATCTCGACGTTTTGAGGTCCTAGGAATCTTCCCTGACCACTCCAGAGAGGGTGTCACCCTGTCTGTATGTATGTGTGTGTGTATGTAAGTATGTGACCCGCTTATAACTTTTGAACGGCTTAACCAATTGGATCCTACCAAACCGCGTTCAAAAGATTTCCATCAAACTTAGATTTCCTGAAAATTTCAACTAATTCGGACCGGTAGGTTCTGAGAAATTTCGAAAAAACTCAGAAATAATATTTTTTCAAATCAAGTTTTTTGGAATAACTTTTAAACGGCTTTACCGATCAATTTCAAAATCTAATCAGCTTTTAACCTTGAAAAGCGACGTCGATCGCTACCAGTCCGGTCAAAATCGGTTAATTTGTTCGTGAGATATCGTGAACGAAAGGAAATAAAAAAAAGTGTGTTTTCTCAATTTCTCAGAAATTTTTCATCAGAAAAATTTTTGTTGACGATTCTTTCAATGGACTCGAAAAACTGCATCTATTGCCGCAAATCGCATAAAAATCGGTTTATTCATTCAAAAGTTATGGCAGTTCAAAATTTCCAAAAATAGTGTTTATCAAACTTTCATCATACTTTTGTAATTAAACTTAGCGGGAAGTTACAGGGATGGCCTTTAGGGTCAATCGTTTTCCAAATTTTTTTTTTGCTTCTAAGGTGTAAAGTATTGTTTGTAGAAAACATTTTAGGTAAAATGTATTCACAGACCTTTATTTGTTTTGTTTGTCTGTTCTTAATGAGTAAAATACATGTTTATAAGAATTAGTTAGCTTTTATGACTTTTTTATTTTATTTTATGGAAAAGTAATGGTTGGTATTCAATAGGTCTACATAGTAAATTAAATTCAGTTTGTCATTTCCCAAATAAGGAGAACAATACCATAAATATGATGTGCTTGAAAAGTAACCAAAATTGGGTTTTTGAAACAAAAGTTTAAATTTAAATTGGATAAGAACGCTTGTGAGTTTTTTTGTGAGTTATGCTTGTTTAATTTGGTTCTATAGTTTAAGTCTAGCATTTATAAACACAGCCTTATAAAAATAATCATTACTTATTGAACTGGATATAAGACAATCCACCGTTGCAAGACAATACAAGACCGTTGCAGAATATTAAGGTCATAATTATTTCGCATTTTGTTCTAGTGTCTGTCCTATAATACTAAATTTCGTATTGTTAAGTTTATTGATATAGAAGGGTTTAACTTTGGTTGTACTTTATCTTAATATTAATAAATGATATTATTATTAAATTACTACAAATTGAATCCATTTATTTCTTCAACATAGTTTTAACAATATCTGCAAAAGCAAACAATACAATTCCACTAACTTCTTACCACAACAACACCAACTTATGACCCGCATTTCCTCTAATTAACAAACTATGTTAAATTTGCATCACTCCTCCAACCAAGTCAATATATCGGGAAACCACTTAAAAGGTCTTTGTGCCAAGTTTCTATTTGTCTTGGAGGCATACAACTTCTGACAACTTGCGCTTTGACAGTTGCGGTTTTTGCAAGCCTCGAAGCCATGACAAATACCGAGTGACGTATGCGTTCAAGTCTTCTTCGGGCAATGTAGTTTATGAAGTTTGCTTGGAGTTCTTGACATAGGGTTTCTTTGAACGGTTACGAGTACTTCAAGGAAACGTGTTTCTTGTTATATGTGGGTTTTGCAAAGACGGTGTACCCATACTAAACAAAATCACATAAATTGAATTTTTATTCATGCGTTTCTAGTTTACCTGACATTGCATGGGTTAAACATTGTAAATATTCTTCTTTATTATAGCATAGTACAATTTATTAAAATTTCAGTGGAGAATTCTTTTCCCCTGTTTGTTGGTAGTAATGTAGTATATATATAAAAAATACATCTATTAACAGAATAATAATTTTGTAACTTCAGGAGTTCTAAAGATTTAAAATATTTTACATATCAAATATGCTCATATATTTGATACATATCAATACATATCAAAATACATATCAAATACCAATATGTTTTCCTCACTTAAACCTGAATTTTGACCAACCCAAAATTTATATTTTGTTATATCACATTAGAGGGTTCCACAACCTTTTCACTTCGATCACTAACCCCGCGGTGAAGGAAATAAAGACAGATTATTGTACACTATGATATTTTTACGGGAATGGTTAATTAGAACGGTTTTATTTTTATTTTTATATATTCGCGAGGTAATTTTAAAGTTGTAAAATATAAGAAAAATCTGATACGGTCAAACAGTATATAAAACTAGTTTAATATGCCCAGTAAATAACTCATGTGCTGAGCTTGTGCATATTAATAAAACTTGTGGTCAGCACATTCTGGGCACGTTTTAAAACTGCAATATGAACTACGCACATTCTTAGCACATGCTAGTCACGTGCTACACTTCTGTAACGCATGTGCTCAGTACATGAAAAAAAGTGCCAGCACATGCCTAGGATAATACTACACTTTGTGAACTTGTACTCAGCACATTCCGTTCTGTCTGGGAAAGTAATAATAATTTGTATACTGATAGGTATTTGAATTATGATATAGTAATCCTTTTTCTTTGCTCGTATTTGCTATTACCTAACCTAAAACAACTGTCGGTGAAGAATAATTACCTAATTCTAAACTTTCCAATTTTGTATGTATTTTAATAAAAAATCTAAATGGTTTCAAAACATGTTTTGGTTCAGTTATAGGCCTTACCTAAAATTGTGTTAAGCTTATGATGCAAATCCTCTGTTTTATTTATAATACAACTGTTATTTATAAAAAAACTGATGTTTGATTTATAATACAGTAATCATTTTCCATTTATTTATTACTAGCTGACCCGGCAATGCTTTGCTATTGCTTAATTTGAAACTTTGAAAGCCTGTAATTCGTATCCCTGAGGGCCGATATAAATTATAATGGTATTCTGCTCATTGCTTGATTTACCTAACCTAAAATTATATTCAGTTTTTGATCCAAATCAGTTGTTGATCAAAATCAGCTGTTGATCAAAATCAGCTGTTTTAAGCTTTTCATACGAATAGCTGTTTCTGATAAAATCAAAAGAAATATTTCTTCTTCTTCCTTAAGATTGACCTTCCATAAGATTAACATTGAAACTTTGTGAGCCACTGGGGCGTAGCCCTAATGTCCTAGAACTTTGGTAAATGGCCTAAAACCTTCCCAGGGTTAACCTGTGTTACTATGCAAAATTTCTAAGCAATCGGATGGACGGTTTGGTAACGCATAAAGGACAAACATACAGACAAACGTACAAACATTATGCACGATTTTGGTGCTGTTTGACTGCCATACATGGGGAAAAACGTATGCTATATGGCTGCCAGGCCATTTAGCAGCCGCATACGGCAGCCAGATCGCCGAACCTCTATTTTATGCTTATAACATTAAAACAGACCTAAGTTTTAAGTTTCAGAAGGCCGCCAAATTAGTCATAGTTTTGATTATTTGTATATCATTAGTTCACGAAAGTTAAGTGAGGAGCGCTGTGGTTGTAGACTTATACGCGAATGTATATAAACTTTTCAAAACGATGAACCATTTGGCGGACGAGACTTGGCAACGCTGTGTCTGACGCAGTAGTTTCCTTTCCCCCCTATTGTTCCGGTGTCCCTTTCAGCTCGCTGGGACTGCTAAATATTACTTGCACTGACTCCAAACTGTCTTGTCAACAATAATCTCTATTTACAGGGTGTTTTAGAATTCATGTCAGATATGTTAGGGTGTTGTTCCAGGACTAAATAAAATATGTTAAAAATTTCCGATTACCAATAGTTACCCGTACAGCCACCATTTTGTTTTTTCACATAACAATTTTTAATTTGAAACGACTCTTTGCAATACATTTAAATTTTATTACATAGCTTTTGAAAAAAAAACCTAATCCCAGGAAAAACAATTACATCCTGGGATTTACAATGTTTATTTTAAAAATAGCGGTCCTTTAAAATCTTTAAATTAAAAAAGGTAAATCATACAAATTTTTTTAAAGAAAAACTTTTTTTAGAAAATTTAATTTTTAATCAGATGCCACTAAGAAAATCGGTTGTTATAAAAGTGAGATATGTTTGAATGTTTGTAGAAAATTCAGCAAAATGATATCCCAGTTTGCTGCCTTTTCTACCTAGTGGAGTGATTAACAAATATTTTAGATGAAAAAAATTAGATGCAGGTTGTCCTAATTTCCAAACGATGTTCAGTAGGCTACATATAAAACATAAAGCTTTTAACACTTATTGACAACAAAACTGTATGTTACATAGAGTACATTAGGTTAGTTTTACTACTTTCAGAAGTTAAAAAAGTTGTCTTTGTAGAATTGGAGCTTCAAGGAAGTTAACTTCAAGTTTTTACTTGAATATAGTTTAATTTAACAAAATATAATATATTTTAAAGAGTTTATTTTTATACATTATAACTTTATATAACCGAACTGCTATCAAATAAACATTATTATTATAGTTTTTCAAACATAACATGAGCACAATCTAGGTACCAACAAATATCAAGTTTAATTTGAAGGTTTTATTTATTTATAATTCATCATTTTAATTACGGCTTGTTTTGGTTTTGAAGTCACACACACTAAGAGGTTAATCTATATAGATGCCGACAAAGAAGCACAAACAACGACGTTATCAATCTAGATAGAAATTTGATGACTATTTGTAATTGCAAAGCGGGATCATAGTACGATAGACACGTTTATTCACAATGGTTTGAATAAAATGAAGATACGCATTGGGCTGAATAGTTTCGTAAAAGTTTATAGACCGTTGACGTTGATAGACAGAGTACCGGTATCAGCTGATCACACTTATTCCCTCTCTCTCTCACACACTGCTACTGACAACAGTCGTGCTGGTGTACAATAAAGCCTGCCCTGTACCATTGAAGAAACAACACTATGCCTGTACCCATCATAACATTTTACTAAAAACGTATGTCATCTATTTTATAGTGACACAGCTTGTTTTTAATAATCCAAACTTCTGTTAGGACAATTACACAAGGTATTAATTTAGCTGAAATAAAAAAACTGAGCTATTTTGCTTATGCTCCTGTACGGTTACAATAAAAAAAATGAGTTTTTTACCCTCCATTTTTTGAAAAGTGGGTGTTTTTTTAATAAATATTTAGAGCTGGAGCGTTGCATAGGCATCGTAAGAAACTTGTACCTTCAAAATATCTGTTAAATTGTTTCCTTGGGCCGAAAGATACCGAGTGTAGTGTTTTGCAACCAAAATGTACCTCAAAGTACATAACCACTCTGAAATTGCAATAATAGGCCTATAGTCTATATCTATACTTCTATACTAATATTATAAAGACCTAAAATTTGTTTGTGAGTATGTTTGTTTGTTTGTTTGTTTGTATGAATTGTATGTAAGGGGTCAGGGGCGTATATAAGGGGGTTGCTAAGGGGGCCCAGGCCCCCCCCCCCCCCGAAATTAGACAGTGTAAGACAACATTAACTAATATGAGTTGTTGAAATGCATAATTTGCCAGATCTAATAGATTCTGTAATCTGTAAACATTGTTAACCTCATTAAGTCTTTATAATATACCATTTTTTTACCTGTCAAAGATTCACTTGTTTACACCCTTTTTAAAACAATATTAAAATAATCTAGTTGTAATTTACCCACTGAAATCGGCCTTAAAAACTAGCGTGAAACATTGAGTATAACTACTTTATTACCCAAATTAGTCTACCTAACATAACATTGGTCTTGGCCCCCTCCAAAAAAAATATGTATATTCGCCACTGTAAGGGGTAATCTCTGAAACTACTGAACCAATTGAAACATTTTTTGTTTCAATAAAAAACTACACTATTACTGGGTAACATAGACTAGAATTCATTTTGATAAAAACATGTTTTATTTCAATATTTAAAAATTTAGTCGGAAAAATTCACAGGATGAAGTATGGCGTTAAACCCATAGCGTCTAACAGCTGTTATACCAATAAATAAGCAACATTATAACAAAACTAAAATACGACAATTGAAAGATGAAACTTATATTATTCAAAACGTACTATGCCAAAGATGTGCACAAACACATACATTATGTATGTATGTGCCGTTAAGATTGGTAAATTTATTTAAACACAGTCAATTAATTATAGTTTAGGCCTAGACTGCTGCTGATGCATAACTCATTTATTTCTTACATTCATTACCATGGCAACCAATTGAATAAAATAACAGATAAAACATTTTTGATTCGGATGTCTAACTTAGTACAAAATAATATTTATTTTAAGTTTAGGCCAATCATGTTTCAACATACACAAACCAATAAAAGCTTGCGTTAAGGAATTTTAAATTAAGAAACCACTATATTACATCTTATTTAAAAATAAATAATAGGTACATATTATAAGAATTTAATATTATCTCTATTTATTGTTAATATACGGTAATTGGTAGTGAGCAACCTAAAGTTAGATTATAATATTCCTACACATACATCTTAATTAAAATGAATAAGACATAATAGAATTTAATAGTAGGCCTTTTTATTGATAATGTACGGTAATTTATTGATAGTGAGCAACCGAAAGTTAGATTATAATATTCCTACACATACGTCATAATTAAAACAAATAAGACATATTAGAATTTAATAGTAGTAGGCCTATCTTATCTTCTAAAGCGAAGAAAAAATGTTTGCACAACGGATCTGGAAACTCCGTCCAAGGATTTTTTATTTTTTTATTTTATTTGCCGTTTTTGGCCACGAGGAATCTATTGGAGCTGGACACCAGTCTGGGAAAATTCGTTTTTCTTGAATTAAAAAGTAAAATTTCTCCATTTAAAATACACAGCACAGCTGATGCAAATGTTTTCAATGTCATTACAATAATCAACTGTTTTCTTTTAAACTGTATTTTATTAGAAGTAAGATGATGTTATTACAATAATGTACTGTTTTCTTTTAAACTGTATTTTATTAGAGGTAAGATGTTATTACAATAATCTACTGTTTATTTTAACTGTATTTTTATTAAAGGTAAGATGTCATTACAATAATCTGATGTTTTCTTTGAAACTGTTTATTTTTTATTATAGGTATGCCTAATGTTGTACCTATTTGTAGTTACCATAACAACGAATATTTCTGCTAAAATAAACTTACCCTTTATTTAGTTGTTTAATGTTATAGGCCTAACCTCAAAACTCAATAATAATTCAATATTTATTAAGCTGTTTCTTATATTCGGGTTGTTTTTCTGAACTTAATCTTTTAACCCAAACTTATTGTGTGAAAATTTTATGTATGTAAATATTTTCTCTAAAACGGCAGTTTTAAAACTGGTCTAATGATGTTCACGAAAATGTGCAATAATAGTTGTTTGACGTGAGCATACTAGGCCCTCGGCCTAAATCGATAGTGAAATATTAAACTTTAATTAATTTAGGCCTGACTTATTTTTTAGGCATAGCGTTGAGATTATGGTTAATCCTGTAATTATTCTCAATACATTTATGACTGATTTCACAATTTAATTTGTTAGAAAAAAGTAAAAGTTAATAGAAATTGATTTTAAAATAGTCAATTTTCTAATATAGGTCTGCCCCACTTCTATACCATAGTTTTGAGTTTATGAATAATTCTGCAACTAATAATTGTTAACATATTTAGGCATGTTTCAAATTTTACAAGTTAAACGAGCGGAGAATTTGAATTTAATAATAGGCCTATTTATTGATATTATACGGTAATTGACAGTGAGCAACCGAAAGTTATATTATAATTATAATATTCCTACACATAAATCTGTATGGATCTAACTACATCAAGAATATACAATTCATTCACCTTCAACATGTGACAACGAAGTGTTAGGTTGGCAGCGCTATTAATTTTCCTAAAAAAAGAGCAAAGTCTAGAAACATAAATTATTATGAGTAGTAAGTGTCGGCGTGTTGTTATTGTTAGGTTCCGTCTATATGTAAAGTAACTGTACAAGGGCAAGTAGTTTATCATAAAAAATACTTATATATTAATAAAAAATGGTTATGAATATTAGTTTTAAATTGTTGTTGTGTTAGTGTTGTAGTTATTATATTGTGTTTGTGTGAATTAATTGTATTGTTGTTCTTCTATTTTATGTGTGTCTTTCTTTTAAAAATACGATTTAAAAACACTCATCACGATTTCTCAAAAACTACTGAACGGATTTCAATGAAATTTGGTATGTCCTCTAGGGCCGTAGGTGTTCGCTAAGAAAGGTTTTCAAAAAATTCGAAATTTTAGGGGGTGTTTAGGTGGGTCAAAAGTACTACAAATTTCCATAATTTATAGATGAGATAGAAACTTGAAATTTTGTATGTAGCTTCTTCTAGGGCCGTAGGTGCTCACTAAGAAAGGTTCACAAAACATCGACATTTTAGAGGTGTTTGGGGGGTGTAGAAATTTCAAAGCCATATTTGAGAGATTTCTAGATGAAGTAGAAACTTTAAAAAAAATTATGTAGCTTCCTCTAGGGCCGTAGGTGCTCGCTAAGAAAGGGTAAAAGGTGCTGTGATGGCCATGGTTGTTAAAGCGTGTTTTCTTAACAGACATCATTGGCAGTGGTTCGGAATCCACGTAAAACTGTAGGTCCCGTCTTCATTAGCTTTAAAGTGCAAAAGAGCAGGACGATAAAAACAAAAAAAAGTTACAAGATATTCGAAATTTTAGGAGGGTTTGGTGCGGGGGGGGGGGGAGGAAAGTTAATAAAAATCCCTATAAGAACGAATTGGCATGAAATTAGGTAAGTAGCTTCCTCTAAGGTTCTCGCAACATTGTCATTGTAATTAAGTGAAAGTCAAACTTAGTAAAAACTTTAAATTAAAACGATAGTATTTAAAGCTTTTTCATGTTAGTAGTTTAATGATCACAGTATTTGTGATATTAATTCTGTATTGTTTCTGTTTTTTTTCCAAACCATTTAAAGTAACACATCACAATTGATATTTATTCATATCCAGTTTGATTTTGTCCTTTAAGTCCATGAATTTCAAAATTGAAAACTGTTAATTTAAGAAGCCAATTTTCGCAATACAATTACCGTGTCTAATATTACGATTATTTTAGTTTTCTTATCTTAATTAATCTTATAAAGTATCACTCGACTGTATCAGAGAAATATAATTTCTCCTGTCCTTTAGCCCTCTTTAATAATGAGGTAAAAAATATATTTTACTTTGAAATTTATGTTGCATGCATTCTATAACTATGTCGAATTTCACGTTGATAGCGTACATATAAACTATGTTAGTATTAATGTTGCGTAAGGATAGACCTACTAACAACAGGTCAAATAAGCCAAACAAAAATGTATATTGTGCTAAATTTATATTATGTTTAAATATTTTACCTGGACACATTTAAAGTGACAGCACAGAATATTGCTATGAGTTAAATTAAAAAAGAAATAATATTTTATTTAAATTCGCAACTTATGGTAGCTTTTTTCAATAATCGAGTCTGTCTAAGTCAATTTCCAGTCAAAGCCCAAAGCTAAATAACGTTTGCAGTTTTATTTAATAAGACATTGATTTAACTAAAAATGGTTGGGCTAGAACGACCGCTGGGGCGATGGCACAGTAACAAAAAGCAGGATATTGTTTAGGTAAACGAGGTCAAATCCCCTTCCCAATATATATGTTATCATTTCCTTCTTAAAGCAACGAAGTACAGTCACATTTTACTTGTTTGGTTGGTATAGTCTTTACCGCAACACATGCATCACCGATTTATCAGTAATGTTGTGACAAATATAAACACATTTTAATGTCATATCTGTAATAAAGAAATAACACCGTCAAATGTGTTTCCCATTATTCTTTTTCTAAGATTTATATTATGAATTACAACATTCAATATTCAATTCTAAAGTGTAACTACGGCCTTTTAGGGTATTTCCCCATTTGTAAATCTGTGCTTATTAATATTGTTTCAGTTGTTGACAAATAACACGGTACTGTATAAGTTAGCAAAATTGAAGATCATAGTGACCAAAATCAGTATTTTTGTTGCTACATTGGCTATTTCTAAGAAATTAAAAAGTTAAACACGAAATTGTTTAGCATTTACTACTACTTCTGTGAGTCTTTGAACGATTTATACAATGAAAGTTGTTTTCTTCTTGATATTGTCAGCTCAAATTGGTTGATAATGCCGTAATTTGGAATTGCTTTGAAAATATCTTTCTCAGAGGGTAGAATTAATAGCCTAGACAACCACTTGTCACCCATATTGCTGCGAAGTCGATTTTTATTTACAATGTTGTATATGGCTAAACTGTTCCATAAACAATTGGTGTGGAACTTATTGTTTAAAATAAAATCAGTTAGTTATACATTTAGTGAGTTAATTTTACAATACATTTTTTATCTTTAAACGCGAACATTTAAAAAGGAATCTTGGATTGGTACATACTTAGCAATATTTTTATGATTGTATTTAAGCGTACAAAAATGTTATGGTTTAATTTATACTTTCACAGTGTAGTTATTACGTTTTATTTTGACAACTTAATTATATTAAGAACTGTTTTAAAAAAATTAAAAAATGTACCTATAATATTAACACACTAATAGGCCTATATTAAACTAGTAAGATGCCGGGAAAAATCACGGCACGGCAGATCAGTTAAATGTGTACAATTATAGTAAAAAACCTGTTTAGTAATTGCAAAATATTAAATGCAATGTGCCTTCTCACGTAGAACAAGTATAGGTATTTTCAAACTGTTATAGAACTAATGTAGGCTATATTGATCTTTTTCTAGGTTAAAATTCATTGACAAAATGTTTTTCAATCATATTTGTTTACTTCGATTTTCAGAAGAAACTACTTAGGCCTACAAACAATAAACTATATCTTACTGGGTCTATGTCGATAGGGATTTTCAACATGTAAATGTAGAGTCTACAGTATAAGAAGAAGGCCTATATAGCACCTAATATAATAACCCATGGTAAACAAAAAAGTATAGTTATGGTATGAATAAGTTCGACACGTATCATTACACGACACAAGAACTAATAAACCGATTGGTATGATTGTTTTGAACAAGAAAAGTATATAGGCCTATACGGAAGAAAGTTATTATTGCTGTTTTAATATAAAAACAAATTTTGATCACTGGAATATGCTTTTAAACCCTCATAAGAAATCATTAAAATTAAATGAAACACATAAAAATGTATTTATTTAATTTTTTATTAAAAATAGCAACAGACTCTACATGAAAACTATTAAACCGATTGAGATGATGTTCTTGATGTCAAAAATTTATATACGGGAGAAAGTTATTATTGCTGTTTCAAAACAAAAACAATTTTGACCACTGGAATATTCATTTAAACCTTCATAAGAATATGTAAAGTCCCACACATATTACCACAAACTGAAGAGTGGAGAACAATAACGTGAAAAGTTTTGCTAACCACAAGCTTCCTTCACAACCAGAACAAAAAATTCGTTATTATAATTTCAGACTTTGTATGTTGTCTGGACCTCACTTACATCATAAATTTCTAGTTGCTGGCATAGTGAGATAAACATGTCGATGAAATAAATTACCTTCCTTTTTAATTTTAATATTTTTTATTGAAATCTCTACGAAATAGGGATGTAATAGTTTTAAATTGATCATATGATTACTAATTTTATTTTCCATATATGCAATTATTAACAGACCTTGTACATCGTACATAAGCATGTCCTTGTCCATATAAACCATTACACAGCTAAAAATACTCATCTCTTTACTAGAAGTTAGTTGATTGTTCGATTTCAGATATTGACGTACAGAGTTTAAAATGTTCTACCTCATACGTTGTAAACATTATTAATGCGTGTTGATTATGCCTGAGGTTGAACCTATTATAAACTTTAAACCCATGCTGTTTTAGTTACGATAAACCTTTTAATTTCGGGCTTACGGAATTGCACTATTCTAATAGTACAACTCGAACCATGCATTGATTGAATATTTTCTTATTGCCTATGTTAGACCGCCCCTCAGGAACAGCAGCGGTCTACTGAATACTTATTAAAATAGTGTTCAGTGTCCTTTATCATTGTGCTAAGTTTCCAGATCAATACAATTCTAAAAAAGTCTTCAAAAATACATAGATCATATATGAGCCTATCACTCAATGTAAGTTACCTATTGAGCGTGCACAAAAAAGTCTAAAGGAAATTTGGCAACGCCGCTGGCAGCCATACAGCCTTTGTATATGGTAATACGGCAGTTAGTTGGCCTATGAATTCTTATGCGCCAGATAGGTACAGATTTTTGAGGCAGCCATTTAGGACCAACTTTGCTAATTCAGAATAGGAATATAATGCAACTTAACAAATCAGATAAATGGTATACCGATGTTATAATTACAAACTATTCACCGTAAAATTTACATATACACAATGTTCTAAGGTGGCTTCCACATAGGTTGATTTTTTGAGGCTGCCAAAAGCGTTAAGATATTTAAATATATACATTGAATTTTATATATATAGATTTGTGAGTGTTTTTATTTTGTTAACCTAACTTTAAAAAACTAAATTAACTGAGTCTAAGTTATCTAAGTGGGTTGCTTTGGTAATGAATGTAAATACATTCAACAAACATGTATTGTTTTAGAATGGGCCACAACGAGAATTGTGTCACTAAGCTTTTGATCAAATCAGCAGTTATATCTGTTAGGTATAGGCCTGGGAATGAACGCCATTGTTTTTACCATTTTAAACCATTAAAATCTATATTTTCCAAAATCCTTTATTACTGCACTTCCACTTAATGTTATGAATGTACCCTAAATATTTTAAGACTCTTGCTACCATATATTTGTCCGTACGTTTATTATGAATCAATCAGCCAGTCAGGAATTCTTCTTTTGTATATATGGATTTGAAACAATAGCTATAAAGCAAAACTTCTATAAATTGTCCTCAAACAAACAAACACAAATTATATTAAAATTATTCCACGTATTTAAAAAAAAAAAAAAAATTATTGGTCTTCCATTTGTCTTGACAAATTGACAATTTTAAATAAACTACTTGAACGGATTTTGAAGTTATATTAAAAATAATATGAGAGTATACGTCATATAAGCGAAGAATTTAAAATAAAAGTACTTAGGCTATTTATTTTCTTTCTCCAAATTTGTAGTAACCAGATGTTTTAAAATTGTGATTTCTAATACTGTATTTGTAAGGTTTTATTAGTGACACTATTTCAGGATCTAAATAAAATTTAAGTGTCTTTCAATGATTTCAAAATATAAGCTTTTTGGTGAGATCATATGTGTATTCACAGATTACCAAAATCTAAAAACAAATTTATAAATTTGTTGTCTGTCTGTTAGTTTGGCCGGGCTAATCTCCGAAATGGCTGAACCGATTTTAACAAAACATGCATTAACTTGTTGAGGACTTTTCAGAGAATATTTTAAGCTACTTTTTATTCCGAAAATATTTAAAATTCCTTAAATTTTTTTTAATATACCTACAAGTTATGATCAAAATTAGGAATTTTGTACACAAATTTAATGTTGGGATATTGCATCTCCATTTTGGGATCTATGTCTTACAAAATGTACATGTCAAAGCTAATCCCACCCACCAACTTAGTTCCCAGTGCCTCTGTCCTAATCAATTTACATTACTAATCCTTACTAATCCCTCTTGGAATTTTTAAATTACAGAAAAAATGGAAAAGTAATTAATTTTGTTAAATATTTTTATTTATTTGAAAAAATTCAAATTCAAAAACTATCTATAAAGAAGGTGATCATCTTGTAGATTTAAATGAATATTGTAACATGTATTTATTGGGAACTCGGTCAGCTGCAACAGATTAACGTTTTCTTTGAATTGCTATTATAATCCCACAGTATGTACAAATATATGTTTAAAACTAAAACCTCAAAGGTTATTAAATCTGGCCTCCGTTATATTTTCAGTATTTTTATTATTTTTTTTTTTGTTAGAAATTTTTATTTTTTTTTATTTTTTGTTGTACCTATACACAATATTGTTTAGTATGTTATTGATATTAAATGGTAACAATTAATTTGATATTATAATTTGTATCAATTCTGAAAAGCAGAAACATTAGATAAAACAATAATAAAATAGTAAAAAATAATAAATTTAAATCAAAATTTTAAAGTGCTGTGTTTACCTGAAACCACATTCCACAAGAAAATCTAAAAAAATATGACATTTAAAAATTTTATCTGACCTTCATTGTATAGCTGGTTTTAATGTCCAAATTTCCTTAGGCCTAAATATTATTTATCAAATGTGTTTTGTTGTTGCAATGCGATATCTCTCATAATTCTTAATCAAAGCTAATGATTCAAACATCATTTTAAAGATTATGTTTAAAGTTATTGACGAAAATACACAAATATCTTAAAATTAATATTTTTGTTAAACATGTTGATTAAAAAACGTTCTTATAAAACTTCGTATGGTTCCAAACTAAAGGCGCCATCTATTAACTATAATATGTTTGACTAACATGACAGCTGTTACTTAGATGGTGTTAATTCTATATGTTAGTGTAATCTATCACGCAATGAATCAAATTAAATAGACGTAAAGTTTTACAAATAGTTATAACCTGTTATTTATAAAGCAACGTAAATAAATAAACTTAATTAACTCAACAAAATTAACGTATTAAATCAGGTAAGTATTTTTAACTTGTGAAATATTCGCATTGGTCAGCTAGTGCTTCGTAATGCTAATTATTAAAATATACAATTACCACTTAAACAGGGTGATTTTTTTAAGTAGGCCACCATTGGTATCTCAAATACTATAACAGTTACAACAAACTTTAAATGGATGTGCCTTCCATACGTTTCCCATTGCATTAAAAATACAATATACAAATTTCCAAAAACTACTCCATTTTTCCAATATGGCGGTCAACTTATTTTTTTCAAATAGAAACCGCTACTTGTATGTTGAATTTTGATTTTAGACACAAATGTAAGACATTTTTAATCTTTTGTATTTTTTATAAACTTAGCCGTTTATGAGATAATAAATGGGGAACCTTTAATTGTTTTTTGAGAAAATAAAAACTATGCGTTTTCCAATATGGCGATCAACTTTGAAATTTCTTATTGAAACTCATATTTTTTATGACGGCTTCCGGTTTTACATGCTATTTTAAGACGTTTTTATGCTTGCTGTTTTTTTTATATATATAAACTTAACCGTTTAACCGCTAGGAGCGCTAAAAGTTTCTGAAACTCTTATTTCAACAATTTATTATTTGCAAACAATAAAATTTTACTCAAAAGGCAATATTTTGTACAATGGAATGTTTAAAAGCTGTTACAATTTCACAAATACTATAATTTATACAAAAAATTACTTAAATTCTGTTAAAAGTTGATAAATAGCTTTCATGACAACTGCACTAATTTGAAGATTTCTTCTCCTGCATCGTAAAGCGTACATAGTATTGTAACAAAACTTCTTTGTATTATGGCAACAAAATGTTTTGAGACACAAAAAGGCAGTCAAGATGTCTTAATTAATTCAGCGCTCCTAGCGGTTAAACGGTTAAGTTTATATATATAAAAAAAATTTCTTAAAATTGCATGTAAAACCCAAATCCGTCATAAAAAATAGGGGTTTCCATAAGGAATTTCAAAGTTGGCCGCCATATTGGAAAACGCATATTTTTTGTTTTCTCGAAAAAAAAGGAAAGGTTTTCTATTTTACATCAAACTATTTAAATAGTTCGATGTAAAATTATCTCATAAACGGTTGAGTTTATAAAAAATAAAAAATATTATAAATGTCTTAAATTTGTGTCTAAAATCGAAATTCAACATAAAAAATAGGGGTTTCCATTTGAAAAAAATAAGTTGCCGCCATATTGGAAAAGTTGAGGATGTTTTGGAAATTTTAATATTGTATTTTTAATGCAAGGGAAAAAGTATGGAAGATCCCCCATTTAAAGTTTGTTGTAACTTTTATAGTTTCTGAGATACCAATGTTGACCCACTTAAAAAAAATCACCGTGTATAGCTCTAACGTAGGCCTATAAATGGCATTTTTGAAACCATGTTTTATTTAAATTTTCGTGGTAAAAATACTTATGTTTCAGCATATTATAAAATTCAATGTTTATTTTAATGTAGTTTTTTCCATTAGCCGTTTTTCTGTTATAGATATAACATTTTATACCTAAATAGATGGTTAAAATCTCTAAAGAGATAAGTACTTAGTGTTATTAATAAACTGTATGTATATAAATCTTATTAATTTTAAAATTTGATAACTTCACGATTCTATATTTTCTTCATGAATGGACTAGGTTAGATACATGGGCAATACAGCTTAAGAAAATAAACTGTTTATAACGATATTGAGGAGAGTAATGTAACTAGACAGCATCAGAGTTGTCACTATATCTCATATCTAACGATCCATGGTAATAACCAGTAACCTTGTTTTCTACTTGTACAATACACAAAGAGAATTAATTTCTCTGCCTTTGTCTGCATTGGCACGCTGCCCGAGTAACTTTAATATTAATTAATGTTTTGGAGCTTGAGTTGAATAAATGGGCACTGGAGAATAATGTGTTTTTTACCTTATCGTCTAACATGCTTTGTCAGTACACGTTGTTGAAAATTCACTTTGCATTTATTAACATCTAAACAAAGTATTATTTGTGACTTCGAGGTTACCTCGACTATTGATTATTATTTATACAACAAAATTAGAAACATTCAATGAGCAATGAGTTACATACTTTCCTAAACTGGTTGTCAATTCTAAAACTTGTAAGCTTCTTCCTCAAATAAAAAATCTAGGGGAAGTACGCCAATATTGCACCACTTTTAAGAACTAACCTTTATATACTCGCAACGAAAATAAAAAAAATAAAAAATTGCTGTACAAATTAGGTTATTTTAACTGATTCAATGGCAGCCCTGTAGTTATTTTAGTAAAATATAAAATTAGATTAGCAAAAAATAATTTAAAATTTGCAAATGTTTTCCTAAATTGTACTATGAGTATAACTAAAATGCACCATTTTCCTAAATTATCCAAGGGAAAATAAATACCACTAATGATTATACAGTGCGTATTACAAAATATAAAAACGCTATACACGTTATAAATGCTGAAATACATCAATGGGCTATACATTTACATCAATACTATGGAAATTTTTAAAGTCTCAAATTAGTCTTTGTAAAAGGATGCAATAATACATTTTCAGAGAAGGCTTTACAGATGCGCACACAACTTGGAACCAGCCATAACACTTTATACATCGAATCATACCTTCTTCTTTATCACAAATTTTAAAAACTAAGATGACTCAACATATTTTTCCACATTAATTGTTTTTCCAGCCAGCATGGCCAGTTTCAAAATTTTGTTTTTAACTGTGGTAGGTTTTGTGCGATCTTTTCCTTGAAACACTTTTTGTTAAATCTCAACTTCTTACTTCGCTGCTTTCATATTTTCTCGTCTTGTTTCTTTATTAATTAATTATTTGTCTTTGTATGACGTGCTGGTTAATTCATCTACCACTGGTGGTTATATTGCGTTTTCCTTTATAACTTTACTGGCACCTGGAGTGGAGAAATGACATTAATTAACAGTTTTAAAATTCGCAGGCTTTGTGGAAAGAATTACAGTAGGTTCAGTATGAGCTTTATTGAAAACCTGTCGACATTCTTTGACAGACGTATTGCTAGTTGAAGGTATGACATTATTGCACCACTTATGAACTAACCTTTATATATTGGCAACGAAAATTAAAAAAAAAATTAAAATTGCTGTACAAATTAGGTTATTTTAACTGATTATACGTGCTCAACTGCAGCGCCGACTGCGTTGAATCAGGCATGTTTGTTGGGATTGTAAAATCTGAAAACATCGTTAATCACAGGCCATATTCCTGTGGCCCTAAACCCAATCATGTCTGTAGCCATAACTGCTGTTTTTGGGTATCTCTCATTTATTAGGGTGCTTATGTGATTTAAAGTAATTATTGTAAGGTTAGTAAGAATGTTACTATTACACATGAATATTAAAATTGTTTTTCAACAGTCCAAAGAAACTAAAATCTAATGGCTCCAGCCTGTGATTGGTCTGAGAAGGTAGAGAGAGCACAATGATCCCACTTGGCTTAGCATAATCATTTATGTTGAGATCTTTGGAATGGCATGCATGGCCGTCAAATATTAGGAAAACTGTGTGATCATTATTAGGCTTGAAAAACGCAACAAAGTGTTTTAACCAGTTTAGAAATACCTCTAAATTAATCCATTCACTTTCGGTTAAGTTAAAAGTGGTCAATGGTGCTTAAATCTTCTACCTTTAATAAACAAAAATGGAGGGAAATGGGGTAAACTCTAGCCGCACTTATACAAAATATACCATTGTTTTGAGAGTTCCTTTTCATTGAGCCAACTAGATGTTTCCCATTTTTAGAAAGTATTTTTTGAGTTTCTGTACAGTGCAAAGTGCAGTTTCACGAACGTTAAAAATGTCAGCAGCTTTATCGTCAACTAATTTCGTGAGAACGTCGTAAAATTAGTTTGTTTGTTCCTTGGAAAATATAGTGGCCCTTACCATTGATGTGGCCTCCGGTTTACGAAGTGGTAACTCGGAGTGTTTTGAAATAAATGCTTAGTACCATTAGCCACATATCATTTTTATTTTTGTATTAAACCTGTGAGGGAAATTGATAGCTTCAGTAATTTCGAAAGCCAATTTTGTAAAGTCGTAAAAAACATTCTTTCAAAATATATAATTATGTGTTCACTAGTTGATTTTCCAATTCAACTGGCAAATCTTCAGGCCGACCAAAAACCTTTTTTTTTTTGCGCCGGTATCATAATTATTTGTGACATGTACCCTACTTTTTAAGTCTTTTTAGGTACTCTGTGATTCCTGCATATTGCAATAAACCCCATATTCCCATTTTTGTATGCAGCGATCACTCTCTCCATACCATTTGTATCCCATAACCCATATTTTCTTGTTCGGTTCACCATCTGAAATTCAAAAAATAGGTGGATATTATCTGCCTAAATCAAATTGCACCGATGAAAAAACTGGTGCAATTTAGGAAAACTAGCTTGTTGCATTTTAGGAAAATCCACCATGTTGAACAGCTTATGTGTTGGCTGAGGTTGGATGAATGTTTTTAAATTTGGCGTGTTTTACAGTAAAGAGTACCCACTTTACATTATAGAGTTATAGTTATACTCACTGTAATTAGGCCATATCAGTGGTCACTTTAAGAGCGCGTGAAACGTATTAAAACACTCACGAAATTAGAAATGTGTTGATGGTTACCACACGTTTTTCACTAACAACTGAACTGGGTGACGTGACTTTATTTAGTAGAGCTTCATCTTTTAACCGATTGGTGCGCTGTGTGCAACTTTGTTTTTTCGTACAAAATTCTGTGGTGCAATTTAGGTAGTGCAAATTAAGAGCACTTCACCTAAGTATTTCAATAAAAACTTCGTTATTTGTAATTAAAAAATAATAATTTTGTCTGTGTGTCGTATAGTCTTACTCGATTATTTTATTACATTTTGGTTAACATTTTCAATATAGGTATTTTTAGTCTACCTTAAGTCCAAATTAAAAAAGAAGAACATTAAATTTGTGTGAAGAAAAACATACATTTTACACATAATTTTCCCAATACTTGGAAGTTATAACTAAAAATACCACTACCAAGCTAGTAAATTCGTTTGGATGCGCTATTCCAAGGTCTGAAAATCACGTTACAACTGGCATTGAGTAAAAACGATAAGAACAAAATTACAACTAAATTTCATAAAAAACTAAACAACGATATTTAAAAATAATAATCAGATTTACATGTAATTAGCTGTCATATTTTATTACGATAAAACTGAATCAACAGGCCTTTCGAGAATCTATTTTAAACCGTGGTAACCGTGGAAGATATTAAAAGAAAACGTTCTGAGTTTGGTGTTCTAAGATCTTTAAAACTGGGTATCTCTTGGTCCAGTTTGATTTTGAAAACTTTGAGAAACATTCGAAAAAATATGTTTTTTATATTCCTCATTACAAAGTTAATAATATACTTTATATGAGGTTGTAATTTGGTCGATTTGTATTTTAGTGAGGTAGAAAATTACTTATAATTTTTATTTCATTACACCTGCGTCAGATATTCTGCCACACTCTGTACAGATTTAT
>JAGFPH010000843.1:258996-280349 GCA_018207615.1 Philaenus spumarius
TCATTACACCTGCGTCAGATATTCTGCCACACTCTGTACAGATTTATTTATAGATTTATATCTTCATCTACGTGACTGCATTTTGTTTTCGTTGATGCCCCAGTTTTCTTGTAACTGTGTTTTAGTTTTTATGTCTTATGCGCATTTTGTACTACACGGCCAGATGGTGGCAGCCAGTGTAGCAGCCGTCTACTTCCAGTGCAAACCACGGCAACCTTAAGTTCATTGGCGTACAGTGGCTGTCACATTTGTTTTTTATTCGTTCATCATCACTTTCTGAGTCAACCTTAAGACAAGTGTTAGGTTTTAATAGATTTAGAAATTTGGATATTTTTTACAAAGTGCTAATATACTTAAGAATTATTTTTAAAAATATACATATTTTCAGACCAAGGTTGTCCTTTTCCGACCCCTAAAGAAGTTTATTATTTTCAGAAACTGGCGTAAAAACGTTTAAATGAAATGTTTGGTGTTATCATCCCTTCTAATCGACCGGGGTTTTCGTATTTTACTTAAAAAACTGAGTGGAGCTTTTAAGATCTTTCACCCCTCCCATACCTTCACACACACTCTTTCACTACTCAGTTATGTCACCGGCACTTTTCCAAGATGCTTCAGTTAGTTGGCAGCTGTACTGCTTACGCTCTACCAACTAGTCTTTTCCACCGTGCGCGACCCTTCACGTTAGTAATATTTGTGTTTCTGTTCTTCAGAACAATATTCATTATTACTGAAAAGATGAATATAAATGAATAAGAAAGTCTTTTAAATCTTTGAGGTTATAATATGAATATAAATACAACCTTTTATTATTAATTGTATATATTCATTTATACAAGAAGAGATACCCATTCGTTTAACTTCGGAAACATTCGTACGTCTTCTTATTCTAGTAAGAACAATATTTTTTTAAATGCTTATAAAACAAAACAAAAATTTAAAGTGTATTGAAATACACTGTAAAACTTGATTTGTGTAACAAAATACATGTTAAATAACATTTTACCCAATAAACTACCATTTTTAGAAATGTTTTTTTATTTATTTACTAAACCTGGTGGTATCCACCGTGTGCGACTCCTTACGTAACTATTATTGAAGCGACCAATGGAGGGTTATACTTACTTCTATCTAATATTTAAAAGAAGAAATTAAATTATTGGTTTTTATTTATATTAAAAAAATAATACATGACAATTTTATTTGGTGTCTCAATCTAATAATTTGTATAAAAAGAGTACATATTTATACAAATTTAAAAAGAAATAAAATATAAGTGTTTTAGGCTAGTTTAAAAAAAAAAAAACACGTACTAGGAGGAGGGGCAGAAATGAAAAAATATTTACTTCTAGAACACTGTGCTTGAGAAGGAAAAAACCGAGCATGAACCGAATAGTGTGAAACAACAACTAATTTGATTCTCGTTTGGTTGTCCGCCGTTATATTCTTCTCCGTTTGTTTTGTCATACCGGCAAAACCCAATAGTGTTAAAAATGAGACATATAATTTCTATTTTATATAGTTTTGTTTTTAGCTTATGTATTATGACGCTTACTTTCTTCTCTATAGTACCTCTTACAATTAAATTAATTTAATTACTGTGTTATGTAATGCTCTTTTTGTCTAGCATGCCCATGTTTAAAGTATTAATATCAATGTAAAATTGTTTATACTCGTATGGTGAAATGTCAAGATTATCAACAATAGATACAAAACTTCTTTATAATACCTTCCTTGTTATATTCAACCAGCACTAAAACAGTGTCAGTTTGACAAAGCGTACAATCTGAAGGCTAAATTGTGTTTGCGCCAACCTGCCTCCTAATACGTGCGCTCAAAGTGTTTTACCTCCCTGTGGAGTCAACTTTAGCTCTTCAATCTTTGCGAAATTTTAACAGATAGAAATACAAATAAACGCAAAGAAATTGTTAATGTATGCTTTAAATATCATACGAGATGACTTTAGGTAGTAATATGTGTGAATTGTAATACAGATGATTATGTAATTGTTATTGTTCAAACAATAATAATAATAATTGTTCATGTTTAATGTAACTAAACCATTACTACAGGTTTAATACACATTATTACGCATTTACGTATGAAATAACAAACAAATAACCTTTTGCCTTGGTACAAAATTATAATAATACAAATATCAAAAACCCTGACAATATACACTCTTTCATATTTAATACAATTATTACCACTATGTTATTTAAAATAACTTTAATAAACTAAGTTCCAAGATTTTATAAATTTATCAAATTCTGACAACAGACACAAAACTTACTTGTGTTTGATGCCTTGTAGAAAAAAATCAACTATTTAGTACGAATGAAACGAAAACATGTTTTGGTAATAAGTGTAGTGGTAATTAATGTAATTAACGTTTACCAAACATGTACTGGACTAGTCTAGACTATGGGGGTAACTTCGTATGAACTGTACATTTTCCAGCGCAATATTTATGCCAAACAACTATTTTCCTGTTTGTTAATGTTATTGTGTTTTGTTTGTAAATATATATATATTTATTTATTCAGGTAATAACAGTTTTGTGCGACCTGATGATTCAAATTTAGATTTTTTGAAACTTCAAAAAATATGTCTATGTTTTTTAACTTCAGTAGACTCTATGAATTGAGTAAAATTGTTTACGTGACGGTGTACTTTACCTATGTACAAACCTCATTACGGGTCAAATATTTGTCCTTTTAAAAAAAATGTTTGTAGATTAGCATGAAATATATCAATGTATAATTTAATTACAATAACTTTATTTGTTACCGAGAGAATCTGCTTTCAGACTTTCGTGGCTATCTCATAAGGATTTCCTGTTTTTTTAGGGAAAGTTTTACAATATAATACAATTATGAACAAGAGAAAGTAATTAAGTTTACCAGACCTTTGATAGAAATCAAATCCTAAATGAATTTTGTCTTTATGTACCACAGTTGGTACTTGGTAAAATTATTGGATAAACAATGTTCAAAAATACATACTTTAGGATACATTGTGTATGCAATAGTAGTTATAATTTCGAAATTTCATAAATATTAAAAATGATGTAAAACCAGCTTCTTATTCTAATAATAATCCTAATCTTGGTAAACTATTAGTTAATAAAAAACATAAAAAAAGACCCTTTGGATGGTATTAATGTTTATAAAATTAATTGTAATCCCTGTGATTGTGTTTGTATGTGGGGCTAACATGTAGATCCATGAAAATTACATTAAAGGGATAATTAATTAGGGCTAGTAATATTTTTTGAAGCGTGGTGAAACAGATTCAAAATATGCAAATAATTTATTGGATACACTCCATACTTTTAATGTCAATGCTGACGTTAATATCTTACGTACTGGAAAAAAAGTATCAGAATAAATAGTTTGGAAATTTATTTAAATAAACAGATTTGTTTTCAATTGCCATGCTTCTAGCCTAAATTTAAATGGACATGAACACAACCCATCCCATTTGTAGACACCCAATGTATTTACACAACTTGTTAGTTTTTTGTCCTTCTCAAGTACTGCAAGGTTAGTTTGGTATTCCATCCCTAGACGTTAGTTTCACGTTGTTTCTGAATACTTTAGTTCTTAGTTGTCTGATGATGCTAAGTAACGAAAAAGATGTAACAAATATATTTTTGTTTTTTGTAAAATTTAAGTGTAGGCTAAGTATAATTTTTTACCTTTTTATAGATTTATATTTTAAAAGATATACTTCCACGTTCACAAACATTATTTATTTGTTTTTATTTGCAGATTGTTGAGTTTCATTCATAACCCTTCTCACTTCACTTAGCACTTATCGAGAATCTATAATGGACAGTGTCCGGAATGTTTTAGTATTCAATGTACAGGCATCATTGACGAGGTTGTATAAGAAACAACAGAAAACTGAAAATATGTTTGTGTTTGAGGAAGACTATCATTCAAAATCAAAAACCTTGAATGGGAGGAAGTTGAAAGCACATAATATATTTTGAAAACCTTAGAGTGAACAAGAGCAAGGTCATAGATATATTAACGTTAATTTCTGAAACGCTGTAACTCAATCAACAAATCGTTTTTTTGTTAATTTTGTCGAAATTCGATAATGGAGAGATGCATCGTGTCCGAAGTGACGACTGTACTCGCTTGCATACATCATTGACGAGGTCGTTATCCGAGGTGCAAGAACAAAAAAATATAATAATAATTATTATTATAAATATAACCGTTTTGTGCAAACATTAAATTTAAACATAAATCTAATAAATGTTTAAACTATTTTCTATTACCGACTAAAAATTACCCTCTTAGTTTGCATTAAATTCAGTTTTATATGACACAATATGTGAATTTTATAAAATAACATTTTGCGAGATGTTGAAGATCTCTGGTTATAACCAATCAACAACCCTCTCTCCCACTTCCCTTCTTGAGTATTAATGTATGCACCCTCTGGGGCCTCTGGGGCTCGAGTACATATTAGAAACATCTGTTAGATACATTTGAATCAATCAAACAGATGGTAATTTACTTTTAATGGAATACATATTTGCCTTCTAAATTACGCCTCATTTTTATGAATTCTTTTATTCCATTCATTGTACGGTTGCTTTTTTATAGGAAAATTAATGTATAAATTGTTTCAATGTTGCTTCATCGTTAATATGTATAAAAGGAAAAGTCTAGTTTTACAGTATGAAATCTTTTTTTTTACAAGCTAGAACTAACACAACCTACTCTTCTTGTAAGACTTTGACGGATGATCAAAAGGTCCAGTTATCACTATTTGTGTTAAGCAATTATTCTTATTTGATTTATTGTAATGCACATAATGTATTCCATTAGCTTAATAGGTTAATATTAAACATTATTAAAAATAAATTTACCAAATAACCTGCTAAACGAATATAACAAAATATTTATACAATAATAATGTGTTTCAAACAAAGTCTTTACTTTTTTATGTGAAGTTAGGATCATCGAGTCGTCTTCCGCTTAACCTAAAATAACTCAACACAAAAATAAATAAATACATAACATTAATAATAGAACCAAAACTAATAAACAAATAAAGAACTGTAAAATAATATACACTTGTAAAACATAAATTATAAAATCTTTGAATACTAAATATATACATTTATCTTAAAAGATAAATATAACCAAAAATAATGTATACTATACAGAGAATAAAATATAAACACACTTACACTCACAAACACACCCATACATTTATAGTAATTATCCAAAACCACCCGATCACCTGCAAATACACAATGCAATCGCAAAATGAACAACCGAAAGCCTTCTTAAACTGAACAAGATCATTAAGAGGGGTGGGACACTTTTTGGTAATAATAGTTTTGTTTTATTATTGTTGATTTGTATTCTATATTTAATTAGCTTAAAAAAAATGTTTTAATTTAAAATTTCTGACAACCATTTTAAAAATTATGGACAATTTTTGAAACGCATGTGCTGATAATTTTCGTTTTATTACAGCGCGAGTTTGGGATTTCTGGTGTGAGTTTCAGAAATCTATTATCGAAGGGAAACCTTATGACCATATAGCCCACACATACATACCTATATCAGTCATGAATGTAATCAAGACCATATTTAGGGATTTATCAAATGAACAACTCTTTAATAAACGCCTCTAATGAGGGATCCAGAATCCTAGCGAATCTCTCAATAGCGTTATTTGGTCGCGAATAGTCAAAACCACATTGGCAATGAGAAATACCTTGGAAATTGTGAGTCGATGAGGTTGTGGAAATGTGGTGAAACATAGTGAACTGTCATGTGCTGGAAAATGTATGAATCAATCCGGGCTCAAAATGTGTACGGGAAATGAAGCTGCAAGACGCACGTGGGATACAAAAAGCCGAAAAGGCTCGAGAAAAGATGTCGAAAGAAAATTTCAATTGCAAACAAAAGGTTACATTTTACGCATTTGAAGACGTCGAGGATACAGACAATCCCACTTATGGTGCAGAAATGCATTAGAAGTAGGCCTATATTAGTATAATGTTCTTCAGTGCAATTTTTAAGTTTAACATGTTTTTCCCAAAAAATGTTGTTTTTTTTACACAAAGGTACTTTTATCTCAAAAACTATTCAAGATATCTATAACACCTTTATAATATTTTGTTTAGTAGGTCTTATTGCACATTTTACATTGACAACTTTGTTATTTGTTTGTTGTACAAATTTTTATTTTACTTTTATTTGATAATTTTTTTTAATGGTTTAAAAACTATTTTTAAATTTTCTAATTGATATTTTTTAAAGTTACCAACTAAAGTTACTCATTAACGTGCACACTTTGCAATAACACTAAAGTTAGAACCCTACATTATTGAGAAAAATTTACCTATAGCAGGGTAAATTAACATTATATATGTATTTCAAACTCTCCGGCAATCAATACTATAGCCTTCTTGCTGTCACAATAAAGTATTTAGTTGTATTAGTTCTATGCCTGGGTATAAGAAGTAATAATGAAGCTCCTAGTCGTGTGTCAGTAGAATTTAAATTTAGGCTAAATCATACCAATGAACAGAATATCGCGCAATAACAATAATATAATATATTATGTTTTAGAGAAAAAAATAAGTATTTTAATTGAAATTTATTTATAACATATTTTGTAACATCGCCATGTTTTAAATCAAAAATGAAACGCAAACAATAATTTTGGACTCTCTGAAGTTTGTTAGCTAATCCCAGAGTCATGACACTTATAACAGTATTACAATATTTAAAATATAAAAACATTAATGTTAGTCAGGTAATGTTATAGTTTAAACTATTGTTATAATTAATTCAACTTTTACTGTTATTATTTACACTACCTTACTTATAATCGTACTATTGCTGCTTTCTTTATAAATATTTTAGTGGGTAATCCAACATATGTTTTGTCAAATACATTTTTTTATTGCATTTATTTTTTCTGAATGTGTTTTTCTTGAATTTTCTATTGATATTTACGATAGGAGCATTTGTCTGTACACTTATTGTTCTTGATAATTGATTTTCCCATTATTTTTGTAATCTTTTTGTTTTATATCTCCATTGAATTTCCTTCTCTCAAACTTTTGCCATCAATTATTGTAGTTAATAGTTTTATTTCCTATAAATGTTAGTCCCCTCATGGTGAATAAAAATGATCGTATATTTCCTATGATTGTTACGTTGTTTAACTTTTTACGACATAATCTTATCTCTGTCTTGTTTTTTCTCTGCTGGTTAAATTTTGATTATACAGATTGATTTTTTTTAAAACATACTACCTGCATTATTTCAAAGACAGAAAGAGGTATGAACAATTGTATTGTCTCTACTGACAGATGTTCACCGTAACGAGAAAATTAGAAAACACACTATACTAAACACCGAAATAACCCTCCTCTTTTAAATACTATAAAATTACAATTATAACTTACAACATCAATATTTTTAACATTGCTATTGAATGAGTAATCCGATTTTTATTTAATTACCTCAAAAATACATGCATTTAATTTGATCGATCACAACCTATATGTGTTTATTAAAACTTTTTGAGAAGGGGTGGGTGTTTTAATATTTTGTTAATAGGTTTTATAAAGTTCCCCATGGTGGTAAATAATTCTCCCGAGATAATATTTTGTATATAGCTCTTCCACTTTTAAATAATACAAATGTTTACAAATACTTTACAAAATAACTTGTATGAGCTCAGCGAACGAATGCGTAAGCCGATTTTTATTTTCTTATGACAGAAGCTCATGGTTTGTAGAGTGCTTTAATTTAGTACTACAATCCTCGTGCATGTATTAAAATTTTTTGAGTTGGGGTATTATGGGAGGGGGGTTTAAGATTTTGTAAATCATTTTTCTAAATAAGTTTTTCATGACTGTGAATAACTACCCCGAGATTAGATTTAGCATATAGCTTTCCATCTTTTAAATAATATACTGTTATTAAAATAATCTACAAAATATCATGTTTAAGCTTAGAGAACGTTTGCGTTAGCCGACTTTAATTTTATTACAAAACAAATTTATGTTTTTTAGACGGTTTTAATATGATGTATCACAAGCCATATGTGCCCAAATGTCCATTATAAATTTTGGATGTTGCTCTCTCTGTAAGAGGGAAGCGGGGGCTAATGGAGATTTTGTAAATAGGGTTTCTGAGGCCCTCCTCATTGTGAATAAGTGTCCCAAGATCTAATTTTTCATATTTAATAGTTTTTTTTTTTATAATAGAGGTTGTAAGTTTTATAAAAATAATTCTGTACAATATAGGCTCTTTATATAAATAAATATCATTTAATTTAGGCTACTGAAAGGAACTTAATTTCTGGTCACAAAACACCTAAATAAATAAGCTGCCTATGGTTGTATATGAAATTAACATGAAGATGGATTTAATTATATACGAACAACAATTAACCATGTAATTGTATACATACTGTAAGGTTTTTTTTATCTAGGCGACTTTATCATGTAAGGTTGTTTTATTTGAGATTGAGGTTTTCAGGAGATTACTGAGAGAACACTTTGCATATGTTCTGAATTTATAAAGGATCTTTTGAATTATAATATTTGCAAGTTTTGGAGGCGTCCACCAGGTCCAACCATCGATGTATAAACACATTGGATTGCGCGCTGAGTAGTCTGAAAGGTTCGAGAAACGAGCCGGCCGGCGTGGAGCTTCCCCCTCCACTGGCGGGATAGACCCGCGGTGGGCAGCGTGATAGATGGACAGTGATACACGTTGTTGTTGTTATATACAGTTCAATTCTTTGATTTATCCTCTACACTTTTTTATAATAATATGTCATTTTCGGCAGAGGAAATAGTATTCCTAAATTACTATTCAAAACAGGCCTAGTTTTGTTAGCAGTCTTGTAGTAGGAACATAAAAACTGGTGTTTTCAAAATAAGAAATTTGAGATTGATCAATACTTTTTTACAGTTCTATTTTAGATCTAAATTACGAAACTTTTTTACATTTATGAAAAAAATTACAAAAAATGTTTACTACTTTTTATATAGGCCTAAAGTTGAACTTTTTCCTTTCGTTACTAAACACGAGGGGCTCTGCCCCTGGACGCTTCGCTTCGCTCGCAGTTGGAAAATTCGCTAATGAATCTCGTTAATCTTTGGCTCGTTTGTACATTGTACAGGGTTTGGCGAGCGAAGCGATCAGAGGTCGAGTTCCTAGTAGTAAATAAAATTATTATACATTTTAACGGAATTTTGTAACATTTCAAAACATCGCAAGCTACATTTACAAAGCTGGAGTGCGTCAAAAACTTACTAAACTTGTTTTATTTAACAATGTTTAAAGTATAATGTATACCTAGGTATACTTTTATGTAAATTAAATGCAGTTTAAAATGCTAATACAGATCATGTTTTTCATTATGGTTTTGGTTCAGTTTATTTTCCCCTAAACCTTTCCTTATCCTTATCCAACAACAATAATAATAGCTTAAACACAAACTGTTAATCTATATAATAAAAATGAATGAATTGCTGTTCCTTTGTAAGCGCATCACTTGAGAACGGCTGGACCAATTTGGCTATTTTTTTATTTTAAAATGTTCATAATAGTCCGAACTAGATTATCATATAAAGACAAATTTGAAAAGTTTTCCGAAAAAGTTTCAAATTTAGAAAAAACTAAACAGCCTCTTTTGTATGGACTCAAGACCATAGCGCACAAAATCAGCTGTTCGTATAAAATGCTTAGTAACACATGTTTGTTTACATTCATTACCATAGCAACTTTAATAGCAAATTTGTAATCAGTTTATTATTTTTTCAAAACCAACAGCTTTTTAGGTTAAATTGACCAACTTAAAATAAAAACAAAAATCAACTAAAATTGCTTACTATATTTTAATTCAATTCAAACATTGGTTGTTACATATTATATATAAAACAACTGATTTGCATCAAAAACTGAAAATAATTTTAGGTTAGGCCTACAATGAACCAAAACACGTTTATTTCCAACCAATTGGGCTAATTTAGAATCAGGTTTTTTACAATTTATCACAACTATCAGTTTATTTAGATTAGGTAAAAACAAACAAAAGGTTTACTGTATTATCGATAAAGGTTTACAAACTATAGATCTGAATTTGTGTAGTATATTCTTGTGGCATAAAAATCATTTTGCAATTCGATCACTTAAGTCAATGGAATAACTTTACTAACTTTTAAATTAAATCAAGCAATAGCGAAGCATTGCTGGGTCCACTAGTTTACCATAAAAATAAGTGTTACATACTGTATAACAATTAAATATTGTTTAGAAATTAAAATGATTATTTTACAAATAATGTTTGGTGCCGTTGTTGAAGCTGAGCAAAATAAATTAAAACATTTGTGAGCGTTGCATTAACTTTGAATGTTTCACGTGTTGTTGCTGTCCCTCCAGTGGTGGGGGAAGCGGCTAGGCCAGCCGGACCGTTTTCAATACACGCAGCCAGCGATCCAGTGTGTTTATACATCGATGGGTCCAACTATGAACCAATGTTTAACTTGGCTAGAGAAGTACTACTAAGTATAGGGTATTAACAATTACAGAGACACAGTTTTCTTAGTCAAAATAAAGTTTAATAAATTAATGAACTCTCCCTCTTCAAACTCTTTCAATACCAGAGGTTACCTTGACAAATCTATCTGAATCGATTATAGGTTTCTCACCTTATTTTTATACAAGAAATTACACTGACAAATGATTTGAATTAATTATAGTTATTGAAATGATTTAATACCTGAAATTAATCTGACAAATTGTTCCCTTTATTTATGGTTCATCAGGTGCTCTTAAAACATTAAAAGTACCTTAACAAATTATTTAAATTAGTTAGGATGTTGACACTCTCTTAACATATTGAATAACCCATTATACATTTATACAAACACATAATATTTCTACCTTAAACTCTGAGCACTAATTTCTCCTTTTCAACATCTTGATTCTAACTCTTTCAAGGAATGATTGAACCCGCTCAGGTATATAAATATATGTAATCCATTACTTATGAATTTGAGTGTTAAGTCATTAATTAACTCAGAATGGTCTGCTTATTAATTAATAATTCTATAATATTTAATTGTTTGGTATATGATTAAATGTTAGTTCTAAACCTCAAAATCTGTCTTACAAAATAATATTTAGTTAAATTCAATTTACTCACATATTAATCTCCTTCCTTTACACAACACCCCTCTCTACAAGATATTAAATAATAATTACACCCACGCACTCGCACACACTATTTATCGAATTTCTGTTGATTAATTACATCCGAATTTTACTTTCACTACCGATTACACGTGTTTGATTTTTGTATGCTATTTTTCCTTTGTTGAATTTGATGTCTTTATCCCTTGAAGCACAGTTATTAAAGACCTGCGTTATTTCTCTCTTCCTCCCCTCTTTTTCTTTCCACGTCTCGTCGTTTCCTCACTATTGGTTGATTTCTGAATTTTGTCACTATTTGATTGGGCCACTCGATTTCCTTTAGGTTGCTTTTATAATGGTTCCACCTGGAAAGTATAGTTCATTGTCCTCGGTCGATTAGACGCGTGCTATAATGCTTAGTTTGCGTTAACATTTGCAGTTTTATTTTTTGTCCCAAGCTATGTTCTGTAAAATTACTTTTGTTTTAAATATTCTTATTGCTTTTATTGATTTGTTATATTTCTTCATTATTTTATTTTATTGTAAAGTGGTTGGGGTGAGTTATTAACCCCAACCCTTACACTCCCCTACCCCATTTGAAATCGTCCATCGATTTAGTGTTTGGATTAGTGTTGAACCTGGTATTTTGATTGGAACCCAGTGTCATCTGTGACGTCACTTTGTTTATATCAGTCATCTGAGATTCTGCTGACTTAGATTTCTCATCTTCTTGCAACTCGCTAGATGTATGTGTTAATTGTTTCAGAGCTGTAATAGTACTTTTTCTTATTATGCTGGGATATTTATGGATTTTTTTTGTGTTTTTAAGTTTAGGTATGGTATTTTTGGTTAGGTTGGATTTGGTTTTTAGGTTTATTGAGCGATTTTATTTAGTTTGAAGTTGTTAAGTCTTGCATTTGGTAGTCTCTTGGTTTTACTTACGGTTTCTGCGCCTTTAGATTTATCTTCAGGATGTGTACTATGTAGCATTGTATTAAAACTTGACTTCTGCGTGATCAGTGCTTCCATCGCATTTTTATTTCAAGTCTATTGTTATTTGAGTTAGTAGATCAGGAAAAGACGTCTCCCCCCTTCCCCACTCGTCACTCCGAACTAGCTTTTTTAGCTGATTTTGCTGGTCAGCACTCTTGGTGTTTATCTACCTGCTATTTATTAATGAATTTAACTTTTGACTGATCTCGAGTTTTAGTTTTATTTTGAAAGAGCTACTTATGAAAGGCGTTCTGTTTGATTGATTTTATTGGGTTGAATATTTTACTTTAATTTGTTTTTGTTTGTTTTTTTTTTTTTTTTTTGTTAGTTGTTGTTGACAACAAAATTGTAATTTTTGTTTTTGTTGAGCATTTATATTTATATTGGTAATTTCCTGTTACAATAATATTGGATTGAATTAGTGCTTAGATTTTTACATATTTCCATAATTCTACAATGAACATTATTTAATATAGACAGATCTCGAGATTTCTTAATATTAACCCTTTTACATTTACAATTACTTAACTTACATCTGACATTTTGTTTTTTGTATTTTTTTATTTACCTTCTTTTGTGATACATTTTCATTCTAGAAATATGTATTGGTTCGTTTTGGAGTCTGCCATATTTTAATATTTCGACTTGGTATGTTAAGGCATTGATTTTTTTTATTATCGTGTATGGTCCTGTGTACTTCATGTCAAACTTTGTAGGTGTTTTTCCATGAAATTCGCGTTTATCAAGATCTCGTCACCTTCTTGGAACTCGAAATGTGTCCTGTTCTTGTCATAATAATATTGTTGTTTTTGTTGGGCTTTTTGGATTATTTCTGGTAATGTCTTTCTGATTTCTTGAATTTGTTTTAGGTGTTGTTGAATGTCGTAATTTTTGTTTTCTTGTATTGTTATAATCTCATTGGGTCATTAGGTTCAAATGCAAACATTAGTTTATTCGGTGTGTAGCCCGTGGTTGTTTGGCGTTGAGTTGTAGCAGTATACTATCTTATCAACTTAATTTGACCATGCAATGGGTTTTTCGTATACATAGTGTGATAACATGTTTACCAGCGTGCCATTAAATTTTTCTGTCAAGCCTTGTCTTTGGGGTGAATATGCGCTACTTAAAATTTGATTTATTCCTAGTGTTGTGGTTAAGTGTTTTATTATCTCGTTGTTGAAGTGTGTACCTCTGTCTGACTGTAATAATCTCATTTTTCCGTGTTTCAAAATTATTTTTATTAAATTCTCTGCCACTGTTTTTGTATCAGCTGTCTTGCATTTAAATGCCCATGCATATTTCGTCGTCACGTCTGTACAAGTCAGAATGTATTTGTAAGCATAGGACGTATTTATAGGCCCTACAAAATCTATTATCAACCTCTCCATCGGCCGATGTGTAGCCTGTATTGGATTTAAATTGCCATACGTTAGGCGTGTGGGTATTTTCCGTTTTTGACAGGTCTCGCATAATTTTGTAAATTCCTGCACGTCTTTGTTTAAATTAGGCCAGTGGTATCTTTGTCTTATTTTTGTTAGTGTTTTGTAATATGAAAAATGTCCACCTGTTAAAGGGCTGTCGTGTGCTTGTACTAAAATTTCTTGTTTACGTTCATCTGGTATTGCCAAAAGCTTTGTAGCTTCCTGACCTGACCATTGAATTGTTTATAGTATATTATTTGGTCTTCTATTATGTAATTTCTGAATGCCCTCTGGATTTTGTTGTCAAATATCTCTATGTTTAAAAGTTCAAGTTTAATTTGTTTTAAATATGGATCCAGTGATTGTTGTAATTCTAAGTCTCGTGTGTTAGTTGTTATCTGAAATACGTCTTCAAAGTCTGGGTCGATCTCTTCTCCTTCTTTTAGTCTTGATATAAAATCCGGTAGTCCCATCGTTTTTCCTTTTTTGTATTTTATGTTTAAGTTATAATCCACAAGTTTTGTGGCCAGTCGTCCTAATCTATTAGATGGATTTGTAAATGTTTGAAAATATTGCAGTGCTGAATTGTCTGTGAAACATGTAATTTGTCTTCCTAACAAATATTCTCTCCAATATTGTATTGCATAAACTAAGCCCAACATTTCTTTTTCTACAGTGGAATATCTGGTTTCATGGGGTTTCGGTTTCCTTGATAGATATGCTATGGGAAATTCTTGATTGTTCTCCGGGTCTATCTGCGTCAACACTCCCCCGATTCCAAAATTGGATGCGTCTGTGTATACTATTGTGTCTCTTGTTTCTTTAAAGTGCGATAATAGTGGTGGATTTGTTAGAATTGTTTTTATTTGTTTAAACGCTGTGTCACAGTCTTCTGTCCAAATAATTTTTGAGTTTTTTTGTTGTTGATTTTTAAGTAATTCCGTTAAGGGGTGTGTAATTTTTGCATAGTCTTTGATGAATTTTCTAAAAAAACCTGACATGCCGAGGAAGGCTCGGATATTTCTTAGTGTTTTTGGTTGTGTGAAACTCAATATCGGTCGTAAGTTTGACTGCAAAGGCTCTATTCCTTGTGTCGAGACCTTATGTCCTAATATTTCTATTTCTTTGTAGAAAAATTTGCATTTTTTGTGTTTAATTTTAAATTTGCTGTACTTCTCATTTAGAACTGCTTCTAGGTTAATTATTTTTTCTTCAAAGGTTGGTGCAAAAACTAAAGTATCGTCCAGGTAAAAAAGGCATTTTGAAAATAGGTGTTTTGCTAGCGTTTTGTTTAATTTTTTTTGAAATATGGCACTTGAGACTTTTAGTCCTCGTGGTAGTCTCGTATATCTTAGCATTTTGTCTTGTGTTCTTATTGTTAGTAGTGATTTGCTATCTTCATGAACTTGTAATGGAAAAAAGGCATTTTTTAAATCTAGTTTTGTGTAATATTTTGAGTTTGTTAAGCAGCTAAACATTAGTTGTAAACTCGGTATGGGGAAATTTTCATTTTTGATTTGTTCATTTACCTTTCTGAAGTCCGCTACCAGTCTGTGTGTGTTGTCTTGATTTTTTACTATAAATGCCGGCGATGCATGTTCTGTAAAATTAGGGCATTCCTCTAAAATTCCTGCATTGACTAGATTGTCCAATTCTTTGTTTAATATGTTCCTCTCTTGATTGCTTTGTCTGTAAGGTGGCACAATTACCCCTGAAGTGCCTGGGATAGTCTGTATTTTTACTGGTTTTATATTAGCTGGCGTTAGGTCTTTAACTTCTGTTGTAAATATATGTTTATATATTTTTATTATTTGTATTACTTGTTGGTGTTGTTCTTTTGTTAAATGTTCACTAATTTGTAACGGTATTCCATTATTGTCATGGATTTGTTCTTTATCTGGGTCATGGGTTCAGTTTGGGCATTTTGAGTGTAGGTTTTCTTTGTGGCTCATACATTTTTTGTTCCTCTTTGTTTTTGTTTAGATGGCCTATAAGTGTTCTAGTTAGTAATATTTGGTGTCTTTTTGAGGCATTGAAAATGTGAATATTGTATTTATTGTTTTGGTTATATATGTAGGCATGAATTTGTTTCTTTTCCCTTAAGTTTCTGTCTGTTTCGAAGTCCATTCTATCATTATAGTTCTTTATCTCTTTTATTCATAAATTTTGCCCTGATGCTATTTGAATTTGTCGTCCGTTCGTATTTCTGTGTTGGCGAGAGTGTTTTGATCTATAATTAAGCGTATGTTTTTTAAATTTTCTAACCATGCGTTATTCATAGCTATAGTGCATTGTTGGTTGTTCGTTGTAAGTGTGATATTTTTCTCACCGTAGTCTATCTTAGCTTTATTTGCTAATAGGAAGTTATTCCCTAGTATCATTTTTGCACTTATTCCTGACGCGACGTAAAATTTATTTGTGAATCTTATGTTGTTAATTGTAAATGGCAATGTTATTTCGCCATGAATTTTTAAGTCATTGTCTGTAGCCGATCTTATTTGTGACCGGTCGGCTTGTCAGTCGCTTTTGCGTTACTAGGTCATAATTGCATATTGATACATTCGGGCCTGAATCGATTATCGTTTCAATATTTTGGTTGTCCAGCGTGTTAAATCTCACGTCTATTGTGCAAACTCTAGACTTTTGTGATTTATTCAAGAATAGAGTATTGTATACTTCCCATGTCACTTCATTTTCTAATTTCCTAGCTTTAGGTACCCTATTTTGGTGTAATGATTGCTTATAGTAATTAGTGTACAAATCTAGCTGTCTTTGGTTTTGCAGCGCTTGCTGTAATCGTATGGCATTTACTGACTCATGGATTTCGTGGCCAGTACTTTGGTTTTGTCTGTGTGAATATTTTTTTTTTTTATTTTCGCTTCCCTTGGGGTTGTGTGGCTATTTATTTTATAACCCCCCATTTACCCCGGTTTTTTTTTGTTGTACATTGTTTTTAAATTGTTATTGGAATAGCACTCTTGTGCTGAGTGTCCATTTTTCCTACATTTCATACAATATTTTTGGTTAACTTGGGTGTGTTGCCTACTCTGGGTTTTTGGATTTTGGTGGGTGTTGTTTTTGTTTGAATTAAATGAGCATTGCTCCGTCATATGATTATCCATTTTGCATATCTTGCAGTTATATTGTTTGAAGAAAGAACTGCTTGTTGGATGATTGGTCTTTTTGCAGATTATGCACATTTGTGTTTGCCTACCCTGGTTATTATTATTTTGATAATTATTATTAGTTCATGTTGTTATTTGTCTTTCCCTATTTTGGTATTGTTGCCTTGTTTTTGATCATATTTGTGGAATGGTATATAGTTTTGGTCCCTCTGTTGTATATTTACACCTAATGTGTGTACTATTTCTGTTAGCTTCTCCAACTTTTCTGACATCATATTAATTGTTTCTAGGTGTCTGCCTTCCCTATCATTGAATTATTTCTGTTCTGTATTTCTGTGGTGTTTTTGTATATTCAATGTCTTTTGGAATAATTGCTGCTCTATTTTCCTTAAATTGTCTTCTAGCTGACCGAGTGTATTGTTTTCCATGGTTATTATGCTTTCACAAACCTCCGGTTTTAGGCCTTGTATTACGTGTGATATTATTTGCCTGTCATCTATATTTGGGTTCATTTTCTGGCAAAGTGCCTGTACTTCTAGATAAAAACATATTGCCGATTCCCTGTCACTTTGTACCTTATTTTCTAACATCATTTGCAGGTTTTGGCATTGTGCTATTGGTGAAAATAAGTTTATTAGCTCTTTTTTTTTGCTTTTTCCCACGTAATTTCCGTGTCTCTATTTCGTCTTACAAAGCTTTCATACCAATCTAATGCCGTTTGGGCCAGATATGTTGGTAGTAGATTTATTTTTGTCATGTCAGTCCATCCGTTAGCTTTGGAAGCCACTTCGTACCTTGATATAAAAGTGTGTATATTTTCCGTCGGGAAACCGTGATACTGGGTTGGTTGAACTAAGGGTATTTTCTCTTGTCTCTCCATTTTTGTTGGTAATTTCTGTGTGGTTTTAGTGGTTACTGTTCTAATCTCTTCGTAAATATGTTCTTTTAATTCTGTTTCGTTAACGTATCAGCTTTCAAAGGGTACTGCGTCGTATGTGTTTGTGTTTGTTTTTGGAGTTATTTCTTTGATTGTTTCTAAGTTTAGTGTCTGATTTGTTATCGGTTTAAATTTTTGCGGATTTCTTAAAGTTTCTAACTCTTCTAATTTTGGATATTTGGTTCTCTGTTGTGGTGTCAATGTTTTAAAGTTACCTAAATAGTCATACGCTTTTTTGTATTCCGTTTCTGTTTGTGTTTGTGTTTGAATGCGTTTTATTAGTGCCAAAATTCTCCTAATTTCATCTAGCGTGCTAGTGTCCGTACACACTACATTAATTTCTTTCAAAATTTTTATTGCCTCCTCTTTCTTAAATTTGTAAATGTCAGTGCAAGTTAAGTCCATTTATTTCTATCTAAAATCATTACTTATTACTTCATCAGACAAAATCATATACCAAATTTTTGTATTTCTATGATCAATTCTTAATTTATTTTATGACTTATTCTAAACACATCTAATAATATTTTTCTATGTAACTGTCTCTACCACATCATAATTTGGAGCCTCCACCATGTAAGGTTTATTTTATCTAGGCGACTTTATCATGTAACGTTGTTTTATTTGAGATTAAGGTTTTCAGAAGATTACTGAGAGAACACTTTGCATATGATCTGAATTTATAAAGGATCTTTTGAATTATAATATTTGCAAGTTTTGGGGGCGTCCACCAGGTCCAACTATGAACCAATGTTTAACTTGGCTAGAGAAGTACTCCTAAATATAGGGTATTAACAATGACAGAGACACAGTTTTCTTAGTCAAAATAAAGTTTAATAACTCTCCCTCTTCAAACTCTTTCAATACCAGACGTTACCTTGACAAATCTACCTGAATCAATTATAGGTTTCTCACCTTATTTTTATACAAGAAATTACACTGACAAATAATTTGAATTAATTATAGTTATTGAAATGATTTAATACCTGAAATTAAACTGACAAATTATTCCCTTTATTTATGGTTTATCAGGTGCTCTTAAAACATTAAAAGTACCTTAACAAATTATTTAAATTAGTTAAAATGTTGACACTCTCTCAACATATTGAATAACCCATTCTACATTTATACAAACACATATTATTTCTACCTTAAATCTGAGCACTAATTTCTCCTTTTCAACACCTTGATTCTAACTCTTTCAAGGAATGATTGAACCCGCTCAGGTATATAAATATATGTAATCCATTACTTATGAATTTGAGTGTTAAGTCATTAATTAACTCAGAATGGTCTGCTTATTAAATAATAATTCTATAATATTTGATTGTTTGGTATATGATTAAAAAATGTTAGTTCTAAACCTCAAAATCTGTCTTACAAAATAATATTTAGTTAAATTCAATTTACTCACATATTAATCTCCTTCCTTTACACAACACCCCTCTCTACAAGATATTAAATAATAATTACACCCACGTACTCGCACACACTATTTATCGAATTTCTGTTGATTAATTACATCCGAATTTTACTTTCACTACCGATTACACGTGTTTGATTTTTGTATGCTATTTTTCCTTTGTTGAATTTGATGTCTTTACCTCTTGAAGCACAGTTATTAAAGACCTGCGTTATTTATCTCTTCCTCCCCTCTTTTTATTTCCACGTCACGTTGTTTCCTCACTATTGGTTGATTTCTGAATTTTGTCACTATTTGATTGGGCCACTCGATTTCCTTTAGGTTGCTTTTATTATGGTTCCACCTGGAAAGTATAGTTCATTGTCCTCGGTCGATTAGACGCGTGCTATAATGCTTAGTTTTCGTTTACGTTTGCAGTTTTATTTTTATGTCCCAAGCTATGTTCTGTAAAATTACTTTTGTATTAAATATTCTTATTGTATTTATTTATTTGTTTTATTTCTTCTTTATTTTATTTTATTTTAAAGTGGTTGGGGTGAGTTATTAACCCCAACCCTTATATTACAGTAATTCTTACATAAACATTAATTAGATTTTGTTTAACTGGAACGATAAATTTAGCTATTAAGTACTAAAGCAACAAATTTAAGCTAAATAATTGTTTTAGCATATATAAACAATTGTGAGTTAACTGTGTTTGACAGTTAATTTCAAAATTAAATGTTAACAGTTGCCAGTTTCTTTGAAATAATTAGTATAATTTTGTATAAAATATAAAATATTTATTTTTTTAATTAATCGTCACTTGAACAAATTTATATTTATAAGGATCTGTAAAAACTAAAAATAATTAAACATGTCAATTTAGAAATTGGATGCTGTGCATTTATTGGTTGAGAGCCAGTTTCCACAAGAATATTTTATGAAGAAAAATAGTTATATATTTATTAAAAGTGTTTCAACATTTTTCTAAAAATTTAATCAGCAACAAAAACTTTACCTGGGTGACAATTAATTCTTGAGACGGTTTCGTATATAAAGGAAATTGTATGGTAGATGTGATTGAGGTACCTACTTTGTGTAAAAATACTATTTTATTAAGATTTCAAAAAATGTATCTGCCATTTTGAATGTAACTGTTTTTTTTAAATAGGAAGGTGGTCATGTGATACATTATTTCGATGTAAAATTTCAAGAAAAAGCAGGTGAAACTTGCACATCCATATATTTAACCGTTTTAAAATGGCCGCCAAAAAACAACGAAATAGTGTTTTCCTATTTTGCTCCATTTTGCTGTACTGATTTTTTTTAATACTAATTATTATACTTTTTGGATTTTGAATTAAATAAGCTTTCAAACGATGTGAAAAACAACGATATTTGCTAGTGTTTAAAAAGTTTGAGTTACACCCATTTTGATTTTTTTATAATTGATTTCGAGTGGTTCAACCAAATACCATTGTGTGGCATATCATTTGAAAGCTTATTTAATTCTGAATCCAAAAAGAATAATAATTAATATTGAAACAAAAAATAGTTCAGTAAAATGGGGAAAAATAGGAAAACAAGATTTCGTTGTTTTTTGGCCGCAATTTTTAAACGGTTAAAGATATGGATGTGCAAATTTCACCGTTGGTTTTTTCTTGAAATTATACATCGAAATGATGTATCATATGACCACCTTCATATTTAAAAAAACAAAGTTACATTCAAAATGGAGGATCCAAGATGTCAGATCATTTTTTTTAAATCTTAATAAAAAAGTATTTTTACACAGAGTAGGTACCTTAATCACATTTACCTTAAAATTTTCCTTACATACGCAATAATAAACCGTCTCAAGACTTAATTGTCACCCTGTATATATATATATATATAAATGTATATATTATGTGTTCGCACTCTAGCGGCCGAATTTTAAGTTCGATTTGGTTCAAGTTTGGTACACATGTTGGTTGTCTACGTCGCTCGGATGAGTTCGTTAGTAAAAAAAATCCACCAATAGGAAGCACGTTTTTTGACCAGAAGTAACTATTTTTTTAGATCTTTCCTACGATAATGAATTTGTTTATGAGGTTTTTCTATAATGTATAAATTCTATAATATATAAATTTGAATATGCCAGTAGGTAGGGGTCATTTTAGACCAAAAGTTCCAGTAATTTACAACACGGCTGATTTTTTTTTTATAAGTATATTAAAGTATAATATAGATTAACATAAAAAAAGTTTAACAGTCTATCGATTTCCCAAAGTT
>JAGFPH010000843.1:280449-292594 GCA_018207615.1 Philaenus spumarius
TTTGTTTTCGATTATCCTTAATATTTCGAGCTGGAATGAAGATAGAGAAAAATAAAAATACCACCGTGTAGGGAATGTATTTTTCAATAAAAAGGTCATATGTATTTATTTCGTCCGAGCAATGGTTTGTCTGAAAAAAATTGATAATGCAAGTATGTATTTTGCAGCAGGGGAAATCACTAAAAGATGGATATCTCATTCATATATGAAGCGTTGGCTCATTCTAAATTGGCCCAATTTTAATATATCGAATTGAAACTTGACGTAGGAGTTAAAATTTATATTTTAAACATTTATGCTGAGTCTCAGCTTGTTATTATGAAAATTACCCTATATAGAGCCACTTGACTTATCAATGGTTTTCTCGATTTTAGGAGTACCGGACCCACGAACTAATTTCAATCTATTCCAATTTCGACAATTTTTGGAATATCAACATCAAATTTGTTTTACAAGTTGAGTACACCAGTATAAATATTCTTACTGAGTATGAACGATTTGTTTAATGTTATTTTTAAAAACGAGGCGCTTGAAAATAGTCTTGTTTTACCCATATCGTTTTAACTATAACACCTTTCGAATCAACGACTCCATTTTTGACATTTTTGAACATATCGATTTAAAAATTGGTATAGAAGTTACAAACACATTTGTTTTTTGCTATACTTATTTAAAAAAACTATATTAAAAAAATTTACTAATCTGCGGCCGATTAACTCAAGCGTTTTTGATGAAAAATCTAAAAAGGTCTAAAACTATACTTTTTTAAGTTACTTGTGCTTTAAAAAGTAAATAATAAAAAGGTTTAAACTAATTGATCTTGTTTGAATCTACACATTTAACTTGTAAAAAACTTTCATATTGATATTTTGAAAATTTGTTAGACTGGTGCTGTTTAAAAAGAGTTGGTGGGTCCGTTACTCCTAAAATCGAGAAACCCATTGATAACTCAAGTGGTTCTATATCGGGTAATTTTCAAGATAACAAGCTGAGACTCAGCATAAATGTTTAAAATATATATTTTAACTTCTATGTCAAGTTTCAATTCGATATATTAAAATTCGGCCAATTTAGAATGAGCCAACGCTTCATATATGAATAAGATGTCCCCTTTTAGTGATTTCCCCTGCTGCAAAATACATACCTGCATTATCGAATTTTTTCCAGACAAACCATTGCTCGGGCGAAATAAATACATATGTCCTTTTTTATTGGAAAATACCCCCCCTAGACGGTGGTATTTTTTATTTTTCTCTATCTTTATCCCAGCTCGAAATATTAAGGATAATCAAAAAAAATATATATATAATCGATTTCTTTTCGACTATATGAAATCGTTAGACTGGTAAACTTTTTTTTTATGTTAATCTACATGCTTTAAGGTACTTATAAAAAAATCAGCCGTATGCAAATTACTGTTAGTTGTAGCCTACACCGACTGGGCTATAAATATAAATTTAGGATGCTATTCTGCACATTTTGTTTTTTTACGCGACCTTATAGCTCGCTATGTTCCCCCAAAATCGATCTGGTTCAAAGCCATGTGGTGGATACTACCGTGGGGTTGGCGTGCGAAGCACGCAATGCTTTGTGTATTGAAGATACTCCCAATATGCGGAATGGTGTGAAAACCATTTTGCAGCTATTCAGCACCGTAATGAATAGAACTATTCTCAAATTGTTGGTTGGAACCTTAAAACATAGGCCTTAAAACCTAATTTTGGAAATTCGCTCAACTCAAGTCAGCTGTTCAGCTGCGTGGTCGAATTATTCTACTTTTATAGGCAACACTGCTTTTTTTATTTTAAGTATTAACACATCAGGATCATGTGTACTCACGTAGGAGTTGAGTTGGTGATGGGAATGAGAGAAATCAGAAGGTATAATTAAATTTTGCCAAATTTCACGTTTCTACCTATAAGGGAAGTGCCTTATAATTTAGATTTTTAGTATTTCAGTAAACAAATCTAACTCTTAAATTAATTATTCCCTTTTTAAAAGCTAAACCTTGTGTACAGTGTAATAAATAATTTTACTTTAAAAATTTCAAAGCCCATCTTAAGAAGAAGCAGTTGTATGATGTTGAGAAAATCCGGTAAATTAGTTCAGCTGTCTTTTAAAAGAATAAGTAAAATAAAAGGTTTTTCAAACAATACCCAAAATATAAATATCATGTCACAATATTTTTTTGTATAAGGTCATATCTCCGGTCTCTTAAACTTCAAGTACGACCTTATATGTAGTTGTAGTTAATATTTTTGCAATCTGGTTACTTACTTTGTCATATTAAATGTTATATTTTCATTTGTTGTAAATAAAAGTAACTGAGACACACATAGGGTTAAATAAGTGTTATTTTTTAAGTTCTGGAAAGTAAAACTCGTAAACATATTCTAATATATTTAAGAGTGAAGATAATTTGTATAATATATACAATTATTTCTACAGCTAGACATTGGTTTAAGGTAATAGCTTCTTAGTTAAATATATTGTATTATTCATTCAGTAAATAAAAACTAATATGATTTTTGTTTACATTACTACTTACAACTGCGATGATTTATCTACACCTTAGCAATGAAATTATCAATAACGGATCTGGGATGTCCCTCATATTGAATTAGGAGAGGCATTATACATTCACCTAGTTTTTTGACTTCACTGAACACAAAGGGAATTAATTTCTCTACCTTTAGCCGGATTGGCTCTCTGCCCGAGTAACTTTGATATTCATGAACGCCGCTTTGGAACTCGATTCAAATAAATGGGCACTAGAGAATAATGTGCGTTATTTACCTTAGCGTCATGCATCCCTCATTTGAATATACATAGTTGGGCAAAAGCATGGAACGTATTTTTGTTTTATCCTGGTTCTTACGATAGAAGGACTCAACAAAAGCTTTTCCTTAGGTTTTGAACTAGCCTGTCTATATGACATATTTTAAACAGGTTTCAGATACAAATGTGGTGATATTACATTATATTAATATTAGATAATTCCCATATTAAACATGACCTATGGCAGTGACACAATGCGCAAGGTCAAAGCGCAAAATCACAAAGAGAGTTTTTTCCGCTTCAATTAAAACGAAGCACCGATTGAGCCAGGATTAGGATGAGGTGCAAACAAATTCTTCTAATATATTTCGTACACGTATTCAGCGCATTCTTCAGTAGACCAATTCCCAAATAATCCGTTGAAACCCTAAACAAACTTAATGTAAAACATTCGATTAACACTCGCTAAAAAAGGTGATCGAACTTTTTACTCTTAAAACAAACTTTGTGATAAGGTCCAAGCTCAACTTGCTTAAAAAGCTTATTAATAAAAAAAATCTCTAAAGAACTTATCCCTTAACTAGCATCATACGTATTGAAGACGGATGCGCAAATAAAAACCTGCATAATATTCTTTTCGTTATTTTGTTTACCCCGCGTCCCTCTACATTCCTTTGTGCTGTAAAATTCCCTTCTATGTATCTCATTCAGTGCTCTCCATATTGGTTTGTTTTATTCGAGTGACATAGTTTTCCGCCTCTGAGACGTGTCATGTGTCCTTTAAGTTATATTAGTATAACATTTCCCTTCTACGAATTACAATGTGTTTACTATTGATGTATTCGGTGAAGTTACATACATTTATTTTGTGCTAAAAATGAATGACTTTGATATACCTGGCCCGTCACATGGAAGAAGAGCAGCTGTGCATTTAGTGTCTGTAAATAAGGAAAGTTTTCAAAACATTCTTGATGACTTGGTGTACAACGTGTTGGAAGAACCAGCAGAACCTGATCCTTACGATAGTGCTAAGGTTCCAGATTATCGAATTATTATTATAGATTATTTTTAAAAAGTCGTTATTACTGTGTGAAAAACATTTGAATATTCACATAAATCATTAAATTATGTTTATACTATTACGTTGTATTTATCTCAAAATAAAAAAATGTGCCTTTTAGACGTATTTAAGTAATTTTCCAGCATTATGTTAGTTTTGTTAGCATCATTGTTAATAAAACTGCTTAGGAAATATGTAAATTTAGAATTTTAATAAAAAAGTGAATAGTAATAAACATATTGCAGTAAGAATTAACATCGATATTACGAAAAACTAAATAAATACATTTTCTATTATTATTAGTTAGTAGTTTAATAGTTAAATTTATTTAGTTTAGATTCAGTTAATCTTTAAACTTGAGCTGATTCAAATTAACAATTATCTGCACTTTTTATATTTTTTTAACCTGTGTAAAATTTATTTTAGTAATATCCTTGTGAAACCGTTGTATATATAACAGTAACCTAAAACAGTTAAGAACCCTTTAAAAGTGGAAGAGGAAAGAGGTGAAATATTTGGAAACAGTAATTTTTATATTGTGGTAAATCACTCATTACTGCTTACCTATTACCGAAATTATTTGCAAACTTTTTACTGTAAAAGACAAAACAGCTATTATTGATCTTTAATTTAATACAAGGTTATTTTCTATATTTCTATTTCTTTCTATGTTTTGTCAGAATTTTCTTTATGTTTTATATAGAAATTTTATAGAATGTCTCTATGTTCTCGTGGTACATTTTTAGTATTCGTTTTAATAATTAATAATAGCTTCCATTAACTAATGTCTATTAAATTTGTTTGCATTTTACTAATTTTTTTGTTATTCATCCTACCTATCAAAATACGTTAATATAATAACTATTGAGCCGAAAAAAATTAAAAATTTGCATAAAAATTGTTTCAGACAGCCGTCGTCATTTGTAATCAGGTCAGAACCGACGAAAAGTATTTTTGTTTCAAATTCAGTTTAAGTTGAAACAAATTATTTTAAGTTATAAACAGTTTATCAACAAGAACTGAAACATTTTCCCTCCCATTTCACATAAAATTTACAGAAGTAAGTTACTTATATTAGAAAATAATGTTGCTGATGCCTAAAATTACCACGAAAAATATTCTTTTTACCTAAAATATGACAGTTTGAATAAATTCTCTGTAGGTTCAATCGTATTATTCGTCTCCCTACTTAGAATTTCGTTCATTAAAAGTGCTTTCTTCTTTGAGAAGTGAACATTAACGCAGCAAAAATTTACACATTTTATTTGTTATAAAAGTAAATTGTGTTGTTTGGAGTATTTTGGTGAAGTTTGTTAAATTTTATGTCACATGAGAATTGGAATTTATATTCGATTACTTGTAATGAAATTGACTGTCCTATAACCGATGAACAGAAATAGTATTTGGCTGAGATGAAGGATATTGAACAAAATAACAAAATAAGCAATAACCATTTCTCTAAAGTAAAACAGATTTTAAGTAGAATACATTTATTAAATATTTTACATAAATAAAATTAAAGTACAAATGTATTCAAAGGAAATTGAATAAGGGTACATGGATTTGTAACTATTTGTTTATAATAAAAGAGAGTACGTGTTTTATATGAAAAAAGTAAATTATACATCAAAAACCTTTACATATTTTAAATTAAATTAATGTCAATGCATTTTGTAAGCATTGTCAACTCCGTAGACAATTTAATGAAAACACAGTCAAAGACTTGTTATTATGGATAAAATGAGGTCAACTCCTATAGTTTTATTAAAAAAAAATCATATTAAAATGTGTTGTCTATTATAAATAATTGGTGAACAACATAACTGGTGAATTTTCTTTGCTTGAAGGATTTGCGAGGCGTGGTTAATACATACATTTGTTGGTTATCATTTCAAGAAACTTGTGTTGTTTCAGTATAGGCCTAAAATAAAATTGTGTAAAACTTTTTATCCAAATGATTAGTTTTATTTATAAAATGTAACCACAAACGTTTGAATTATATTTTGTGAGACTTTTCAATAATTGTGCTGTGTGTTTATTTCTATTTTGTTAACACAACCTAAAAAAGTGGTTGGTTGTTAAAAATAATAATTAAATAATTCTAAATAAGTTTGTTGCTATGGGAAGGAATGTAAATACATTCAACAACACATGTGTTGGTACAGTATAAATAGGCCACACCTAGAATTGAGTTGCTAAGCATTTCATTGGAATCGGGTATTTTACTGTTACAGGTTTGGGGTGAACCCAAGTATTTAGGTTGATAATTTTCAAACCTTAAAATCTATATTTTGCTAAATAATTAATTTATTATTTCACAGCTACATAGTGGTATGAAGCTACCCTGAATATTTTATTTTTCTATCTGTTATAGTTTAGACTCCACCGTTCATTATGAATTAGTGAATTATGAACAGGACATATATCCTTTTACATATACAGATTATGTCAAGCAACCACGAATTTGTACAAAAGTAAAGTGAAACTCATGCAGGTTATAAAATTCCTCAACGCGAACACTAAAAATGTCTACGGATTCTTACCTGAAATACTTCAATGCAACTGGGCAAGTTTCGTAGCAGGATAGAGTGGTGATCACACAGGCTTGAATATAATGCTCAAGATGTGTTCTTTGAATGAAGTACTTACAGTGCTTTGTGTGCTATGTATAAAAAATTCGAAAATAAAAGGTATATTATAAAATCTGTTACCTAACATGTATTTTTTTCTTCTGCACTGCACCTAACCAAACATAACATTTTTTTAAAATAAAAACCATGATCAGACACCTACCTGATGTGTGCTGTCTTATAGATTTGGCGCTGACATCGATCTCCTCATCCTCCTCAAGCAAAGGGGTGGTATCTGGTGAAGGTGTTGATGGGATGGGACCGAGCGAGGAGGTTGACTGACTAGCTTTTTCTTGATGTATCAGAAATAAAATAAGGTTGAAGCACCACAGTTTTGGTTTGTGCACTTTGTCAGCTCTGCTTCTGGTTCTCATAGAAGCCTTGATCTTCTTATGTTCCCTAGTAAAGTTTCCACGAAGCAAATTATTTTTTCCTTACAAAATCAACATCATAGTTTGATACTACTTTCTTCACTACTTCTATTTAGTCTTTCTAAGCAGTAGCTTTTAAATGTTTGTTATATTTTTTTAATTTTATCAACCACAAACAACGATGTCAACGGTATTCTTCGATTAAAATAATGTTAAAAACTGCGGCGACATAAATACACACATAGTTATTCACACAATAACCAGAAAAGATTAAATCACATCGCCTATCTAGCACGTGGCACGACAGAACGGGAATTCGTTGTGACTTGTGGTGTGACGGCCGGATGAAAATGAAACTATTTTGAAAGCCATCATGCCAAGACAATGCACGCCTGCATGGTACTTAGTTATCTACACTCTAGCACTGCTGCCTTGGCAACAACCAGCAAGCACGGCGAGCAAAGACAAATGTGTATGTACCCTCTTTTAGCCTCTCTCATTCCTATTAGGTGAGATTGTTACTCTTCTTCTTTGGTGGTGTATACATTTTACATACATCATACAAAAACTAGATAGTAATGCAGACAACAACCTTTTCTTATTTCCTAAAAAATGTAATATTGAATAAAGTAAGATAAAGCTGTCGTAAGTTTTCTAGGTTAAGCAACGTAATTTTATTTTCTATTGTATTTTTAAAATAGATTATTGACTTAAAAATATTCCTTACAAAATCACAAAATATTCTACAAAGTAAAAATTTCGATCATGGCCACCATTCGATCCCATTCAATTTAATAAAGGCCAGGTTAAGTTATTTGACGCACATTAGTCAGCAAAAAACTTTCGTAATTCCTATGTTTTACTTCTTATGCATTAAAAGTTTAAAATTATTCAAACAACGTTCATCATAGAAACCGTAGTTAATGTCAAATCTAATCCATCATTATGTGGTATTACTGAAACGCTGATTATTGAAATATCACTCTTCTGTTGACAAACCGTACATTACAAAACAATAGGGAAAATGTGTGCTTAAAACTGTAAATTAACAAACAAAATGAGCTTTATGTCATAAATATTAAATTACAAATACACAATTGATAATCATAGTCTGAATGTATAAAATAGTTGTTTAATGTTAATTTTTCAGGATATATACTATGCTGCCTCCTGTGCAGCAAATGGTAAAAATATGGGCAATTGTATTTCCTTGATTTAAGATCAATTAAAGTTGGGAGTTTCCGTTTATTAGTAAACTATATATAAGGTATTATTAAACCTTTTTTCACGGTCTAAAATATAATGTGAATTGTTGTTTTTAAATAAATTAATAAATACAATATAATAGTAAAATACCATAAGTTTTTCCGTCGGTGACATATTTTTTGTTAATTTATTTGACTCGTTTTGAAATGTTTATTAAAGCATTAGAAATATCTTAGTGAATAGAGGTCTTCCAAACATTCAGTAAAAACACACAAACACATAAAACTACCAAACATTTATAAGAAAAGTTAATATGTTTACACATTATGGCTACCATAATGCCTAAAATCTATTTAACGAGATATTTCTGTTGATGGAATAGACATATCGATACGTGTCAAATAAATTAACAAGAAGAGGTCACCGAATTAAAATAAAAGGTAGTGTACTATTATTTTACAATTATATACCTTGATACTAGACAAATGCGTTTACATTATTGAGAACAACGTATTATCAAAATTAGTTGGCAAAACAAAATTACCAACAATTTTATTGGTAAGTGACCAAACAATTATAAAGTTTGTATTGAACATGAGTAGAAACGTCTTGGTTTTATAAAACTGGAATGATAATCATTTAGTTTAGTTGTAACAATTTATCGCATACACTGAATTAAAATTTCTTCTGAGTAGGCTTTTCTGCTTTCCGTGAAATTTAAATTATAGAATGTATTTCAGAACTTGTGTTAGTAAGTGAATCTAAAATAAAAGAAGTGAGTGATTAATTACTGTTTGCAGCACTTCTTGCTGGAACGCTGAGAACGCACCAACGCAATGTCTGCAACCAACACTCTGTTGTGCTCAACTGTCCTGCTGGAACTTGTATCTCAGTACAAATGGCTAAGTACGTCAAGGCTGTTCCGCCAGTCTGCCCTGACTCGACAGAAAACTCTAACCTTACTTGCCTTTGGCCTCCGGGCCTCCAGGTTAGTTTACTGTAAGAATAAAGCTCTGCCATTCTATACCATGATGGTTACAGTACCATCAAACTATGAATATGTCTAGTTTAATGGGCGTGCCCTCCCTTCTCTCCAAGCCTGACTTATTGACTGTAAATACCACGAAAATTATGCTGCACAAATAATTAGTAATTCTGTGAACAGTAGACCTCGCTCGTTGAAATAACAAAATGTGGTTTTGTGCTTAGGTTAAAAATAGTGTGCCAGTAAGGAAGTAAGCAGAAGGTTTAGCCAGTGAAACATTATTTAGCAATTCCCGCGATTCCGGGGTTTCTAGTTCTCATTTTTTTTTCTTGAGCTTTAACCGCTAAAGATTTTCTTTTAGGGGGCATTGTGTTTTATGTAGGTTAATAATGCGTAAGATAACTACAAATATCGCGTTATTGAGGCAAAACATAGAATTAAATATGTACATACATAACTAAAACTTAACAATGTATTTACAGTTCCATATATTACGCAGGGACCTTTCTTATTAAAGACTACTAGCTTGGCTCTTATTATGTCGTGAGAGGATCAAATACTTGCTACAATAACTCAAACCCAATCAAGAATATTTTAACATATCTTTGAATCCAATAACACATCAATAGACTATTAAATACAGTGCTCTACTAACATGTTCAGAAACAATAAGCTTTAATATTTATACATCCTATGCCTAACTCTACGGGCAAAACTGAGTTCAAATAATATATTTACTCCCCAAAGTACTAAAATGCGGATATCATTCAAATAAATAATTACTCCAATTATATAACAAACAAAACTGATTCTACTGAGCTTGATGCTAAAACAATTTCCCCAAATGTTCACAATAAATGTTCCCTCACCTTATTTTGTCCTCGTGGCTACTTCCGATCAGCTCGTCTTGCTCGGACGTACACCTACACTGGTTCCACCCAAAAAGCCTTGTCTGGAATTTAGTCGCCTCATTTAACATCTCTGTCCCCACTCAGTTTTACTCGTCTAGCACGGTCGTTGGCTTACTACAAAATGCAACTATGTGATTTGACTTCATCGCGTGTTGCACGTAGGCTACCAGTAAAATTTTACATCTAATATAGTTAAAATATAAATTAATGATAACCCTTATCTCACTTCGTAACACATATCATATTCCAATATTAGAAATAATGAAAACAAACTATGTTAAAGCGTCGTGATAGTGATCTCAACCCATGTACCAACATTTCCCATCCCACGCTGTCCAACGATAATTTTTTGTATGTCCTTTATCGCCGCGAGGTTTCACTTGTTTCATCTCATTTTGTTATTCAAATACTTCTAAGTCAAACACTTTTAGGAAAAGATAATTTACAAAAGTATACGGTTCAATTCTTTAATTTATTCTCTACTCTTTCTTTTAATAATATGTCATTTTTGGGCAAAGGATATATTCCTAAATTACTATACAAAACAGGCCTAGTTTTAGTCTTATAGTAGCAACACAAAAACTGGTGTTTTCCACTTAAAAAATTTGAAATTAATAAATGTTTTTATACAGTTCTATTTAGAACTAAATTACGAAACTTTTTTACATTTATGAAAAAAAATACAAAAACATTTTACTACTTTTTATGTAGGCCTAAAGTTGAACTTTTTCCTTTCGTAACTGAACAAGCTTGTTTCTTGAGCTACTAACTTTGTTAATTTTACTTCAATTATTTTTTACTGGTATATATGAATTCTTTGAACCTTTATTTACAAAAAAAGCTATAAAACACTTTTGAATTAACGTATAAAAACATGGTTAAAATAGAAAAACTTTGAAGATTATTAACAAATTTGAAGTTTACGGCCATTTTGTGAGCTTACCGTTAGAGATACGGAAAAAATCAAGAATACAATTTTGTTGAAAATTTAATTTGCTACCGGCAAAATTTAATAAGTTTTTAAATTCGACTTACGATTAAGGCACAAATTGGCTTTGTAAAAAACTTACACTGAGAGAAACGGTCATTTTTATTTTATTTAAGGTGTTAAAAATGGAAAACCTCGTATATATACATGGCTCGGCCGAAGAATAAGGAACATTCATGCAAAAAATCATCAAAATCGGTCAAAGAGTTTGGCCGTAATCGTGAGACAGACAAGCACGTAGACACACAAACGAAATGCCGAACGGTCCAATTAAAGCGGAGACCTCGCTTCGCTCGGTCAATTACTGTTTTGCTACGTTAACTCAGAAAGTACAATTCCGTAACGAACTAACCTCCTAATTTTACTTGCTTGCGTACCAAATTTAAATACAAAAATTGATCACTATTTAGAGAAAATTATTTATAATATAAACAAGTAAGGTTTTGTTTCACATAAAATGTATACAAATGTATTACAATGAAACATTGTACAAAGTTTTCATGTTATAAAAGTAACGATTACAAATAATGAGAGACAAAATCTATTTATTTGCCTAATGAAACTTCAAGCTATAAAGTTGTAGATAATTTGATAAATTTATTTTTTTATTAGAAACTATTTTCCGATATGTTTTGTTTTGGACAGAAGGAAGGTTACTCCTATGAATAGATTGGTGCCATTTGTGTAATACTCTCATAATATTATATCTTTAAGTTTAAGGTTTGTATTCTTTTCACATTGTATTGTTTGTCTCCAAGTGGTGAAAGCTAGTAAATATAAATTATGGGCCATGTGAAAAGGGACCTTATCTTCTGGAATATGAAAATTGAGTTAATGATTGGTTGTTATAGAGGGAAACATTCTGAGAAAAATAGTGTTTTAAAAATGTTTCTACCTCAAAAAATGGCTGAGCTATACATTTTTTAATTTATAAATAAAAATACCCGCGAATTGAGAAAATCGCATGTAAAGTTAAATTTTGTTTAGTGTTGAAATTAATCCCCTTATCTTTGACATATGTTGGTATATTTCATATTATTTGTTTTCAAATTTTATGCTCTAAATATTAATACTGTTAATCAGCTTAAATAGCTATTTATTCTATAACCTGAAATGAAAACTGGTGGAGGATGGAATAAGAAAAGTGCAGCGTTATCGATAAAAGCCAAAACCCACTGACTCACTGACTCACTGACTCACTCATCACGATTTCTCA
>JAGFPH010000843.1:292694-303866 GCA_018207615.1 Philaenus spumarius
TAAGTTGAAGAATATTTCATTTCAGCAGGGGTACCGCAAATAAATGGCCTTGGAACTTTGCTCTACTTGTGTGCATAAGATTGTACACAAGAGCCATTCTTCGAGAAAATTTACTGCGAATTTTGCAGATGTTACAGCAATTTTGGAGACCGGTAAAAATGAGGAAGAGGAAACACGAAAATTACAAAGAGAGATTTATAAAGATAGTTTTTGGATAAAAAAGAGATTAAAGTTAAATGAATCTAAATCATAATATGTTAATATTATGTTTGCCCTTTAGGTTTGTCACTAAGGTGTCCTTTGCATGTGCAAAGTGAAAGAATACAAATAAACGGTACCAGGAACTGGCAAATACTTTCTCACAAACATGTTTAAATTATTAAACAGATTCACTGTGATTTCTTTGTTGTAGGAGGGGAGGAGAGGTGATATTGAAGTAGGAGATTAACTAATAAATGTTATTAATATTAGCTAGAGAGAAAACTATTCGATCGATTTCAAACAAATTTGTACCAAACACGGCAATTAGGCCTGTATGGACACAAAAAGAAAAAAAGAAAAATTTTTGAAAAACAACTCCCTTTTTGGCCAAAAACCCCCAAAATCAGTTATTATTATTATTAGCTAATCGAGAATTTTTAGAAAGATACTGTTTTTTGCATATAGTAAAGTACATTAAAGGCTACAAATAAACCAAGTTTGATCAAAATCTTTATAGCAGTTTTTTTTTAGAAAAAAAAATAACTGATTTTTTGTGGGGTTTTTTTTGCCAAAAAGGGGGATGTTTTTCAAATTTTTCAAAAACGTTTTTCGTGCAACTATACAGGCCTAAGTGACATGTCTGGTGCAAATTTCTTCGAAATTTATAGAATAGTTTTCTTTCTAGCTTTGTATACATACAGACAGAAATTTTGTAAAAAACACTTTTTTGGACTCAGGTGGTCCCAAAACGGATACTTCCACAAAAATCTCAACTATAGTATAGTGAGAAAATAAAAATGATTTTAATAAAAAAATAAAACATGTTTGTATTATCTTTATCCTATCAATATTTTAAACTGTAGTTTATTACAGTTCGCAGCGAAAATGAATAATAATTTAAATTAGATTGTATTAAATTATTTTGCTTAATTTATAGGTTTAAATAAAATTTAAAAAAATAAAAATTAACAGCTGTTTCGCTACTACTTTCAAAGTAATAGGACTAACAATTTAAATTTTTCTACCACAAAACAATCATCTACTGAAATCGTCTACCAATAATATGTCATCAAATAAACTGCTTTCTATGTTACACATTTTTGTGTGTTTATTTAATTGAAATGGGACAAAGCATGTAATACGTGATAATATGTTTTTATTATTGTTTTATTACAACTGAGTTAATTTATAATTTGTATATAGTAATATTTTTAAGAAATGTAACCCTTTGTTTGTACACTATTGTTGATATCCATCTGATTAAAATTTTTAATTCGTTGTAGTCTAATTGCATTACCTGTTGTTAGATTCGTCATCCATGTTTCACCGCCCTAATTATTTTGTATTCTTCACTAACTAAGTGTGTTTTAAAGTCTCTATGAATATTTCGTTTGCTATATGCCATGGTGCATCGAAACACCTTGTTTTAAAAGGTATAATTTGTATTTACATTCACCCTCTTTGAACAACTGTCTGCTGAATCATATAATTTAACACGGGCTTTAATATTTGATTGCATATTTTGCAATTTATGATGGTTTAATAATAGTGATTTTCTTCAAAAGATTCAGTAGATTCTCCTGAACTTTGTATAATTTTTTTTTCCTTTTAACATGATCTATCCGGCTGAGTTTTGATAATATGTGATGTTTCATGTATAATTTAGCAACTTAATAAAATTATATAGATATACCTACATCTCTCAATTTCGCAGTAATAATAGGCCTAATTTTAATGGTAATTTCAAAATCATATTTCAACATTGGATATCATGTCGTGGTATATACTTCCAAAACTACCTTAAAGAACATTAATAAAACTTCAAACTCTTATATAAAGCTTAAAACTTCTTTGTAATTATCATTACAAATCTATGGAAATTATTTAAATTGACCTGCAAATTATCAACATTAGAAGTTTCTCAACTATTCCAATTTCATTCTAAATCACATTATTTTTAACATAATGTATGCAAAGTTAGTTAAGGTTACGCCACTAGATCAGTCAAAGTGAATGATTATAACTTACTTTCTTCAACAACCCCTAGCGGCTGCAGACATCTAACAGTCTCGTATTCTGTTCGGCCAAAGCTGGCTGAGTATACTGCTACTCTTGAGTTCGGGTTACAGCGCATGTGCAAAGTGTCATCTTGACACGTCAGCTTGCTGCGAAACTCATCTGGAAGCAAAACAGCCGATGTTAAGTAATAGTTATTTAAAACGAAAAAAGTTGCTAACTTTCATGTATGTGAAATTTATATTAACTTAAATATATTTTGTTTTTTAATAATGCGGAACATATAACTATTTAAAATATACATATAGACACGGGTTTTAAATAGTTTTAAAACCAATCTAATTCTTTCTTTTATAACAAAAAAAAAAAATTATTTTCAGAACTTTTGTTTCCTTAAGTAACGAAATTATCCTAGTTTTCGTGTGAATTTGGATGCAAATTTTTAATTCTTGCCTTTGTTACGATATAAGTAAATTAGTTGGAGAGGAAAAAGTAGACGAATGATGGAATAATGATAACTATTTATTTAGTTACTTGAAGTTATATGAAATTCCTTAGAAGTAAACAAACAACTATTGAAGGTTAGAATATTTTAACAAACAAAATAAAGATAAGTGATAGTTAAATTATAAAGAAATGGAAACAAATGTAATTATTATTTTGTTTATATACCGGTATGTTTTTAAAAATATTTTCCCTTGTTGGGATTCAATACACAGGATGTTAAAACATCCGTTCAGTACTTTGGGATATGATTCCTCACAAAAAAAGTTCATATGAAGGTATGTAATAAAACGTTTAGTATTTCGTCTATTTGTTTGTATGTGTTTTTTACTTAATACGTTACATCTTAGGAACCTCTAAAGAAATTAAGTTCACACATTCTACATGTATTACATCTAATAAAACCCATTTTCTTATGTAATATCAAGTTTATACTTTTTACCATTTCAAAATGAACATCATTTTAAATTTCTAAATCTCAATATGTCTAAATAGGTAAATTGTACAAATTAAAATAGATAAAACGTTGCTAAATGTTATCTCCTTAATAACGGTGCATGAATTGTTTAGATTTCATGACTGTTAATTTTGATCCTAACATTTATAGTAGGTACTTGAGATACTATACTTTAAATCCTTTGTTGTAAGTAATCTATGAAACATTTATAAATACTAACAGTCACAACGATTATACTATTGCACTTATTTTAAACGTTAAGGAAGTTGTACAAAAAAATATACAATTATTGACTAAAATGTTGCTTAATTAATAATGGCTAAGGAACTATTTGTAAAATAAGTTAACAGTAACAACTTTTCGAATTAGCAACATGAAATTTTGCCATTATTACTACAAAATTCGTATGTAGTCATTTCCATAAAGTTGGAAAAACCTTATTAACAGTCGTGGAATGTTAATAATTTATGCGCCGTTATTTAAGAGATAAAATTTATAAAACTTTTCGTCTCTTGTAAATTTGTTGTAAGATTTTGAGTAAAAATGGACGCCATTTTAAAATGGTATAAAGTATAAACTTGTTATTACATACCCAAATTGGTTTTATGAGATGTAATTCATGTACGAAATTTGAAGTTGATTTCTTCAGAGGTTCCTAAAGTATAACGTATTAAGTACAAAACACATACAGACAGATAGACGGGAAAATAAACGTTTTAGGGCATCCCTTCGTATAAACATTTTTCTTCCTTTTTGTATGGGGAATCTTATCCCAAAGTCCTAAAAGCCTTTTTTAGCACCCTGTGTATTAGTTCAAATAACAATAAGTGTGTCCAAAATGCTTTCATATAATTTGTTTGAAGAGATTTGTAAGAAAACCTCATTTATATGTGTGTGTATGAAAAATATAAAGCCACGACCCATAAAACTATATATATATGTAAAGCCTAATATATGTATCTGTACTAGCAGGCTCGATCCGGCTTTGCAAGGATAGATAAATCAAAGTTAAGTGCACTTTTAGCAAACCAATAGATCAATAAATATATTATACTATGTATTTCTTATGGGGATTTTGAGCAACTTTGACCCCCCCAAACACACTTCTAAAATTTAGAATTTTTCAAAAACCTTTCTTAGCAAGTACCTAGGGCCCGAGAGGAAGCTACATACTAAATTGCATTACAATCAGTTCGGTGGTTTTTGTGATTTCGTGATGAGTGAGTCAGTGGTATTATAATTTTATATATACTAACTGACCCGTACGGCGTTGCCCGTGGAGCTTTGTATTTTCAGTCTTTTTAACGTAATTGTATTCTTTTTAAGTGTTCAGTCAGTGAGTGGTTTTTGGCTCATATATATAGATCTCAAATAATAAAAACACTATTGTCATAATAATAAAAGATCTGAAATTACGATTTTAATAAATTTGATCCCACTAAAACCCCTCTTAAAATTTCGAAATTGTTCATACCCTTTCTTAGTGAACACCTATGGCCCTAGAGGAAGCTACATACCAAATTTCATTTCAATCCGTTCGGTAGTTTTTGAGAAATCGTGATGAGTGAGTCAGTGAGTGAGTGAGTGGTATTTTGCTTTTATATAATATATAGACTAGCTGCCCGATCCGGCGTTGCACGGATAGACAAATCAAAGTTAAATGAATATTAACAAACAAAAATATTTCAACAAATATATTAGACTATGTATTTCTTATGGGGATTTTAAGTAACTTTGACCACCCCCCCAAACCCCACCAAAGTTTTTTTGAAACCCTTTCTTAGCGAGCGAGCACCTAGGGCCCTAGAGGAAGCTACATTCCAAATTTCATTCCAATCCGTTTGGTGGAATTTTTAGTAACTTTGACCACCCAAACCCCCATAAAATTTCGAATTTTTTTACTACCTTACTTATCCAGCACTTAGGGCCCTAGAGGAAGCTACATACTAAATTTCACTCCAATCCGTTAAGTAGTTTTTGAGAAATCATGATGAGTCAGTGAGTGGTATTTGATTTTTATATATATAGGTATATAGCCATAGAAACCATCCGAATATGATAAAACAGATGATTCGGATAACCAGATTAGCAACACAATAGGTTAGGCAAATTTTATGTTTTCTTCCCTTGCTTAATGGCAACATACACGCAAGAAGTTTTCTGTACATATCTATGGTACAATATCTTTCTAATCATATAAGTTTCATTCCTCTCGTTTTAATTAAATATTAAAAAGTGCATAAATATTCGATGTTCAAAATTATTAATGATTTAATGTTTATAACTACTGGAACACCCTGGTTTTGATTACAAACAATATTCCACTCAATCAAATGCAACATTTTAATTTTTGCGAAACTTATTACTTTTGTAGAAATCAAACTAAACTGAAGCATCATAGTTTAAAGAAATATTTGAAAAGGTAAATTTGTATTATATTTTAAAACGTCGATTATTTTCCTATTAATAATTTTAGGATTTAGGATTTTAATGTCCACCTATATTCCAACTAGTTCTAATTAATTAAAATAGTACTTAAAAAAAAATCTGTATAGTTCTCTTTTGAATTAGCTAATAAACATATTTAACGTACAAACCTATCTGATTTGACATCTTCAATCCAGTAATAGCATATCTGGAGCACCTCAGTGAAATATTCGGCTCTTATTTAGGATCTTCTATTCAGACTTAATAACCTTTATAAAATGAATTTAAATTGCTATATAATGTAGGCCTATTGAGTTAAACAAATAGACTTGAAGCTTACATTGAAAGTCAAATAAATATTTGGAAGTTAAAAATTTTGTTTTGTTAATTAAAGTAATTATTACTTAATAAAACAATACAATTTCCTAAAGAAAACTCTACCGCATTTTAAAATATTTTACTTTTATTTTTAGCAGGTTATTAAAAAAAATTGCAAAACTGTATACATAATAATAATTAATAAGCTGAAAACCGGCAAGAGGAAATTTTCAGTAATTATTTCCTTAAAATAAGCATTTAATTGAATAAACACACAATTGTGTGAACAAAATCAGAAAGGTATTTTATTTTCATAATCTTTTTTATTAAAATAGTTGATTTTATAATATCAAAGTATTTGAATTTTAATTGGTTAAGTAAACAAATAAGTTACGTCACATTTATTTTTGTAAAAATGTTGGTGTGATCCACAGTACATTAAAAACACACACACATATATATATATTTCTGCACCAGTCCTAGTATAATTCGAGCTTTAGTTGAATTTCAAAAACGATTTCATTAACAGCCGCCAAGTAATGATAAGTGTTGTCCGTAGTATTAGTAGTGTTTTGACTTAGCGTAAACGGTGAGTAGGCCTTCCACAAAACGGTAACTTATAAAGAACACCTTACACTTCTTAGGCAAGTCCTATAGTGTCGGCCTTTACAGGGCACCTTTGAAATGAACATCAGTAATACGTTTTTGAGATGAATGTTTAGTAACCTTTGTAAACTCCGTTTAATGTAAACACCCTTACAGAGAGAACACCCTTCAACCATTTGCAAGAGATCTGAAGAGGTTTCTTCATGCTAGCAATCTGGCTTTCGGGTCTCAGTGATTCCAACAAGTGGGCGCCAACTGTCGCACCAATGTAGCCACTATTATTTTACTTCAAAGAAAGATTGACAACAGCCTGATTTTCAGAACAAACTTACCATAACCATCTTACTCTCCAACCGTATACCAACTCGCAATTACGTGTCGGGAATGATCCAGAAGAGCATCTTCTAAAGTAAATCATTGACTACCGTTACGAAGCTTCGTAAAGAAATAAGTAGCTACGTTGGAAATGTTCGAATCATATGTTCGATGACCTTTCAACAACGATACTACAGTAGGATTGCCTTAAACGTAATGTTGGGCATATAGTGCATGTATCTTTTTAAAAGTATGGTTTTAGCTTCCTTTTAATTTTTATATTTTTTGTCTAACAATAAAACATTTAAAACTAAAGTGTGAAGGAGTAGTTTAGTACTTACAAGGACGGCATTTGTACGTGATATCAATATACTTGGCGTTTCCAGGACACGGTTCGACGTTGAACACTTTGGGTGAGGAATATATTTTACATTGACGTTTCTTCTGGCACTTTTCCACGACACTCTGCAACAAAGAATACTGCGAATCGTCACTTAAAACAGCTGTACTGACTGTCCGAACAAAATACATGTGTTACGAAGTAAAATTATATTTTATTGGAGTCTGTATCTCTAATAGTCTAAATAACAAATTATCTTATAAACCAATAATTACGAATTATTATCTTTTGTTTAAGTAAAACTATTTTTAAGTAGTTATGTTAATTATAAAGATTTTAAGTTGCACATACGAAATCCTTTCCTTGTGGAAAGTAGCAGAATCTCAACATTACAATTGAAATGAATGCTTCTGTGTTGTATTTAAAAAAAATCTTCTTTTAAAATAATTTAAATACTTTTAATTACAAAAAAATCAGAATATGCAGTAAACATTTGTATCCAATAATAATAATTGATGTTTTCAATGTTAATACCTATTGGACATATTTTGATAGCTTATAGTTACAACTAATAAATTAACACTGGACACACAAATTTTTTATTTATAATAACCTCTAGAAAAATAGAACTTTATTATGATAGTAGTTTTTTGTGATTTTTAAAAAATAGTTTCGTGATATACTTTGGAAATTTATTACATCGTAACCAAAACAAATACAATAAGTAACCAAACACCCTAGAGACATGCATTTCAATTAATTACTTTATAGTTTCCATGTTACATTGTGCTTGACCATTTGTACTTTATACTATTACTTCGTATATTTCAATGAAGCTAACTAACCTACATTAAAACATATAACATACCTAAAATAAACTTATGTAAGTGACTAATTACCAAAAAAACAGAAAGCGTACTTAATCGTACGCTGTAAGTACGTTTCATTAGTCGTACAATTTACGAATTGATTGAGTTTTTTATGTTAATTTTCATTTTATAAAACCACAATTTTGTAAACAACTGTGCTTTTCAAATAATTTGTAGGTTTCTCATAAAAAAATTTATCAACCGCACTGTTTGAAAAACTATAAAGAGTAGGTCTAATTAAAAAATAAAGACACCTTTGGGATTAACACTCGTTTTAATTTTCTATTGGTTGATTTTTACAAATTTAAAGTTTAATTTTTTAGGTTTTTATGCATTTGTAGTCAGAATGTAAACATTTAATGGTTAACTGAATTTAATTTAAATGATTATTATATTACATAATTTTATGTAATTGATTTCAAGTCAAAAGTATACTTAACATAATAATTCCGTAATTTAATCAATTTTCATAATGTATATTTCTATATACTACTACTTTTTAAAGGGATTTGTATATTTTTTCACAAAACGAGTTATGTGTAAAATATTTTACTTTGTATTGGTTTTCTTATAAGACATTACTTTTAGCAGATTATTAAGTAAATAAAACATTTTTTATTTATGACATTGGTGAATTTAAAAACAACTTGAAAAGATACAAGATCAATGAGATTACTAACCATGTATTATAATCATAATTTAACCAAATAGTACTTATTCAGTAATAAACAAAAATTAATTTAAACAAACTAAATTTTAACTTGATATCCACATTGTAACATATGTTCACAAAAAAGTATATAAAATCATAAACTTAAAGTTTACCATATGACAATTTCTCGTTAAATGTCACACGTTTTAATTTTCTTGACAGATGGCCAATTGTTGTCAATTAAAATTTTATAGAAAATACGTATTTAAAATAAAAATAAGCACTTCTTAAATTTTCATACAGATAACATGATTGTTAACCAACTAATTGCATTATTATTAAACATAAAGAAAGATACATTTTTATTTGTAGGATGAATTTTTAGGGTACTTTTCCCCAACAGTGTAATAGTCTGTTCCTTTACTAATGTTTTCCTCTACTTATTTCACTTACACAACAGAGCAGGAGATATAAAACAAAAATTGTGTATCAGTGCACTCAAAAACATAAAAACATAACTATTTTTTGCTCGAAAAAGTGGCTTTTTCTCGAATTCACGCATGATTTTGCGGTGATTTTCGGTTTTAAATAATTTGCATGCATAAAAAAAAAATTCAACTACCCGATTACATCTCTTTCACATTTTTTTGTGATTAACTTCCCTCCACTATCAGCAACATGTTGCACAACAATTATTATAAACTACAGATCAATACTGTATTATATTGTATCAACTTCCTGAATGACCAAACTATAATGCCAACTTGAAGTTTATAAGCTAACAGAACTACATGAGCCAATTTACTTATAATAACAAACTTTACTCACGCAGGTAATATATTATTATTTGTATATATAAAAAGGATGTTGTCAGTTATTTAACAAAAAACTATTAATTTTGTACTTTATATCTAACTCAATTATGATCATACTTTATGTCAATCACAGTTTGTATTATGAGTTTAGTCTAGACAGTTTGTATCAAGTTTTCTTCAACATATTAATGTTATCATAGTATTTATTGTATTTAAGTAAAAATGGTCGTTAATCCTCCTAAACTTTTTACCAACATTGATTTAAATTTATAATAATAAACTAATATAGTTTTAGTTTTTATACTTGCAGTAATGAATAATCTAATTTAATATTGAAGAACAATTAGTTTTAATAAGGTGTCAAAGTTAAAACAACATAAACAAGAAGTTACATGGTGGCAATCAATAAGCATTTTTAAACTATGAAATTGACGGAGAGATACTGGGAGTTTATCATTGGATAAAGGCATTTAAATTGCACTTCCAGTAAAACTGTGCCAAACATTCAGAGTTATACCATACATTAAAGTATCCTCACTGTAGGAATGCGTCCCAAGAGGAGACTAAAAGAGGGGCCCCACCCCTTGTTTGCTGTGTTTGGCTTTAGAGGTACAATCGTGATAAAAATACAGCCCTCTGTTACTTCGCTTTATACCCTACTTTAGTATACTATAAAACCAGTATGTCCAGTGTTCATTCGACAATTTATTGGAATACTACTAGAATAGGCCTAACCTAATAGGCCAAAAAATAAAATAATTGAATATTAAAAAGATAATTATTTTAATAATCCTAAATAATCAATCTTATGAGCTGGTGTGAATGTCCAAATAGTGGGTGGAGTTATTTTTAATTTATTAACTAAACAAAGTTATTGCGTTTTATTTTAGTTAATTTGAATCGTTTACATTATATTATTTGCCATGTGAAAAGGAACCTTATCTTCTACGAGCATATTTTTCAGGACAGCTAAATTCATCAATTAAGGTCAAAAAATGACATTTTTTGTTTGTTATTTCATAAAATGGTTTGTTTCTTTTCCTACTATAAAAATTTACTTTTATTACATATAAATATTTTCAAATTATAGAAAAACTAGTTTTTATAAGCCTTTGCACTTGATGGAAAAGGGACCTTATCTTCTGCAATGTAATTTAAATGGGAGAAGTTAAGGTCCCTTTTCTGTTTTCAGTAAATAAATGTAATACTATAATTCTGCATGTTTTTAATTTGAAGGGCTTTGAAATAAGAAGACCCAACAGCTGTAAGATGCTTTTAAAAATGTTCTCCTGATGACCTGATTGTTGTTAGGCAACAGGTGACGGTGAACACTTATGACCTTAGAGGAAGCTACATACCAAATGTCATTCCAGTCCGTTCGGTAGTTTTGAAGAAGTCATTTTTTAATAACTTTAATCCCCCCAAACCCCCCCTAAAATTTCGAATATTTTCAAACCCTTTCTTAGTGAGCACCTATATTCCTAGAGGAAGCTACATACCAAATTTCATTCCAATCCGTTTGGTAGTTTTGAAGAAATCATTTTTTAATAACTTTGATTCCCCCCCAAACCCCCTAAAATTTCGAATTTTTTCAAACCCTTTCTTAGTGAGCACCTATGGCTCTAGAGGAAGCTACATATCAAATTTCATTC
>JAGFPH010000843.1:318944-335990 GCA_018207615.1 Philaenus spumarius
GTGTTTGAATTTTGATAAATAGTAAGTATTTTTATTAGTTTGTGTTTACTGTTACCTAACCTTAAAAAAACAGTTGGTTGTGAAAAATAATTACCTGATTCTAAATTTAAAAATTGTGTTGATATTTTAATAAACCAAACGCTTTCAAGAAACTGTATTGGTTCATTCAGTATAGGTCTAACATAAAATTATGTTAAGCTTATGATCCAAATCAGCTGTTTTATTTGTAATGTATAACAAAAGAAGTTTAAATTATAATACAGTAACAATTTGTCGTTTATTTTTTGTTTGTGTTTCTGTTTATGACGTTAACCTAACCTAAAAAAAATTGGTTGTAAAAAATAACTAACTAATTGTAAATTTTCTAAGAATGTTGCTATGGTAATGATGTTAATGCGTTCAACAAGCAGCTCTTGTTTCAGTATAGGCCACATATAGAATTGTGATGCTAAGCTTATGATTCAAATCAGCTGTATATTTTTGTATTAAGGCTGGTAGAGAACACAATACGCGACAAATTGAGTAAACTAAAAGAAAAAAAAACATTAATGTGAGATAAATATGACAGAGTTTTCATCAACACGGATTATAGAACAGAAAGAAAAGCAGTAAAATTTGTCAAACCTTTTACTTAAGAAATAGCAGGAAATCTATTTTTTTGCAATATGGTTTTTAAGTTAAAATACGTAAATCAATATCTATACTATCCCTTAACCTGCTTTTTATTTTAAATTGTTGAAACTACACCATAAAACAAATCAAACACTAAACAAATTAAAACTTTTCTAACTTTACGAACAAATTAATAAACATCCGTATACATATATGTTTTTATACATTCGTATAAATATGTAGCTGTTACAGATTATGAGGTCAAATTAATCAATGACGAAAAAAGTGTTAAAACCACCCTAAAAATGTAAGCGATATACCGGTATAGTTAAATTTATTATAATAAAGATTTAATTTATAAATATAAATAAATTTATTTTAAATATCTTGTACATCAATGGCAACAAGATCTTGTATATAATCCTCTTATAATGGGGCATTGTTGGTGCAGCCGGTTATACAATAGTAATTTAACGCATGTTAGTGTACAATGTAATCCTCTTTCCCTGCACCAGCATGAGGATGCACCACTACGCATTTTGCATGTAAAAAATATTATTTTTAACTAATTTGCAGTGGCCTCTTTTCATTGGAACTGGAACTAAACAACAAGAATAGCGTTTCCAAATTCAATCTTCTGGATATAAAACTCGATTCAGCCATAATTTTTTCACTTCATAACTTACCCTTTTTACATGTTATGGCGTGGGCACTAATGCGGGTAGCTGGACAGATGTATTTTTGGAAGTTGCTTTTATAAAAAAAAGTATATATTAACGATGCCAAAGATTCTGTGTTTTCTTCTTTTTTTCTATCCGCCGTAAAATGCTATTGTACATTTACTCCAGCTTCAAAAATATCAATATAATTTTGATTTTGTTTCATAAATTTTGCAACTGACATAACAGTAATCTCTTTTTTCAAGTAAGTTAGTGAATGTTATTTTAATCTTATTATATAATGCAGTTGTATCACAACCAGTGAATGAGTGAAAAATATAATATTTGTGTTATATTTCGGAAATTTAGTATCCATACTGTTCGATGAATGTAATTTGAACATTAAAGTTCCATTTCCATTTTGCAAATTTTTGCTCATATTTTTTATTTCATGTTACCAATGTGAAAAATCTTTGTGAATGTAATAACGGAACAATTAAATTGTACATCTTGTTGAATTTATTAAATCAAATTTAAAGATAATTTTAAATCCACATTCGAATTATTAAAATGTTTTTTAAGAAGTGTTTATTAAACCTTTATCTGTGAGATATTTATGTTTCTTTGTAAGCTCAAACGCTGGTCTTTAAACGTTCATATACTTTTTTAACCATTCGGCATTGACCAACTTTTAAGATAAACTTTTTTGTTTTTTATAACCTTTATTTTCTATTAACTCAAGTATTTATTAAACTACAACGGAACAATCAACGTTCCACAAGTTTGGGAGCCAATTTTTGAATCGCACCACGTTTCCTGTGAACACACCACGTTGGCCAAGCCAATTTTACAACGAACCTGTTGATGATCGTTTTTTGGGAATGTTAAATTTCACAGGATTTGCAAAATAAGTTAAAATCACCTACTGGAAGTAACAGGCTATCTATTTTGTCTGGCCTAGGTGATCAAATATTTAGTTATCTAAATATCCCGACTAAAAATCTTTCGACATTAATCTTTCGAATTTTAATTTACTTTTTATTATGCTCAACTCAGAACACAATAATTGAATTTTACTTTTTATAAATCTCTGATCCACGAGTATACTGGAACTAACCTTGTAACTTAATATATTTGTTCTTCGGATATTGCTATAATTAAACACTTACTAATACTTAAACCAACAAGAGATAATGTGATTGGATATTCAAACTATGGGTAAGTTAAAATACAACTCCTTTGTACTGAAAAATAAAAATTAATGTATTCAAAATTCAAAATTTAATCAAAATACAATATTTTTCTTTTGTTAGAAATCTTCCCAAAAATAAAAATTTTGCCAACTTAAGCAGGCAGAACAATTACTAATGTTACTTAATATTGTTTTTTTTTATTAATTTAATTACTTTTAATTTGTCTTTTTTTAATTGTTTAATTATTACTTTATTAGTTTTAATATCGAACTAATTTGACGTTAATTTATTTTATTTTATTTATGAATAATTTATATAACAAAACAAGAGATAAATTTTCACAATGCTATATAACCCAGTATATTTAAAAAATTTAAATCAGACAAATTTCAGTCTGAGAAATAACGTAACCTCGCTTTTATACATACCTTAGTTTACGCTCGCCTTGGCCAACTTAACGGTGTTGATGACGTCAGGTGTGACTGCAGGTCGAGTAGTAACGTTGAGATGTTATTGCAGCTTGCGGTCTCGTGTCCGAAGTCGGTTACAGATGAAACTGCGTGCTGATGCGTTAAACCTGTCTTCCTGACAATTTAAAGTTGCGGATTTGTGAATAAAGACAGTCTCCGGAAGCCCTAGGTTCGCTCGGTCGGTCGGTCGTCGTTAGATACTTTTGTCAGTATAACTCTCCTTATGGTAATCTGAAATCCAGAATAAAGCCAATCTGCTACTAAATTTAACTGGTGTACTTTTATCGATTTTATCGAAGTGTGAAAACTACCATAAACTTCTTTAAAACTTTCTTTGTAATACGTAATATACTGTTAATGATCGTAATACTCCAGTCTACAAATGCATACTCAGTAAAATATATACATGCAATATATGAGCAATATTATTAGGTACACTTCAGTATAACATATGTAAGCGTTATCAGTAAATATTAATGAGTTAAGTATTATATTATAAGTAAGTCCGCTGCATCTCATGCTTATATACCCCTTTTTCCCGCCAACCAGGTGTAGCCTTCCTTGCATTATATCCTAAGTGATTATTTTCTTTAATTTTAACTTTTTCCGGGAATTACCATCTCCATACTGTTGTAGTGATTAATTAGTTAATTTTCTTCTTTATTACAGTCTTTTATATACTTTAATTTATTAAAATCCATTGTTTCGTTTTATTTTCTTTCTTAAAACTTTGGCAAGCCTCTATGACCTCTACTTTTGGAACGAGCGACTTTCTTGAATCGTAGCTTGCGATAACTAAATTATTATATTGTTTTTTGTTTTTTCATATAAATTTTTACAGCGTTGACTGATTTTCAAGCGAGTTGATATTTCTTGATGTGCGCTTTTTATTCTTTTACCACGAACTCGAACTGAATTCGTTCGACGGCCTGCTCGTGTTTTCGTCACGCCAGTGTTTTCTCGCGGAGTCTCTGAGTTTAAATTTTTTGTGAGACTTGTAATTCCTATGTTTTTTGTTTTTTCTTAGTTAATAAATTTAAAGACATTTATTTCATATACTGGTAGTTTTTTTACATTTCTACTTATCCCTACACTAACTTCAATTTCCATTTATTTTAAAACTTAATTTAATTATTTTAATTGAAGTTAAAGTGTGAAATACCCCCCGCCCCCCTATCTCGCTTTTAAATACTATTAAATTTTTTTAATTTATTTAACTTTAAAAGTTTTCATATTTTATGACTTAATTTACTTTAAATTTATTAAACTTTATCTTTTCTTTATTTTAATTACGTCTAAACTTCATAATTTTAGCCATTTTCTAAAATACTCAAAATTCGTTAATACCTTATTTAATACATTTTTAGTCTATTTCTGTAGAATCCAAAAATACATTTCTTTTTGGATTTTGAGGAAATTTGAAATGTTCCTTAATATTAAACTTTAATTGCTTAAGCATCATTTACTATTATGATTTGGGAATTACATGATTAACACATACGCGTTTAGAGTAATGCTATTTCCTAAGAAAAACTAAAATTCATAATTTCCTGGTATTCCCTACAAATTATTATATCGAGGCTAAGTTCTTATACATTCCCAGACAATCCAGTGTTCAACAGTCATCTTTCTCTGATAACGCCATGCTCCCCCCGATTTGTCCGCCTTTGTCAATGACTACATGTATCCATTGCCTTTGTCCTACATACGTTCAGATGCCCTTGCTGACTTGAAAAAATCGAGTTTTATGAGATTTTGTTAAATCGGAAATTTCCAAGAATTACATTGATTTTTCCCGTTGTAAAACCTATATTTGTTTAGATATTACAATTTTAATCGCGTAATTTCTTTTAGTAGGTATGTGCTCAATCGCAACAGTTAAACGAACAAATCTTAAACTTTAGGACATACAATAATCTGGCTTACCTCAATCTTTTCGTTTGCTTTATAAGCTTAATTTTATGTTAATTTAAATATAATTGAACTTATAGTTTCTTAACTATTTAAATTATAAAGGAATAATTGTCTTTAAAATCTGCTCGTACACCATCTTTAAACGTTCATATCATTTGAATCAAAGGAGATTGAATGATCTGATTTCATTAAAACTCTTCCTTTGTTATAATCTTTAATTTTGTATTACTATTATTTTTTGGGAAAAAACGAATGTTTGGTGAGTCATTGCTGCAAACCCGATATTTTTCAAAAATGTTTGAAAGTTTTAAAATTTTCAATTTATATGATATTAAAAATTATTATTTAAAAAACTAAACAACTTCAGCATCTTCGAAATCATATATTTATTTGAACTATATCTATAAGGATATTGAAAAAAAACAATATGTGAGAAAAACACGCAAAAAAGTAAACAAAAATGAAGCAAACATTTTTTAATTTGCTTCTTTTTTTATATATCTTTCTTAGTATTCTTTATAAAAGGTTCTAATATGTATCATTCAAAAGAATATTTTAATGCCTTTAATTTTGTAATATGAATATTTTCATTTGAGCAATAGTTTTTTGGTAATTCTAGATTTAAACGTCGATCATTTCTTCAGAATTATCAGGTGCCATTTTTAAAGTGTTATTTTAAAACTAAAATTGCAAAAAAAGTGACAAACTCTTCGATAGTTTTTAAAAGCTTTAATTGTTTACTCTTGCAATTTTTTATAAAATGCATACTTTTCAAGTAATTTAAAAAAATTGCTAAAAAACTAATTTTAATGGTAAAAATGGAAATTTTAAATCAAAAATATCTCTAACAGTAAGCTGTAACAATATGAACAGCCTAAAATAGTAAAATCAAAGGTCTCAAAAAGGTTTATAGGATCTTTCTTTCTTACAATTTGATTCTCTAATAGATTATGTGGTTATTTTTATTTTTTGTTGCCAACCCATAAGAAGGGGCGGTAACCACCCCCATGCAAAAACCAGGACAAATTACCATATACATTCTTATATGGATACCTAAAGAAACATATTAAACAGGAAATGTATTAAATTTCTTCTATTCTTTAAATTTTCTATTGAAAAGCTAAACTGACTGTACTAGTATGCAGAGTGTTCATTAAGTCCCTTTAACCATCTTCATTATTTTTGTTACTGTATATAAGTTAACGAAACTTTATATATAAATTGCGTTATATAATAGGACACATTGTTTGATATTTAGGGACTTCTGCGATTTTGGGAGGCTTGAGGGAGGGAGGAGTTTATCAATTTCAAATGAAAAGGTAGGTCATGTAATACACCATTGCCAAGCTTATTACAAGAGAAACAGAATGGCACAAACTACAGTTTAGTATCATTCTTCGTTTCAAAGTAATGTACAATCAAAGTTCTGGAAAATAATAAATATGTTTATCTGAACATCAAAGCAGGTTGCTAATTTGTTAATATTAAAAATAAGTAAGTTGTTTGTTGAGGATAAATGTAACACATTTAAAATATAGAAACTCTAAATAAATATAGTACGGAACCACTAGTTTATCTGAGTTTCTATGAGTATTTGAAAAACATTGGGAAATATTTAAATAGAACCCTGAATACAACCCATGACCGTTGCTCCTGACTTTCTAAACTGTATGAGTAACTTATAAGTAAACATTTTCATGTACTGATAGGATAACAATACCTCCCTCGTTTTGTTCCTTGTATTTGTTGTGGTAGCACTCTGTTTTGCCTTTTTACAAATGAATCGCTTGAATGATACGATTTGTTTTTCAGGACAAGAACCTGCTTTGGTCGTATTTGTGTCATCAAATATCATTTTCCAGAACTTTGATTGTCCATTACTTTGAAACGATGGAAGATACTAAGCTCTAGTTTGTGTCATTCTGTTCCTCTTTAATACGTTTTTCAATGGTTTATTACATGACCTACATTTATATTTGAAATTTTTAACTCCCCTTATCCACCTAAGACCCCCGAAATCATAGAGGGCCGAATATGTCAAAAATATGTAATGTTATGCAACACAAGATTTAAACAAAGTTGTATTAACTTAATTTTAATAACAAAAATAATGAGTGGGTTAAATTGAAGTTACGAACATTCTGTATATCCCACAGAAGCAAGTAGACAACACATTCATTGGAATAAAATAGTAAAACATTAATTTAAGTAATTGACCAAATTACTTTTAATTTAGTACTGGACAAATGTACCATAATTATAGTACATAAAAGTGAACTATAATCATGTATTCTTAAATGTAAGTAATTTATTGTTACACATACTACCATGCCCAGTTTAAACTTCTCAAATACTTGTTTAATATTGTGAAATCTCCTGTGAAACTATTAAAGTAAATGTTGTTTCTCATTCAATTTCTGAAGGAATATTTGCTCCTGTTTCATTAATTATGCGTAGAATCTAAACGGTTAAATTAAATTTGCGATTCCTTTCTTTGTTTGGAATACTTGCTTTAAAAGAAGACTGCGTGCCAGTCATGAATATGTTTTAGCTAATTTTCATAGGATGAATCAGGTATTGTCTTGACTTTTATGGTGAGAAATAAGGTCGATGGTGGTCATTAATAATTGTATAATATATATATATATATAATATACATATTTATGTGATCCCATTCTTACGGACGCATTCTACGACTGATTTGGTCGTAATTTGTTGCACTCGTTAGTTGTAAACGTCATTCGGTCGAGTTTGATAAAAAAAAGAGAATAAAAGGAAAAACCTTGTGTACAGAAAGTGATTTTTTTTAATTTTCGTACTTGAATGGAAGTTATCTGGGGTTTAAACTAAAAAAATAAATACAGGAGATTATTTTGAACACTTTTTTATGTACACGAACTTATAGCCCGTCTGATTACCATAAAAACAAACAATACGTAAAATACCCTAAAAGTACCCGGTTCAAATCCACGTGAGGGATTTAGAGCAGGTGCAGTTTATGATCCGAAGCCAACGGCCAAGATGCAAAATCCGATGCAAGTTAAACCAAGCAGCCCATAATCGAGGTGCTAACTAAACAAGTGCAGTAAATAATCCGAAGCCAAAAGGCCGATTTGGAAACTCGTTTATCCGCTGCAAGCAGAACGACATAGCACGTGAGCTGGGGCTGGCGGCTGAGGTACAAAGAAATTCTACTAATATATTTCTAACATGCAGTCATCTACTAAGCTCATTCTTGTTTAGAAAAATTTTCCAAATATTTGGTTAAATCCCTAAATAATAATATAAACATAATTTTGGAAATTTGCCCAACTCACATTATCGGTATACGTTTTGTACTATTTTAAAAATGCTTGTTTGACAACAAACAACCAATATAAAAAATGCATACCTTAAATAATATTGCTTATTATTTTTTATAATTGAGAAGTTTAGACATTGGTTCGAGAGAAATTAAACTTTTAAATTTGTTGAACAAAATATAAAGACGTTTAATATGAGGACAAACGATTAAGGTACCTGAACCTACAAAATTCAAAGCATTATTTCAAATACTTTAAAAGTGAAGTTTCTTGTTTTTCTTTAGATTTTAGAGCAGAACATGTATAAAGTTAAAATGGTGTTGGAACATAACGCATCTAAATACCAATTTAACTTATTTAATGTCATACAAACAGGTTTCAAAAACATATTTTGAAGCAAATTTTAAACTCATCAGTATTTGCTTTTTCCACAGGTACAATGTGACGATTCGACATCAGTTCCGTTAAGTGTCACACCGGACGTCAACAGGAGATTCTACTACGGATGGCAGTTGCCCAGTGAGGAACCTCAGGGTGTACTTCTAACTGAAGGCAATATACAGGGTGTCCCACAAGCTCGGACTTACACTATAAAGAGTGAATGATCAGTGCTGTGAAATATTAACGAATTTAATTATACAAATTGTATAAATTTCCACAATAATTATATTTGTAAATATTCGTCTTACAACGTTACTTGTATAAAGTATTATTAAGTTTTGTAATATATAATTATGTATACAAGAATTTTAAAATAATGTGTCATTTTCTTTTAATATATTTATTTATAAAATAACTGTTGAAAAGTTTCATCGTAAGAAGATATTTCGATTTATTTAAACCTTAATTAGCGATCCTTATCCTAATTCTATATATACAGAGCGTCTCAAAAAATGTATACACATTTTGATCTGACATATTTATTTAAAGTTATAATGTACTGTTTGAATACCTACATCAGCTGATATTAAAAACAGTGGATTTTTAACAACGTAAGTAATTGTTATTATTTCTCGTATTAGTGTGTGGTCGATATGATTGTCTGATTGATGTTCAGTTGTTCTTTAATCAACGCAAATAGGTTTGAAGTGTTAATAGATAACTGAGAATGTTCAAGAGGTTCATTCACATTAGCAAATGGAATTTGGAACAGAAACATCAACAAGATTAAAAAGTTTAATTATTCGTGACAAGTTTAAAGAGCATGGGACCGTGAGAATGTGAACAAGGCAGGGTTTTAACTAAGAAAGCCTTCTACAAGCAATGAATATGTTGATGTAATAATGCAGACTTTTACACGGTCCCAAAACAAAACCCTCAAACAATGTTTCTTAACACTTGTTTTAAGAAAGATAGAGTTTAAAGAATTTTTAAAAGCAACGACTTCTAAATGAATTTACGTAAAGACGATTCAGTCAGGATATTAGGGGTTTGAGAATGTTTTCGGCACATGTGTGTAGCAAATGTTTATTGATCTATAATAATTGTTTGGTCAGTTAAGCAACCTTTAAACTCAATGGAACAATTTTTAAATGAGAATTGTACTAATAACAATCCAAGTTGTATTAGGAAATTTCATTAACCCAATGAAGGTAGAAACTGATGGTAATCAAATTATATTTCTAACTTTATCCATTGCAATTTGAAAATGTTGGAATTACTTTCGTTTTAGTCTTTAACAGTACAAATTTACATTTTTCAATTTCTACTTGATAAAATACACTAGTACTATGACTTGTAGCAATACTAAATAGAAATTTGTTTTTAATAGCAAACAAAAAAACCCCGGATAGTAATTTAAACATTGAAATTCACGTAAAGTAGTTGCAGTAAACAAAGGAATTAAATACAAACACAGGGATTTTAGCCACAAAGGATACTGGTGTGGGTGGGATTAAACTTAATATGTGGAACGTATAAAGGCAATTCATTCAAAGACGATAAAACGAATATAAACATGTTTGTTTGAAAAAAAATAGCATATATAGGCTACAGTACTTTAAAACTAAAATATGAAACTTTTTACAAAGAAACAAAATTGCAGTTGTTCTTCCAAAGCTTCGTAGTTAAATATTTGGACGTGTACGTACGTATATACAATACGTTATATTTAGCATATTGGCAATTCATCTTTTTGTAATATTTATGCACGTTTCTAATAAGTCTTACAACAAAAAAAAGACTATATTTTCTTGATTTTTATTGTTTTAACTACCTACGAGTTTCAGAATTCTTATACTTTATGCTAATCCACTCCAAAGCTGCAATTTGAATGGTATTCTATTTTATAAATATCTTGCAGAAATGGTGCTCACTAAACTTAAATGAAGCGCTACTATTACGTATGGATATTTTATTAACAAAGACAACAATTTGGCCTCTTATTAATTTACAGTGAGAAGACTTCAAACATTAATGTTATACCGCTTACGAAAGATACGTAAACAAACATTTATTTATTTAAACATTGCACATACATTTAACACAGATTCCTATCAATTTCTCCAAAAACCACAACCGTTATCTTAGTCCTCTTATTCTACTAACAAAACTGAGTTCAAACGAAACAGCTTTTAAATTTCCCAAATGTATTTAGCCCAGTCGGGGTAGGTTACAAGTACCAGTAATTTTCAATACGGCTGATTTTTTTTATAAGTACCTTAAAGTATGTAGATTAATATAAATAAAGTTTACCAGTCTATCGATTTCCCAAAATCGAAAAAAAATCGATTTTTTTTCGATATTCCTTAATATTTCGAGCTGGGATGAAGATAAAAAAAAATAAAAATACAACCGTTTAGGGGAAGTATTTATAAATAAAAAACGTCACATGTATTTCTTTCGTCCGAGCAATGGTTCGTCTGGAAAAAAATCGATAATGCAGGTATGTATTTTGTAGCAGCGCGACTCTGCCGCGCGGCTCAAGACCTATTTTTTGAAGCGTGGCCCAGTACATTATAAACTATTGCATAGTTAATGTATTAAATAAATAGATGTAATAGGGCGTTTTCAAGAGGAAAGTGTCTGCTTTAAGATGGCATGTTTTTTTTTTACTACATATTCATCTAACAAATTACCGAAATATATATATTGAAATTAAAAAAAATATGTCTCAAAGAAAAAGAAAACTGATTATTTGGGAGTTTTTAGGAGGAACTAATTCACATAAAATATGAAAATTCAACATTGCGGATTCAAAATGGCTGCCATTTTCTTAAAAAATTCAACTTTTTTATATTCAAAATAATACAATTTCTTTAAGACTAGCGTAATAGCCTATATGCAGTCTCGATTAACTTGTCTTCGAAAAAAATCAATTTTCTCTCAAGATAATCATCTAATTGTATGAAATTTAAATTATACATAAACAATATGTGTATAAATATAATATACAAAAATTATACATGTAAGATATTTTAAAACTAAATAGGCCTATTCTTTCTGGAATAAACTATTTTCCCAATACTTATATGATTATACTGTAAACCAAATTTAACATGCAACAATCGTTCCCCAATATTCGCAAATTGTGCTCTAAACTTCTTTTCTTTTGGTGGTTTCTGTCGGCTAGATCAGCTCTTTTGACTCGGCGTCCACTTAGGATTGGTCACCCCAAAAAGCCCCATCTCGCATTGACACAGCGAATTTACCCCTAAAGTCTCCTGCTTCCAAAAAAATCATGTCTTGAATATTTGTTACTAACTAAACAACTCGTCCCCATTCAATTATACCCGTACAGTACTCTTACTTAGATGTTGGCCCAATTAAAAGTGCAACTATTCGGTTACATCATTTACTTAATGTATATTATTGTGTTTACCTCATTGGGTCTACCACTACAATTCTACTCTATTTTTTTGAATAGCGAGAATATTGATTTATTTTATTCTTAACATCACACAAACGTGTGCTTAATCTGATTTAATGTAAACGAACGTTTGTGCACTAAACATCGAAATACAACTTTTAATAATATATATTACTATTTCAAAATCTTCTATACGTAATTGCACTATAACAAATGTATTAGAACATTGGAGGATAGTTATAAAATATATAATTGAATAGTTCCAAATGTCATCATCTAATTTCGAATTTTGTTGTACCTAATTACCTAACGAACAAGCTTGATGCATGTTGACGTCACATTAAACAGAATTGTTTGAAAGTTTCATGGTTATAAAAGGAATATTATATACAATGAAAGTAATCAAGTTGTTATATTTATTTACTGCCTTAAATAACCTTACTACAATTAATTGTGAATTTAGAAAAACAACTAAATGATAAACAAATAAAATTATAACATTGTATTGCAATCCCAAACGTACACTTCTACCGATGCAGTATTAATGATACAGCAGTGTAATGAGGTTTTAAGCATATATTAATAGTTTAATATTACATATGGCGTAATAATGTAGGCAATATTTAATTCAAAAAGTAATTTAATATTACATGAACGTATATTTTAACATGTCACATTAATACAATTGTCAATTTAGTACTATAGTTATGAATATTCAGTTTACATCAAATGTAAAGGTGTCAAGGGGGACTATTTCAGTATTGGAAATGTACATTAAACCATTTTTCCAGTCCCCACAATAAATAAACAATAACACATTTTTGAAAAAAACGATGTGGAGTAACTCTATTTAAAGTTTACATAAAAAACTGTAAACACATGGACTTATCTCTTCGTAGTAATATATTAAATACCTTAAGATGGTGTTACGAATCTAAATCATGTCGTCTTAGAAAATGTTTAAAGAAAACGAGTGATAGACTAAAGGATGGCATTGTTAAGCTGATGACAAGAGGGATCAACCCCTTTTCCGCCTGAATTTGAAATTCAATGCAATTTTGTTGTCGCACCGGGGAATATAGAAATTACGGTGTCTGGTTTGATTTTAATTTGCCGAAAACAAGAATATACATTTTGCGGGACGTGTTTCGGTCCTGAAAAGGGCCATATGTAGGATAGAGTGTTGCCTTAATTTACATTTTCCAAAAATATTATTTTTTTATTCTGGATACTTTTCTGAGTATGTGTGTAAATTATCATGTAAATTTGGCCATGTTTTCATACAAAAATAAATAAAGTAAAAAGTTACTGCTGATATGCAAACGGCACGTGAGCATAGAACTTTATTGTGTAAGCTTCTTCTTTAAACTCTGTTTTCCGAAAATTGTATTTTCCGTATTTGTTGTAAAATAAAATTGAATAAAATCTAAAGTATTAGACATAGAATTATGAAATTTTTACCACTATTTCTTTGTTATATTTTCAATATCTTGTCTTATGGAAAACACTCTGACTTTAAAAATAACCATAAAAAAGTGTTTTATATATTTTACTAAAAATACAAAATTTAAAAATATTTGGTTTGTTTGTAACTTTTTTTCTAGCTAAGTTAAATTATTTTCCATAAGACAAAAGTTTCTTTAGGTTGTAAGGAGCGAAATATAAAAAAATCTTGACAATGAAATTGGTTAAAAAACAAAAATGGTAGTCAAAGTTAAAAAAATATCTAAACAAACGATAAAAACGATACGTTAAAGTACATCAAAGGGTTCAAAAAAAATTGTATCACCTGAAAACCTTATAAATAACACTAATAAAAAAAAACTTTAGCAGCCAATTTCCCAAAAAAATTAAACAAAAATATGTTAAAGGTGGCGGATCCCCTGGGCGTGAGGTGATGCCTTTCTAATTCGACTCTGAAAAGGGCCGATAAATGAGTGGAAACATGTAGCCTGAAGGGCGTGCGTATTCAAGGTGAAGCCTGCTTGATTTTTGAAGCGCTGATATTATTGAATATGTTTGCCTGAAGGGATGAGACACAACAGTTCTAAACCAAAGTGCAATGTACCGCTCGCTATACCAGAATATAGGAAACAAACTGTTATGCTTTCTGTTTAAGTCCTTAAAAGGGCGGATGTGATTGTTTGAAGAACGTGTAAGTGTTTTCGGATGTCACGTAGCCTGGTACATTATCGTTGCTTTACTAATGGGATGTCAGTCATTGCGGGTAGGTACGGTGGAGGTTCTGGCCGACCTAGCATCTTTTTCCGTCATCGGTCTTCTTTAGTGTAGGTACGCTGTTTCGCAGTGGTGTTGCATGTGGTTGTCGTAGTGAGAAAAATGTATTTAGTTTGAATTGAATAAGATTGTTTTGTTCTATTTTTGGCATTGCCGATTCGGTAACGCTTCCTCCCTAGTCGTAGCTCCCTTTCGTTAGCGGTAACTCCTCTAATGTGCCTCGGCAGAGGACATATACTCTGTAGAGGGAGACTTCCCTCGCAAGTTGATTGTTTCATGTGATGAAGGCTTTAGTAGAGGTGCTGTTGTGTTTAGGTGTCCTGGCAGGCTTGATGTGTTTTTCTTTTTCCTGGCAGCACATGAGTGATCCGCTTTATTCTTCTAAAGAAGTGCAATACACACTCAGTTCCGTGAACAAGAGTGATCCCTATGCATTCACTGGGGTAAGTGGTAGCAGCTTCTAGGGATTCCCTAATGGCTCCAAGCTGCAATATAAACGTAGCTATAATTAAATAAAATTAAGACATGCAAGTTGGAATCATTAATTGTAGAAATCGCGGACTGATATAACTTATGGTGGGTCGTTTAGGCCGAGACCAACCCTTCTCCCGGGTCGTTTTCCGGGATATTTAGTGTCATGCACATCTCGGCTATATGAGGATAGCCCAAGTCGTATGCATCCTGAAACAGTTTGGGGGAGCATTGTTTAGCGAAAACGTCTAGGGTGGGGATGCCAGCTGACACTAGAATGGTTAAGTTCCTCACGTACCATGACTGACGCATGAGTCTGTGATGAGCCAGCCCCTGTCTGAATTGTCTCCATTTTTTCCTGCTGGATTTGCTGGCAAGCGCCCACCAACCAGAGGATACGTATATCAACACAGATCTCACTATCAACAGAAAATGGCCACATTAGCTTTTACACGCAAGGGGCATACCAACAAAGGTGAGATGCAGCTCTTTCCTTCGGTTATCTTGTTCTGCACGTTGGAACGGCCAATTGACCGATCCAATTGTGGTTAATTAATTACATTAATTAAAATAAATTCAAAGTCAATATAACAAAGGATTAAAGCCAAAGGGTGTCAGAAAAGCCCAAAATTAAGATAAAAAAGTAGTTTCCAATATGAAAATAGTATTTAGTAATAATTTTGAAGAATTAACTAAAATTGTGTTAGTTAAATAAGTGCAGACTATGACGTAAGCTTTAGCGACAAAGTTGAACCAAAACCTTGCAGGATCTGACAGGAATTGACTTGTCCAGTCTTGTCTAAATTTGGTAGAAATGAATTAACATTGAAAGATAGGGGTTTGTAATTTTATTAAAAAAAGTTGTTATTATTAGATTTATGTTGAAAGGAGAGTTAAATAAGCAAGGAGTAATACAAATAATTTTGTTATGATAATTTGTTAAAAAGTTATAGACAAAAATGTAAGTGTAAACAAATCGATTTTGCAGAATTTGAATAAAATCCAAAAACAAAGTAGAGTCATTTGTAGAGTTAAAAAGGGTTAAGAAAATAAAGTAATAAAAAATATAAAGTTATAAAGTTTAATAGCTAAAAAATAAAGTGTAAAGTCATTCTTGGGCATAAAAAGGCCAATAACTCATAAAGTTCAAATGTAATAAAATCATAAAAAATAGCATTTAATAGAGTCAATAATGGGGCATAATCAAGCCGAAGTTCAATATAAATAAAAAAATAGTTTTGTAAAGATAAAATAAATTAATAAAATTTGTATTAATTCAAAATAAATACAAGGGAGATTAGTTAAAGGGAAATATTGATAAAATAGGGTATATATATGTGTAATAAATTGTAATGCCATGTGAGATATGAAAAGAGCTTTAAAGGGGGGGAATGAAACGCCGAAAACCAAACGAAGGCAATTAGAGTAACAACAAGCTGAATAACTAGATAACCAAACAAGCTATCAAAAAACCAACACCAGATTTACGCGTTTCAAGACCAACCGAAGAGGATACAAGCAAGAAAAAATGGAAAATTTCAAATTTACAGGAAATAAATTTCAAAATTTAAGCAAAACTAACGAAGTCTATAACTCAAGAATGAAGAGGAGTAGAAACGCCATTCGAATTCCAGAGAAACCAGAAAACGTCAACCAATCCATAGAAGTCAATAAAACCAAAATCCGACCACGCAAAAATAAGTTAAAGAGTTTGGATGAAATCAAAGTCAAATTCGCAAAACGACAGGCACGGACATGAAGTCAAGCCCGAAGCACCAAGAGGGAAGTGACGTCATCGGAGCTACTACGCAAAGCAAAACAGACAGCACATTGTAATTCAATAAATGAAGATAATAATTAAATTAGGCCTAATCGATGGGAAATAAAGGCACTAAAATTCATCAAATAAATCAGGAAATATATTAAGACCAAAAAATATATTTCTAAAGCAAGAAATCAGGATTTCTTGATACATATAGGAAGATGTTGGTTTGACAAGTTAAAAGTCGAGGATAGAAGCCTGCATCCCCTCTAACATCAGTTTAGCACGAAGCGCCAACGAGTAAACAGCTGACCGAGATCCGAGGGTACTTAGAGAAAGTCGTAGGGCGATCAGTGCGGTGTGCGTTCGTTCTAGCTCCGGCCTAAGGCTAAGTCGGGTCGTGATAATTTCGGGAGAAGAATATCCATATAAACGGCCTATCTTGCCAAAAGATACTACAATCAACTAGGAGAGGACAACTTTAATTAAGTCCAGGTGAAGACAACTGTAAGCCGAAGAAACCATTCTGGGGACCAAGGAGAACACCTTTAAATCGCTGGAAATCGACAGAAGGAAATACGCGTCGAACTTCTTGTGTTCTGTAAGTGGCAAACGAT
>JAGFPH010000843.1:340990-385073 GCA_018207615.1 Philaenus spumarius
TTCCGCCCCTAACTACAGTCAACAAAACAGGTATAACGCCACACCAACAGGAAACCCCCAACCCCTAATGGCCTCTTATCGACCCCCACCACCAAATTACCATTCCACACCAAACCGGGGTCAATCAATGTATCCTCGAAGGGATACTCAGTGGTCCCGGCCTAGGCCCCAAAATTTGAACCAAAATCGTTTTCCTCGTGGCCCATCAGGGCCTTTAAACTAAAACGGAGGTTTCACGGGGGCAGTGAGCCTTCTCATTTAATTAAGCAAGCCCAAACATACAGGCATCTTGACCAGACACCCAAACCCCAACCAATTGGCACTAAGGGCCCTATGAAGGTTGCAGTTGCTGCTGCAGATATTGTCACTGTTAGGGCCAAGATTGGCCGGCCAGATGTGACGTGTCTAATTGATACTGGTTCAACTTATTGCTTGATAACTCATTTATTTTATGATTCTATCGCCAAGTTTCCCACAACAATTAGGCGAATTGAACCAGTACAGCTATCAGCTTGCACTGCAAATGGCCAAATCATATCATTTAGAACTAAAGTTTATCTACATATTAAATTGGGAACCCTTTCGTGGGATTTACCATTTTTAATAGCTTCAACCTTGCCCTACCCAGTTGTCCTTGGTTGCAATTTTTTGCATAAAACACGTGCATGTATTGACTTCAAGAGTCATGAAATTCGATTTCCGTATGCGTCACCACAGCTTTGTTCAATAACCCCAGACCATATCGCAACTGAAACCCCACAACCCTTCCGCACAGGCAGCAATCTTTCATCCCGTGAGTTGGATAAAGTTGCTGATCTAATCGCCAAGTTCCCCAACACCGTCACTTGTAAACTTGGCAAAACAAATCTTATTAAATACACCATCAAAGTAAACTCCACCAAAATAGTTCGAGGTCGTCCATATCAGTACGCTCCGCCGAAGTTACAGGCTTTAAGGGAGCATATTGATGACTTCCTATCCAAAGGTGTTATAAGCCCCTCCACTTCCCCTTACGCCTGTCCCACATTTCTCGTTCCAAAGAAAGGGGGCAAAACTCGAATGGTGGTCAACTATAAGGCTATCAATGAGATAGCCGATTTGGAGGCCACCCCAATCCCAACACTGGAATCTGCATTCCAGTACCTAGGTAAGGCAAAGTGGTTCAAACTACTAGACCTTAACCAGGCATACCTCCAAATACCTCTGGATGAAGAATCCCGTAAATACACGTCCTTTGTTGTGCCATTTGGCCAATATCATTTTAATTTCGTCCTTTCGGATTAGCTAGTGGAGGATTGGTCCTCACAAGGCTAATCGAAAACATATTCGGAGATATTAAGTATAAGTATGTTTTCACCTTTTTTGATGACTTGTGCGTATACTCCGACGGCTCATTTGACGACCACCTTGCCTAGGTGGAGACGGTCCTCAATCGTCTACAGTCCGCCGGACTTACCGTCAACCCTGAAAAATTAACCGTGGCCGCAAATAACATCCAGTTCCTTGGCCACGTGTTCAAAAATCAATCAGTATCCCTCCACCCAGACAGGGTACAGCCTATTGCCGATTACCCCACCCCTAAAAACCTCAAGCAGGTGGCTAGATTCTTAGGCTTGGCAGCCTTTTATTCCAAATTTATTAAAAATTTTGCCGATATTTCCCGACCACTTAATCATTTAAAACGCAAAGGCGTTAGATTCGAGTGGGGTCCTGATCAAGAGCTCGCCTTTAATTCCTTGAAGCGAGCTCTAATGAGCAACTTAATTCTACGGCTTCCTGATTTTTCAAAACCATTCATAGTTTACTCCGATGCTTCCGGGGTAGCTTTGGGAGTGTCTTTATCCCAGGACTATAATGGCGACCTACTGCCGGTGGCCTTTGCATCCCGGCCCTTAAATAAACACGAGGTAAATTACAGCACTATGGAGCTTGAATGCCTCGGCGTTGTTTTTGCACTGACTAAATTTCAGCAGTACTTGGAGCATCGTGAATTCCAGCTGTATACGGACAATTCCGCACTGTCCTGGCTGCTGAATCACCCACGACAAGTAGGGAAGCTTGCCCGGTGGATAGAGTTCATTAACTCGTTTAAATTCACCGTGCAACATATCAAGGGAACCGACAACATTGTTGCGGATTCCCTATCCCGCCTTTTCGAGCCATCGGCTCCAACGGCTGTCCCTTTCAATAACGTCCAACCAATAGCCCCAAGCCCCCCCCCCCCTAATAACCATATTAACCCGTTTTCCCGAGGTTTTTCGAGATATTCACCTCCACCAGAGGGAAGATCCGAATCTCCTCAAATTAATAAATAGTCGCACCCCCCCCACCGCAATACTCCATAGTGGAACGGACATTGATGCATCTTGCCCCAGGCCAAAGATCACAAGGGTGGTCTTACCCCAGAAGCTCCTGGATATGGTTTTCAAGTATTACCACGAGCTTCCTATTTCAGCCCACATGGGCATTGGTAAGACCTTTGCCCGTATTTCCCAATTCTTTTGGGCAGAAGACTTAAAGGGTCAAATTGCTCAAAGAGTAAAGTCCTGCGTGAAGTGCCAGAAAGCTAAACAGGCCCCAAACACTCGCGTAGGGTTACAAGCTTCTGAAATACCTACAGCCCCATTTCAGAAGCTTTATATCGACTATGTCGGTCCCCTACCAAGGTCCACTAATCGGAACGCATACATCCTAACCGTGGTGGATGCATTCTCAAAATTCACCCTCTTATTCCCGACGAGGAACACGAAAGCACTTACTACAGTCAACATATTGACTAAAAGTGTTTTCTCTTATTTTGGCTTCCCTAAGTTCCTCGTCAGCGATAACGTCTCCTCCTTTAAATCCGCCGCCATGGCACAGATGTGCCTAGAATTCGGCATTAAACATATTTTCACCACCCCCTATTACCCGAACCCATCCCATGCGGAGCGAGTAAATAAGAACCTCAAGGTCGCACTCCGCATCTTCCACGCCCAGAACCAAACTAAGTGGGACCAGGATATTCACTGGTTCCAATTAGCGTTCAACACGGCTTCCCACCTCAGTACTGGAACCTCCCCTGCCTCATTGTTTCTACACCACCCCGTTGCCCTACCTATCGAGCTAGCTTGGAATATGGACCAGTTGGTTCCCCCTCCTCCACAGCTAGCTACAGACCAAATATGGTCTAAGGCTGTAGACAACCTCACCAAGGCGCACAGGGCCCGCCAGCTGGTCTACAATAGGAACCGGCAACCCAACCCATTTCACCCCGGAGATTGGGTTATGTTTAGGGAACATCACATTAGTGATGCTCCTAAGCGTATTAATTCAAAACTCCTCCCCCTCTGGTCAAGGCCTCTAATAATTGAGTGTTTCACCACCCACCCCAGTAACGGTCAGGCTCATTGACCCCCGAACTTCAAAATTTATACGTTCCGCCCATATCTCACAATTAAAGAGATTTTTTAACCCCCTAAACCAATTTTAAAACCTAAAATAAGGTGAACCTAATAAATTTTTTTGAACTAAATAATGTGTACCACTTGCACTTTATAAAATATCACAAACCATTATAGAAAGCAACCACAGCCGTACTTGGAACAACCACAGACTATAAGGGTTTAGTGATATTAGTTATAAGTTTTATTCTTCCTTCTTCTTCTTATCATTTCAGTCATAAACCACTTGTAATAACCTACATCCCATTACATCTTAAACGTTTGCTGGGCCGAAGTAAGGCTAAGTTGGTTCTTCGAGTAGGAATCAGCTCTACCAAAAGGCACTTCAAGCGTTGAAGGTAATGGGCTTTTCCAAGATAACCTTATATTTTTTTTATACCTAAGGATTGTATAGCCTCACCTATGGTTGCGTGGTTTGGAGGTGATTTCTGATGTGTTGAGCTCTTCTTTCGGCGAATTTAGACTATTATTTTCATTGTGTTCATTGTATCACCAAATTATTTTAAAATTTTACCTTTTTTTTAAACATTTCAAATAATATCGAGCCATCCATCAGGGACACTTCTGGATTTAGCTAAGACCGTAGGCAAATCAGCTGTATGAGTGCAATACATCCAATTCCTTAACCATCACTCCCATTCAGTGCGCACGCACACATATAAATATATACCTTTTTTTAACCAACACCTTAAACCATCCACATCCGACAACTTAACACATTGTAAACTTTCATGTCTATTCATCCTATCTACCACTCAGGTCTTTATAATGTTAAGGTATCTATTGTATTTAGAAATACTCATAGCCTATATTTATATGGTAAATTTATAGTAATGTTAAGTGTGATATTCAGAACCTCGACGTGAGTAATCCACCCCATAGGACGACACGTCGAAAACCTCAAATTTTTTTACTAGTGTTTACTAGTCAATTCTATACGCAAGCGTTGTAGCAAAATTAGCGCACCTATCCCTCTTCCCCAAAAATATTTCCTTTGTGTACCATTGTTGTTTCCATGTTTTGTTGTACCAGTCCTGGAATTACACCAGGAGGGGAAGTTTGTTGTTGCATGTCTTGAGTTTCTGCACTCAAAAGACTGCACATTAAATAATAAAAAAAAAAAAATTATTTTGTTGATTTATGCTTATTTTGTAAACAATGTTCAATCCCACGCTAGGATGAACATTATTAGCACACGACACTCCACCATTTATAATTCGTTTCACTTCCACCCTGCATCCGCGTTGTAATATTTACCACCCACACCAAGTCCACAACCGTTCATACCTTACCTACACCAATATTTTAATTATAATTATCCGCGAATAAATTTTGAAATATTTCATGTATTACTGTTTGCTGCGTTGATACAATAGTGGCACTGGTTGGTTACAGTCTCATAGTTTTAAGTAACACTTAATTATTTAATTTACTACTCATATTTTAATATAAGTTTCCTTTCCTTTAATTCATTAAGTTCCTCACCATCTTTTAAATAATTCCCATATAATTTGCAAGACCATACCTTATACCTCTTCTTCATATTTTCCAAATTACCACCACCAAATGTCGTCAACTTCAAGTATTACCAAGCTGTTGCCACCATGCCAACTGTTTAGAGTGTGAGTCCATCGAACACTGTCAACGACAAGTATCAAAATCTAATTTTCTTCTGTTATAACAATATCAATTGTTTTGAATGTGGATCAGGCAGTTCAAATGAGGTGTGCAGACCCAAGCAGCTACTATCTCAGCAACTTTTAAATATTGTGAGTGCCACATAATATCATCACAGGGGACTGACTGCACTCAGATCCTCATGTATCAAGAGACTTTGGCTTTGGCTTTAATCACAATTACTACAGAAATGAAGCTTTACAACGCCATAATATCAGCTACAGTATATCCATCTTTAATATTATGACCACACCACATAAACAGCCATTTGGTTTAAACTACATTAAGACCATTCAACTTCAATCTTCAACTTCAATAAATATATGAAGACACCGAATACTCATAATTTTATCCTAAAATACTCATTTCATCCATCCTAAAATATCCTTCAGTTTTCATTCATTCATCCTTCAGTTAAACTCCCACTAGTATAAGATATATTTTTTGTAAATCCCAAAAAAGGATATTAAATTTGCAATGTACACACAAAAAAAAAATAGTTTTAGTTCACCAACCACCTCCACTATCCATTACTCCACCAACCACCATTATCCACTAACCAATCCAAAAAAAAATTACTCTTCCATTCTAAAATAATCCTTCAGAATTTTATTCCATTCCTAGCATCAGTTAAACTCCCTCCTACTAATTTAAGATATTTTTGTGTAAATCCAAAAAGGATATTAAATTTGCAATGTAAAAAAAAAAAAGTAGTTTTAGTTCACCAACCATCTCCACTATGTTTCGGTTACTGTTTGCCAATCCGTTACCTTTTTTTTTCTTTTCACACAGGGGTCATCTACCTCACTGTACATATTTACCAATATATACATTTATAATCCCTTTTTTCTCCCTTCTCAAGTAAACCCAACTATCCTCATTACCTAACCAACTTGATACCAACCGATATATTTCAATTACAAGTTGTCTTATTTTTGGGGGGATATTGCCGGATTTTGGAACGTTTTTATGTATGGTGTGGAAGTGAAAGCAGGTGTAGCATGCGAATGCCACCTCCAAAATTAATAGTCTTCTGAGTCCCTAGTGTTCTGGCCGCGGGTAGGGTTTCGTTCAATGGTTTTGCTGTCATCCAGAGTCAGTGTCCGATTGGCCCGACTACTGTCTAATACCAGGTATCCTTGCTTAACCTCCCTGCATCCTCAGCTCCTGCGTTTTTCGGGGTAGCAAGGTTTTTGGTCGCTAGGGGGGGTGACTGTGACGCGCTCAGGTTCCGGATTAGGATTTTAGGAGAGAACCAGAGCCTGTCACAAGTTATCTAGGTCTATCTTATCTATGACCAACGATCAAGTAGGCACTGCAGGCAGAATCGGTTAGCGTCGATTGCTGTGTTACATCACATTCTCTCCACCGACGTGCAGCCATTTACAGACCATTTTAGAGAGACCAACGATTAATTAATTAATTAATATTGTGTTGTGTAATTGTGTGATGGCCGGCTAAGTAAATTAGCGAGTGGCTACCGTATCGCGGGGGCCGATTAGACATGTAATAGTCGCGGCGTCTGATAAACCTATTTTGGGGAGTTATAGCCTATTTGGGCTGACAATGATCTAGTTACTTAATTAAGTGTTTGTGTCTAGTGCTTTAATGTTAAATAGTTATTGTTCGGCAATTTAAGTGTAAGTCAAAGCTGGCTACCCGTGTTTGTGGTTGTTACAAGTGTATAAGCTCTCATTGAAATTAGGTTGTGGGCAGTTAACAAGGCCTCTAACGTAACCCGGGGAATAGCGAATGCGTATTACGGGGCGGGGTGAATTAAATATAGGACCCAGTATGCGTTGCAAGAGGACAACTTTAATTAAGTCCAGGTGAAGACAACTGTAAGCCGAAGAAACCATTCTGGGGACCAAGGAGAACAACTTTAAATCGCTGGAAATCGACATAAGGAAATACGCGTCGAACTTCTTGTGTTCTGTAAGTGGCAAACGATCATTGTTACTTATAATTTTAAATAAATCCCTTTTTTGCAAAGTAATATATAAAATAAATTAAATAAATAAATTCAAGTAAATTCTGGGGAAATTGAATAAAGTAAACTCGTTTAGTAAATTTCATTACTCACAATGGCAAATCGTCGTATGTAAATAATATAATCATATACAAATTTTAATTAATAAATTAATTAATCACTTTGCTACTTTTCAATATATGTAAATATAAGCTAAATATTAATCAATTTCATTGTGTTTTTGAAAATAATAATTTGTTGTTTCAAAGTTAATGGATTTATGTTAATTAATAAATCGTTTTTGTGTTTTCAATAGAAAATTTTTGAATATATAATTTACAAATCCAATCAAATTAATCCTAAAACCATTCAGTGCTCTAGTGTAATTAAGTCAGCAGGTGAGTTATTCACGGATCACTACAAATTTAACTCCAAAGGGAACGATCCCGAAAAAGAGTCTAGAATTGAGCTAGTGTACTACACAAAAGACGAAAAACGTCTAATTAATTTAAATTTAAAAAACTTAAGAATAGGAAACAAAAGATTTTCTTTTTCTTGCCCTCGCCAAACCTCTCAAATTGTTCTAACGGGGTAGTACAACAGAACAACTTCAAATAAGGCCTGAAAACACTTGGGTGTTATTTGATGAGGGAAAGTGTTAAAGTTAACAACAAAAGGTTGTGTTTTTTGAATAAATTAAGAGGGTAGGGAGGTTTGCGCGTGGCAACGTGTTGCCTGAAATGGAGTCTTCTGTCCAGTGTTATGCCGAGGTACTTGACAGTTGGCTTCCAAGAGAGAGCCCCCCCACCCATCAAGTTGTACAGCACGAGGGACTCTGCGTGTCATTCTGCGACTTTTCCTAATACAGATGGAATAAGATTTGTATGCATTAATATTGATGCGCCATTTCTGCAGCCACAAAGACAGCGCGTCCAGTTGCCTCTGCATGCTCTTTGCCGAGTATGCCAGAATTGTGCTACTGCAGTGTAGAAACGCATCAAAGCATACAGCGAGAAAATTTCACCTGGAATAGCCGAAAAGTCGTTAGTGAACACGTGATAAAATACTGGTCCCAGGACACTGCCTTGGGTAATCTAGTAAGTAGGCTATTGGCCTCAGTGTGGAGGGTTCGCCGTCTACGAATATCTTAAAGGATCTTTAAGATACGACAGCCTCCGGTACAAAAGATTCACTCAACTTGTAGAGGAGGTCTTCATGCAAACCTTCTCGAACGCCTTACTGGGGTTTATCAACATTGCAACAGAGGACAATAACTTATTATCAACCAGCTGATTAATAACTCTAACGAGCTGGAGCGTAGTGGAATGACCTCATCGGAAGTCGAACTGATCTGATTTGATAAAGTCATTGAGGTAGGGCTGCAATTTTGAAAGAAAAAGACATTCAAATAATACCCAGAGGTTTTCTTCGGCTTGACTGCAGAGACAGCTACCCTTGAGAGTGAAGGGTTTGATGACATCGTGAGACTCCGGTGATTCTGCAAAGTAGTCACCACTGAACTCCTCGAACATATCTGCATGATCCTTTTCACAAACATAGTTTTTTGGTAGGAACTGATCCTCCATAGTGTCAGAAAATGCTTCAGCGTTTTCCAGGGCTGAGTAGACTAGGCCTTGCTGGGTTTTAAATTCGCGTTGGGGCAGAGTGTAAGCGGGGAGATTGTAACTCTCTCGAGAGAAGTAGTTTATTGAAGTTTGCCGGCCGATGTCGACGTGTTCTTGGCGGTCGAACAAGCCTATGTTCACTAAATAGATGTTATATCGACTGAAGAAGTAATTCATTTACGGAAGAATCGCAAAGCGCTGACTGAAGGTGGTCCTTTTGAGGGCCAAAAAGATTGTTATGGAAAAGTGTTGTGGTTTTGAATTTTCTTTTCCACTGGACTGTATATATTAATAGCCGGGGATATCGCACGAGGCTAAATTATAGTAAAATAGAAGAAGCAGCGTTACGACAATTTTTATTGAATGAGTGGTCGATTAAATTCGTTAAATTTCAAAACTACGGTGCAGATTACAATAAAACTGGTTTAACAAATCATTTGTATTATGAACTTATTATTTCAAAACTTGAAAAATAATATACTGAGGTAGAATTTATACTATTATCTCGTTTATCTCAAAGGGATTTGATAGATTGTTGTCTTATATTTCCTGATAGAAAATTTCTGACATAATTCCTCTATGTCAGAATTATTGTTTGACTAATAGTTACTTAGTTTTTTTAAATCGTAAAAGACTAGTATGTATATTATAACGTAGACAATGTTTTTATTAAAATATAAAATGTATATTTAATTACTATTTTAAAAAGTAATTATATCGTTACTTTTGTATTAACTATACAATATAGGTCTTAGATGCCTAACCCTTCAAAACCATAACTATATCCCTTAAAATTGTATAATTGGGTTACATTCTTGACACTTTATTCATTTCATTAAATTACCTAATATCTTAGATCCATGGCATCACAGAAACTTTGAGCATATATATTTAGTTAAACTATTTACAGATATTTTGTTAAATGGTAAGAAAATAATTAATACAGTTAAACCTTTATTATATTGGATAAAACAGATAGAATCAACGTATATATTGACATTAAAATTATATTTTTCTGAAAATGAATAAGCCCATTTTAAGTCCGATTTTGTTCAATTTTGTTGTCAAAGTCGTTTGGATGAGTTCGTTACCCTAATTATTCCAAAAACTGGAAGGACTTTTTTTACCATAAGTAAAAAGTTCATACTACTACTATTTTTCATAATAAAATGAAACCTTTTTGTTGTTTTATATAAAACTATAAATATATTATATTATTATGCATTTTTTTTTATACGACCTTATAGCTTGCTTCGTTCCCCCAAAATTCATCAACACGTAAAATACCATAAAAATACCCAGTTCAAATCCTCGTGTGGTATTTTACCGTGAGTTCATCTTATAATCCGAGGCTGGTGGCCCAGTTGGTACGCTGCGAAAGAAGTAAAACAGTCCATAACTTGAGGCCACAAGGTCGAATTGCAAACTCGCAAAGCACGTGAGCGCTTGAGTTAAAGCTGGAGGCTTGTCTGCAAACATATTCTACTAATATATTTCATACACACATGCAGATATTAAGCTCCTTTATCAGTAGATAAATTTCCCAAATGGTTGAAACCCTAAAACATAATATAAACATAATATTTTTAATTCGCTCAACTCACGACAGCGGTTTAGCTGCTTGGTCGAATTATTTTTATCTGTACTAACAAATACGTAGCTATAGTTAAAAAAAATTATATTTTATGACTAAGATTATATCTACATATGCAAAGTTCTAGTTTTTGGTGGTTTACGATTCCTATTAATCTTAATAATTGCGTTTCACTGCTTTAAACCATGTCATACAACATTTTACCTTGTTAGAAACACTTATAACTTTGTTGTTAAACTCCTGTTAGAAAGTATTAAACTTTTTGTTAATTTTACTTTTATACTTCCTCTCGGATCAAAACTTTTACCCCTTAGGTGAACGTGCGTTCTTATTTTTAATCTGTCTTGTCCCTTTTGATAACTTTAATTTTGTTTACTGACTAAAAAGCTAGTTTAAAAACTGCTTTTACGTTTCAAGATACACATAGGTACGTTTTCTGACTTTAAGTTTAAATACTGAAGTACTTAATAATAGTAATTTTTAAAATTTCACTAGGTTAAATTACGTTACGGACACGGCAAACTTATTCTTCAATGATGTAGATATGTTTCATTTTTTTAACACTTTCAGCGCCATGCGCATAAATTTGATGCACAGTTGTTTTTTAATTTAAATCTATGTGTATCAATATGATACACAGTTGAACTTACCAGTGGACCATGTGTATAGAATTGCCTCTCATGTAGGCCCATGTTCTAAGCTCTGTGTATAATTTTGATGCTCAGTTATCATAAAATTGAATGCAATGTCTGTTAGATCTGGTCCCTGGGTTAAGAGATCGGGCACTGGGTTCTAAAACAACTTCACAGGTAGCAGTGCTAGAGCTTTTAAAAACTGCTGCATTTTGCACTACAGTCGGTTTTGAATGCAACCTCTACTAAATCAAGGAAGATCTTTATACATAGACAACAGACAACTATGATCTTATCTTGAGTGTATCACAAGTGTTTTGTTTGCTCACAACCTCAATACTAGAAAAACCCACCTTACGGCAATCTGAGGATATATGCAATCCTAAAATAGTACGGTAGTCAAAAAAAGTTGGAAAGGGGAGGATTGATCGCCAATCAAAGTAGTACAAAAGCAATTGTAGGAAAATGGGAAGGATAGGAGAACGTCTTATATTAAACAACTAAAACAATTAGTTGATGTTCCTACAAAATAAGGTATTTTCAGGGTTGTATTATAGATAAAAACTTCTGCAGAGACCATGTGTATCAATTTGATACATGGTTATAAATCTGTTTACAATATAGTATAAATATATTTTTAGTACAGAACTACATTTTACCTCATTTTAAAGCATTCTAAGTAAACAAAATTTCCATGGCCACTGTGAAAATTTTTCGAAAAACAGACCTATCTAATGGTAAAAGTAGTCAAAACTAATCCTGGCGCTGAAAGTGTTAAATCTATATCGATTCTACTGTTCAGTTATTTCAATAACATGTAAAGTAATAAACAAACGAAACAGAAATAAAGACTACAGTCTCGCCGATGAAAAAGACTAATTTACGTTCTTTGCATCAACACTTTCATTTCGTATAGTGCTCAAATGAATTATTGTTTATAATGATGAACATAAAAAAGAATGCAGTTATTGTAGTGAATTTTAAATTCAATACAGATATTTTTAAATAAATTTTAACAGTTATTTTTTTATATTTTTATTCAATACATCATTTATTTTCAAACGCGTAATGTTAACCAAATTCGTCATCATCAATTAATTATAGATTCAGTTATATACACCTTAAAAATAAAAAACATTTAAAACTAGCTGTTACTATTGATACATAATTTTTCGAAGGAATCAAAATTGCCATATAGCATTGAACAATTATTTGTAGTTATACTTTTATTAATTCTTAAATACATTTTGTTTTTTAGAAAGTTTTACTTTATCATTACAGTATGTTACAAAGTACATCTACGGGGTGTCGTAACAATAATAATTATCTGAACTATTATGTGCCTTTTATAGTATCTATTGATGATTCCGATATTTATCAGTGAGTAAACACAGTGTAGCTTAACATTTTAGTGATACTAATACCAAATATTATACTCATTGGAACGATGTAAAAGGTTTTACTAATACCAAATATTATACTCATTGGAACGATGTAAAAGGTTTTACTAATACCAAATATTATACTCATTGGAACGATGTAAAAGGTTTTAAGTTTTTACAATATTTGTGCAAATTGTATAGGGTACGTTGTTTATATAAATGACGTTGTTTAGATACTGTCTTTGTGAAAAACAAATCCAGCATTGTATTCTGGGACGTACAAAGAGAAGAATGTCAGGTCATATTTCAATCACCAACTACTCTTCTCAACGTGTGCTGTTATTTCCCCTGCTTGCTGACATACACTTGTTTGAGAAGAGACACTCAAAAGTTTTAATGGACTAATTAAAAGTAAGCTATATCCTTTAACACTCTATAGTGTCTCTTTGATCAAGTTTGCGATCTGATTTATTTTGTTCTAACATTAAAAACCGATATATTATATTATTTATGTAATCGTTTTTTGTCGATTCGTGCCACTATACTAATGGGTTATGGTATATTAGCTCTCAATTACCCATCGGTTAAGTGGGTTTCGGTTATTTCCAGAATAATCGTGAATGGTCTAGAAGTTTGAAGAATGTTCTACAATATTCTCGAATGTTGCAGATAGAATGATCTGTAATTGAATAATCCAGAATGTTAGAGAGTGTTGTTTCGATAATATTTTATAATAATCCACACGATTCTGACTCACCTAAGGGATTTCCTGGTCCGGATCATTCGAGAACTTTGTAGAATTTTCTAGAAACAGGAAACGGGCTGTGAATGTAGATACCTATGACCTACGCCGAAAACAATTTAAGCAAAATTGACTCATAGACGTGAAATACACATCAAACAAACCGGCGGAAATAATGTTTAAAAAGCTTCAGTAATTAATTGAGGAAATAATTACGCAGTGCTTTATATGTTGGACTAAAGTGGTGAAAAGTGAAGTGTTTGCACTGGAACTACTTTTCCTTGTTAAATAATTGCATAAAACGTTCATAAAGCAATTTGTTTGGAACAAACAAATTAGTTCAACAATTGCTAAAGTCATATTTCCAACTGCAATCCATCTACAAAACCTTCAATGATTTTCGATTCAAAAAGGAGAAATTATCTTTTTTCCGTCCATTAACAAGTTTATTCGACCTTTTTTTTGCATTAAATACATTTTTACATATTACTGCGTTATAGTTCTTTTTATTGCGTATTAAAGACTGGTTATTTTCAGCGAATTACATAGTGTTATGGTGCCACTAAATATTTTGTTGTATTGATAATGAGAATTAAATTTGTATAGTTATGCATATCTATACTAATATTATAAAGAGGTAAAGTTTGTTTGTTTGTTTGTTTGTTTGTATGTAGGGGGTAATCTCTGGCACTACAGAACCGATTGAAAAAATTGTTTTACTAATAAAAAGCTACACTATCCCTGAGTAACATAGGCTATAATTCATTTCGATAAAAACTTTTTTTTTATTTCAATATTTGTAAATTTAGTCGGAAAATTTCTTAGGTTAGTCCTAGAATGATAAACCAACACATGTATTTACATTTATTACCATAGCAACCAATTGAATAAAATAACAGATAATGTAGCTATTTGCTCCAATATTTCCATTAGCAGCTGATTTCAAAATTTAAAGCAATTATTTGTGTATTTCTAGCTTTTAGGTTAGGGTATTAAAGTGTAGACCTGAGCCTTACTGGTTATTTTAACCATTACTATAACTGCTGTTATAAAATATAAGAAATAATTTAATTTGAACGTTTAACATTATTTCCCATCTTAGTTTTGAGGTTATTATTAATTCTACACTTTATTATAAATAAAACATATGTTTTTAGAAGGTTCCATTGGGGGTTGGCGTGCGAAGAACGCAGGCGTCTCTCTTAGTTATTGCATAATTGTATATTATATTATAAAAAAGAAGAAGTCCTGACTTAGTGACTGATTCATAATCAACGTATGGCCAAAATTATGATAGCTAGAGACTGTCCAGGGTACTTACACAGCACTGACAAATAAATTAGCTAAATATTTATTTTAAGGGTTACAAATGGTCAGCACCATTAAAACAAATTAATAAGTGTGGCCTTTAATGATGAAAACACGTTTGTTGAATGCATTTATATTCATTACCATATCAACTAACTTAACAAATTTAGAATTAGTTTATTATGAAATACAAGCAATAGCTATTTTAGTTAATGTTAAATAAATACAAATAAGAACAAAAGAAAAATTAATAAAAATGCTTTTTACATTATCATTCAAACAGCTACTGTTACACATTATAAATAAAACAGCTGGATCAAAAGCTGTAAATGAAGAAATAATTACTCAGTGCTTTAGTAGCAGGATTCAAGTAGTAGGCAGGAGTGTTTGAAATGAAACTACATTTCATTTTTTAAATAATTGTATAAAACGTTAAAATAAAATTGTTGAGTCTTATAATTCTTTAATGCAATTTGTATGAAACAAAAAAAAACATAGTTCAACGATCGTTAAAGTCGTATTTTTATATTAAATCCAACTTTACAAACATCAATGATCTTCGATTCAAACCAAAGACAATGACTGTTTTTCGTCTGCTAAAATGTTTCTTTATTCAACCGTTTTTGCTGCATTGAATACATTTTCACAGATTACTGCTTTAAAGTCGTTTTTATCGTGTATTTATAGACTAGTTGTTTTTAGTGAATTATGACAGTACTTGCTGCCACAAAGTATTTTATTGTATTGATAAGTGCCATTGATTTAAAACATAATATGGTAAACTTTGCATAAGCAAACTAGTAAGGGACTGAAAAAAATGTATTACTATTTCAGTTGGTTCCAGTAATATTAAAGTTTATTGGACTTTGACAAAAGTAGTTTTTGTAAATTAGAAAATTGTTCCATAAATTTAATGAAGTTATTTAATTAACAGGCTTTTGATCTATTTGAATAATTCTGAAGAGTTTTATTATTTAATGTTTTATATATGATATTAAAAACTTGTTAAATGATCCGTGGAAAGAAACTAAATGGAAATTTTAACCGAATATCTTACGCTGTGCAAGTCACGACAGAGTGTGCTAATGACAAATAGTCTAGCAGTTATAGTTTGAAGTATGATAAGAGAATACATTGGATTTATCTTTGTGTTCGGTACATTACTTGAATAACAATGATTGTAAAGAGATATCACTCTAATTGCACATAATAGAACAATATTTATCACCCACATAAATGTACTTGGTATAACAAACAAGAATAAGATAAAAGCACATTATATCTCATGTAATAAACTAAGGAACTTGCAGTTATTGTTTTTGTAGTGATTCTTCTTTTGCCGGCGTAGAAAATATTGTCTTCCATCAGATGAAAAGTGAAACGCTTCGCCTCCCGCGACCCCAACCGGCATGGGCAGTTAAAAGGAAAGAGTAGGAGAATTGTTTCTACTCCCTCTGTAAAATGAGTCATACGCACTCTACAGGAATACACAGCATGTACTGTGTGTACGAAGCATTTTATCTAGCCTCTGTGTCACAAGTTGGCCTGATCGAGACGAGATTTGAAAAGGTTAATGTTCTCCGATTCCAACATGCAGTTGAGAAGGAAGAGGGAGAATCACTTCTACTTTGTTAAATTAATAATGCTAATAGACGAAATCAGTTGTTATATAATCTGAACCGCTTTTATTGTTTTCAATTGTTTACTGCATTCTTAAAAATAAATAACTTAGGCCTACAAACAACAAACTACATCTGAGTCTATGCTGTTATGGATTTTTAACATGGTAAATCTACAGAGCCTATAATTTGTTATTTTACTGAGACACCTGAAATATTTTTTTGAAAACAAAAAAAATCATTATTTTTATAAATTAAATTTAATAATATTTAAAATTTAGTCCTTTATTTATTTCCTATATTATGAATTAATTAAAATTGACGAATGAAGGCTATATTTCATGTCATTAAAAGATATTTTTTCCAATTAAACTCAAATAATCATTTCCTAATAATGAAATAATAAAATCGTCAACAAATTCAAAGAGAGGAAAGGGTAAACTTAAGTGTTTCTAGAACCTAAAAAGTTCAAATTATAGCCCGCGAGTGTCTAGCTACTTTGTATTACTCATATTTATCTCCGAATATGTTCTATTGGTTTTTCTTTATTAAAAATCGTAATCATTAAAAAAATGAGGAAAAGTAATGGATCATATTTGAATAAAAAGTATGTGTGACGTATTTGGTTTAACTTGTAGTTCTCAGTTCTTTCTTCTATGAGCAGACGGTATTTTTATATCGGCCTCGTTTTATATAATCAATATAATTTTTAATATACCTAGTTTAACATAAATCCTTGTCTTACATAATTTGATAAATTAATATAATATATATTCATGGGGTATAGGGTTGAACGTATACTTGCAGTGTCTCTTATGGCTTTATAATAGATGTAGTGCAAAGAAATGGGATCTCTTTAATTAAATAACGGACTCATAAATCTTAAGCAAATACCTTTAAGAAAGTCACACTGAGAGAAATATTAAGAGATAATTTAATTCCTACGATTTTCGATCCAAATTAAGCCTGTTTGATTTTGACGGTGTAGTGGGAATTTCGACTACGTAAAATCTATGTATTTTTAAATTTTCCAAATCTACACGTTTTGGTTCTTTCAGTATGTTCAGCTTAAAAAAAAAAAATTGTTGTATTTTATATTCTAAAAATGTCATGTGTCACGGTATTTGTTTCAATGAACAAAATGCCTTACAAATAAAAACATTAAATTACAACTAACTTACGTTTAGTAATTATTAAGTAAATAATTAGTATTTTTTTAGAATTGTTTTGCAAATTCATAGTCTGCCGCTAGGCACATGCAATAATTGAAAATATGCGTAATTCTCCAAAAAAGGATACTTTCGGATATGAAATTGAAATTGTGTTTACTAAATGTTGTTTGTTCAGCTCTGATTTTCTAAAAGCTTAATTAAAAGCTTACCATTAAAAATAGAATATTAGCAATAAAGGTTAATGGTTTGTTTTTGTGTTTTACACTCTCATAATGGAGTGGGCTCGCAGTTGAATAAAACATTCTACAAAAACAACAATATTATGTTCAATATTTACTGAATATTTGTTAAACTATTTAAAATATAAAATATATAATTGAAGTAAGAATTGTCTTTGAATTTGTTTAAACAATCGAGTAAATCAACTCCATGGTATTAAATCAGTAAAGTGGTTTCAAAAATTTGCATGGCATCTATCTCCTCGAATTGATTCCATATAGTTGATGAGAGTAGAAATTGCATATGCACAAAATTGGTATTTAGAATTTTAGAAAGATTGCAGTTAAACTCAAAGTATTTACAAAACCTACTTTAGACCTGTAATCTTAGAATACAATAAAATAATAAAATTGTAACACGTTTGTAATACTATGTACTAGATAGTTGAACTCAAATATTATTTGGGTTTAAGAAGCATCAAGCTTCACTTGAGTAACTGTAATTGAACCATTTAAATGGCGACAAAAAATATAAATCTTCAACATAAGACTAAAAGCTATGAAAAAAACCTTACCTGTTTTCCACTAGTTTAATAAATATTTTGTACATTAGATATAATTTAATTTATATTGCATTACTTCTGTATATTTTATTTTGTATATTCATTAATCGAAATAATAATTAATGCCATAAACAGTTATACAAAATTACATCTTTTTATTAAAATCAGTTGGTAACAAGCAACGGAGTTGACTTTTGGGGTATTTTGAAAAATAATTTGAATTTTATTTATTATTAAATTAGATGATCTTTACATATTTAATGTTTAATATTAATTTAACATATTTAATATTTAAGACATATTTAATGCTATTCACTCCCATATAGTAACATTTATTAAGACATTTTGTAGGGTTTTTTAAACGGTGTTAACATAAAATGTATTGTTTTGTTTTATAACTACCCAAATACATTTTTTCCCTAATATTCTGTGAAATAAGAATAAATATATACGTTTCCATACACGAGAAATTGACTCAGCTCGCCGCAATAAAAAATGAATAACTACAATAGGTGAAAAGAGAAATATGATCTGACATTCTTTGTGTTCCCACTGTCGCATTTTACGGATTCTGGTTTTTATTAAATAGAATCGCTGACAAATATTTGCGTAGAGGAATATAAATAGAATGTTCTACAGAAATTCCATACTGTAAACAATATTATCTAAATTTTCACAAAAAGCCTAATTGTGTGTAGACGATTCATATTAAAAATCAGTAGTCTATACAAACTATAATGTTAAGTGTTGTGTACGTTGTATCCTTCCGCGTTTATCGTCGAATATAAAATAAACAGAGAGATACTATGGAATGGATTTATAAATTATTCATTGACTTTAACAAATCTCTGGTTTATGTTTACAATTGGGTTGCCGACTAGCTGGTTGTGAGGTTTTTTTTTTTTTTTGTTTAGTTATATTTAACAAGAACAAATAAATATTCAATAACTATTAATAAAAATCTAGGCTTATGCTAATGAAAGATGATTGATGCTAACTTGTGACGTGATTGAAATGGTTTACAATTTTGAGCTTAAGATTAAATTGATGTTTAAATGAAATTCCTGAATGGTTGTGTGGTTGAAGAAACGGGTGACGATTAGTTGATAATTTAGATGTTTCAATGTAAGGAAAATATGGAGGTCTGGTGTGAAGAAGGATGTGAACTGGAATAAACTCACCAAATTGACTGGATGTAGGTTTAATACATTATGCACACAATATTCAAACTGTTCAATTTATATATATATATATATGTTTCAAACTTTTATGTATAGTTTATTCAAACACTTATTAAACTTCAATTACGTAGAGCTGTACACACACTGGACTATGTTATACTCAAGTTGATGCCAAACTCCTTACTATTCCAAAATTTCCTTCTTCTTTCTCCTTCCTCTAACAATTTTGTTCTTCCCATTTCTCAACCTTGTAAATCATTTTTATTTTGTTGTTATATTGTCTTAAATAAACTTAATACTATATGGGTTTACAAACATGGTGAATGATTTAATATTAATGTTTGAAATGGAATGTGAAGTTAATGGGCTTTGAGTATTTTTAATAGTGCTATCAGGGATTGGTGGTTAATGATAAGATCCCTGATATGATGTATCTTCTGTTTAGTCTATACATCGAATTTTGGTACCATTACAAAACATATTATTGTGTAAGATAAACATTTGAAAAGAAATCGTAACCAAACTGTGACTCTCGAATATTGTTGATATAAATTTTTTAAATATTTTTCGAATTTCAAAGACCCGGATAAAATACCAATTAAGGGTGTGTAGGATTGAAAATGTTCTTTTTTTAAATCAGAGATATGAATCTGTCTCTGTAATTTGCATTAATTTGTTCTTTTCACGAATAAACAATATTTTGATGATTAAGAACAGATATTTGTATCGAAATACGTTTTTCTGTCGTCTTCCTAATAATTTGACAAAATGAGATTAAAAATCAGAAAGTTCCATTTAAGTTTTAACTAACTGTTAAACCCTTTAAATTTCCATTGAAACAGTTGATTTGAATAAAAATGAGTAATTTAATGCTAAACATTAATAAGACACAAATATTATTAAATAGAGGCTTAATAAAGTCCCTTGAACAAAATTAATTTTTACTTAACATAAAAACTTTGAATGTATATTTTGTGTTTCATTACAGGACAAATTGTTTTACATATTTTACAATTTATGATTAGAGGACGGGGGGGGGGGGGGGATTGGTTTCAAAATTTCAAATTTAAGGTTGGTTAAGTAAAACTTATTAAAAGAGAAACAGAATAATGCGTACTAGAACATAGTATTTAGTAACACATTTAAAAAAAAGAAACTGTAAATAAATTTAGTAAGATAATTCTAATTTATCTAAATTCCTAAGTGTACTTAAATAACGTTGGAAAAGTAATGTTCACATAAGTGGAAAAGGAAACACAACCCTTGACCTTTTCTCCAGAACTTTGACTGCACATTATTTTGAAACGAATCAAGACACTAAGCTCTCATTTGCGTAATTCTGTTTCTCTAATTGGATTTATAATTATGTATTTCATTTACACTTGAAATTGTAAAGTAACCCCCCCCCCCCTAGAACCCAAAAATCATAGAACGTCAGATATGTCAAAAATGTGTCCTGTTATGCAACTCACGATATATACCTTCAATGATTTGTTAATTTGTTTTTAGTAACACACATAAGGAGGTTAAATGAGTTATGAACACTCTGCATAATTAGGAAACCTTAATTATTAAAATTAAGGAAATAGAGCAAATAAAGAATAATATATAAACAGACATATATATAATATAATATATATATTATAAACAGACATGAGTGACTAAAAATGTTTACTCGCCCGACTGATAATATACAAATGTAGGTGGGTGATGAAAAGCATAACAGATTAAAAAAAAAAACCGATATTAATATGGTTTTTGTTTGTCGTTTGATTATATTGTTGTTGATACTGTTTGTAATTAATAAATTTTACGTAAAATAAAAAGTATGCATATTTTTTACGAGTGAAATGTACAATGTATTTTATGCTAAATTTAAAAGTTACTTTGCCTTTTCTTCAAAATAAAGAGTAAACAATGGTCCATTTATAAAAATTTCAAATATTAAAAATGCAAGTCTCATTAAATGTAAATAATTACTATAAAACCAGTACGTAATCTTTGGAAAAAGTTTAACTTGCGTGAACTTTGGTAATTTAAAATAATAATTAGACATATGATTTAGATTTGAGTTAAATTCATCTCTGTGTATGCCACAAAAACAGTACAGAATGTTCCATTCTGCTATTTAATGTATATACTTTTAAAGGAATTACAATAAAAATTTTATTAAATATCCTAAATTGATAAACTCAAAGGAAAGAAACATTTTAGGACTAAATGTTATTTGTATATTTCAAGTGTCAAGAAATTAAATGTACTTTCCATCGTAGATATTTATTTAGCAAGAGTAGTAGAAATTATAATTTGAAATTTTCAAGGTTTTGCAAAAGTCTGGAATATTTATGTAATATTATATAAGAGGTTTTGTCCTGACTGACTGACATTGAATCGATGAGAGGCAAAAACTACTTGTGATAAATACAAAACTTTAAAGGTATATTATTATGAGGTCATAGACGCATGCTAAGAATGAATTTTGTATAAAAAACATTTTAAAGCTTAAAAATAGTGAAAATTCAGATAAAACAGCTGTTCGGATCAAAACCTTATCAACTCATGTTTGTTTACATTCTTTACCATAGGAACCAACTTAGCAAATTTATAATCACTTTATTATTCTTAACAACCAATAGATTTTTTTAGTTCAGATTAACAAACTGTACGCAAACACAAAACAAAATCTACGAAAAGTTCATAGTATTATAATTCAATTCAAACATCAGTTGTTACATATTATAAATAAAACATCTTCTTTTGGATCAAAGACTTGAACTAAATTAAAACTTGTTTATTTGCAACCAATTTGGCACATTTAGAATCAGTAAATATTCTTCACACCTAACGTTATTTTTTTAGATTAGGTAAAAGCAAACAAACATAAATCAAACATCTGCTATTGCATAGTATATTGGTTCCTTTAGTTGGTAATTCTTTGAAATGTTGATTATTGTTTACTTAAATATTAATGGTGAAATTACAGCACATGCCGAAATTCGATTTATTGGGGTTTGTCATTTCTATTTTGATCTCTGTATTACTTTAACTATAAGTCACCGCTCAATCGTAATTTCCTTGAAAATATCAGAGTAAACAACAATGTGTTTCCATTGGATTCGACATGGGTTACCGACGGGGAGCAACTAGTATTTTATAATGCGAAAACTATTAAGCAAAACAAAGTTAACACTTAAAATAATCCAAATAGTTAGGCAACATTAGTTGCATAATATTACAATCTTTGAGGAGGTATAATTTTTGACTGGATCGTTTTTTGAGGTCGGGTTTACTATGTTGTGTTCTGCTAAGAAATACATTTACAATAAATTAAATTCGCCTTAGCATTTAAAAATTTTCAGACTTCGTAAGTGAACTGTCTCCAGGTCACGTCAAAAACCATAAAAATACTTTAAAATATTGATTATATTGATAAATACATATCTGAAAAGTTTCATTACGGTTTGCTTATTAGTTTTTGAAATTATTAAATATATTACACACTAGAAGGCTACGGCCATGCTAGGTGACGTGGTCGCGGAGAATTTTTTATCCGCGACCTGGTAGCGGGTAGGTGCCACACTTAGCGACAGTCGCGGTAACACAGTTGTAAAATATGACTTCTTTGAATAAGAATGAGTTATTGCTACTGATTGCTGAATATGAATACAAATATTCTGTTCATATTCATGCAATCTTCTGAATAATTTGCATGTTTTCCTGCTTTAATTGTCATATTAAATATGCTTTAACAAAATGAAAGAGTACATTATTTATGTTGAATAAAAACCTAGCAAAAGCTTTTGGCTTTTTTTTTTGGGGTTTAACGTCCTGCTGTTTTGCACTTAAGGCTAATGAAGACGGGACCTACAGTTTTACGTGGAACCAACGATGTCTGTTAAAAAACCATTTAGAAAATTATTCGGGGTCAATGGGAATTGAACCCGAAACTTTTCCATTGATGGTTGCCATGACGATTGATAAAGCATTGCCGCCATAACAACCACGGCCATCGTGGCTACAACTTTTGGCTTTTAGTCTTAGCTCTAGCTTTCGTTATTAAATCAAAGCTTTTAGTCTTAGCATTTGTTTAAATATTTAATATGTGTTTGATTGCTTAAATCAAATAAAATTGTATTAAATAATGGATATAAATTAACTCAAAAACTGCCCTTTTCTTATACGAGCCCGTCGCCTATCAAAAACGCCACCGTAAACTTTATTCGTAACTTGTTATAGGCCTAATCATTAAACGGTTTAAATTTGTTTATAGGGACTCCATTTTTTATAGTTTTTTTTTATACAAATATTGTTTATATGTACCTATACATTTTATTAAAATCACTTGGATATTTTTAAAGAAATTCAGTTTTTACGGAAGACATCTACTGTACACTTTCAGATATTGAAAACGCGTGTTCAGTAAAAGTAAAACCCCAGTTTCTCTAAAAATATTTACCATATTTCAGTAACATTAATACTAAATATAAATAATATATGTATAAACATACTATACAAAAATGAAATTACTGTACCAATTTTTAGACCGTTTAACGATTAAGAATATAAAAATATATGAATAATATTTACGATAAAACGTGTTTTAAATACCTAAAATGGGCCTGTGAGTTATTGTGAAAATTTGGTGAGTTATTGTGCACTCACCCACAAGAAAACCTGTCAAAACAATTCATCAAATGACCTTACAGACATTCTAAAATAATTGAAAAACACTTTTTCATAATTTCTCAATCCTCAGTGACAGCACTAAAGCACCTAAAATAGGCCTTTGCACGTTTAATGAATGCACTCACTTGATTCTAATTCTCCTTTTTTACTTTGCGAATTTAATAAGTATAACATTGTGTAATAAGATTGTGTGATAAAATAATAGCAAAAACTTACCTTCTTTATTCTTCTCTTCATTTGGCAATTGCTCCCAACTCTCAATAAAAATTGTAGCAACGTCTATCTACAATCATGATTTGACATCAATATTGCTGTAATCCTTTAAAGTTATATCCTAAAGAGGTCTACGTAAACTTATTTCATTGATACAAATATCAGCGTGAAAAGGCAAAGTTCTGAAAACAATGAACTAGCATCAAAGCGCACATAAAGCAGGTGGAGTAGAGAAGGGTGGGGGAGCGACATGTAGCGACCTGTCGCCAAGCGTGGCCGGCTCCATTATATAACATTGGGTTCGCATTTGTCGCCGCAACCAGAATACGCTCCCGGTAACGTTCTATTTGCTGTCGCTGATTGCGGGTCGCCTAGCGTGGCCTTATCTCTATCATTCAATGCATTCCACTATTTTCTTTGTCGCAGCAAACAAGTCGCCTAGCGTGGCCGTAGCATAATAATGCTTGTACTAAAGATTGTGTTTCACAAAAATATAATTATATTACTCAATGTCCAAACTAGAAGTACTTTTATTAGTTCATAAACGAGTGAAATAAATATATTAGAATTACATGTTATGTTGTTAGATTTAAGCTGATTGTTAGTTCTTAGAACTAGTTGCAGTAAAAATAAATAAAAAAAAAAATATATAGTTAGGCGGTAACCAATCATTAGGCGTAAAGTGGCAAATAAGCAAAAGTCAGAAGGTTAGCTATTTTGATCTTCAGAACACTGCTGAATCCAGGACATTAAAGCGTTGTCAATGTTGCTTCTGTTAAAAGTGTAAATTATGAGCCTTAAACCTTCCACCCAGTGGCGGCTCGTGCTATAGGTTCACTGGTTCAGTGAACCCCCAACCAAATTGCGTTAATAACATAATATTTTAACAAATATAAATATTTAGTATTTTTTTTCATAAATGTAACAATATAGATTGAAAAGTTGTTAAAATACGACGTAGAGTAACAACGCGCAGCTCTCCTACGTCGTTTTCAGCATCTTGGTTCAATTCAAAGAACGAACCTCCTGGCCTAGGCGAGGGGGTGCAGGGGAACGGTGGGGAATAGCAGTTTCAACGTTGTTTTTCGCTGCAATCTAAATGCAGCGACTCCCGACTCCTTCCGAAGATAGCCGAAGCTGCAGTTCACAACAGTGTTTTGTAAAAAAAAACTTACGCCTATTTTTTCCTTTACGTAGTTGGTGTTTGTTTACTTCTTTGATTTATAGGTTATGTCAGTTGTGCATTCTATGAAGTTCATGGATTAAGTCTGTGTTAGTGTGGACATATTATTAATTAATATTATTGCAGTTCAGTGTTGTTATGAACAGCGTTACACCTTTGCTAAGGGTAACTTTTCTTCTTTACCTCTTGGAGAAAAGTGTGCTATTAAAGTACACTGGTATTTGTGTCACTTCATTATTTATGAGTCACTTTATCAACTAAAAACTTAAATAAACTAATTAATAAAGTATAGGCTTCTATGTAAGACAATATTGTTCTCAATTTTCCATTTATAATTAATATCTATATTCCAATCTATCATGTAAACTGTAACCCGATTTTATCTCATTGCACGCTTTTCAGAGATGTCTTAAAACAACCAAATTTAAGTAAAAACAGGCCTAAAAGTAGAAATTCTTATGTTTAGTACTAAAAACAAATTTGCAGGACCCCCTCCCCGGTAGATTTGAACCCCCAAGGTGTAATTCACCAGCCGCCACTGCTTCCACCCTAATTTTAAAGCGAATGGTAGAAAAAATAACCTGAAGATAAAAGGTGAGAGAGAGGATTTTTAAACAATAATACTTAATTTTTCTGGATAGACTCGATGTAGGCGGAGTGGAATTCTTATCCTTACCAAAAAACCTTTAAAAAAGAAAATTCGTTTAAAAATCCCAAACGAAATGACCTTTATCCACCCATAAACAAATCTCATATCTACAATGCCCTACAAAACAGAGCACAGTCACAAAACTTGACCTCTGTATAGAAAAAAAAAAAAAAAAAAAAATAAAAATTACAGTAACAAAATAGTAGGCTACTGATATCGCCGGCGGAGGAAACCCCTGTTATGAAGATCGTTTAGTCCCCACTCCCCAATACCTCCGTCAGAAAATGAAATCTTGTACTCCCCACGCCCCACTCAGAAAATAAAATTTACCTGGTTCAAAAAATTTCTATTTTTGGGGTGCACAAGTCTGTTTCCAAATCAAGCTCACTAGCAAATTATAAATTATAAAAAATAAGTCAACTTTAGAACCGTTAAATTTAATCACCGTGAAAATCAACACTCCAAAAAATTTCAATTTTTGGGGTGCACAAGTCCGTTTCCTATAGTGATTACATTTCACGATCTATAATTTATAAGGTGCTGGTGAGTGTGAGTTTGATGTTGATTTTCACGGTGATTAAATTTAACGGTTCTAAAGTTGACTTATTTTTATAATTTATAAGGTCCGACAATCCGAGTTAAATCTCTCACTTATAACCGTTCACTCATAATCACCGTGAAAATCAACATCAAACTCACACTCACTAGCACCTTATAAATTATAGATCGTGAAATGTAATCACTATAGGAAATGGACTTGTGCACCCCAAAAATTGAAATTTTTTGGAGTGTTGATTTTCACGGTGATTAAATTTAACGGTTGTAAAGTTGACTTATTTTTATAATTTATAAGGTGCTAGTGAGCTTGATTTGGAAACAGACTTGTACACCAAAAAAATTGAATTTTTTTGGAGCCAGGTAAATTTTATTTTCTAAGGGAGACAGTGGGGCGTGGGGAGTACAAGATTTCATTTTCTGACGGAGGTATTGGGGAGTGGAGACTAAACGATCTTCATAACAGGGGTTTCCTCCACCGGCGATATCAGTACTATTTTGTTACTGTAATTTTTGTTTGTTTGCTATACAGAGGTCAAGTTTTGTGACTATGCTCTGTTTTGTAGGGCATTGTAGATATGAGATTTTTTTATGGGTAGGCCTAGATAAAGGTCATTCCGTTTGGGGGTTTTAAACGAATTTTCTTTTTTGAAGGTTTTTTGGTAAGGATATCAGATATTTTTTGTTTGTTATGATATGTAAATTGAAGTAGTTATGCACAATGAGGTGCATAAAATTTGCTATGTGTGTGATGTGGTGTTGATCTCTTTATGATACATATCTGTATCCTATTTTACCGAATTGTTTTATCATTATTAAGTTATTACCCACCACCACCCGGCTATAATTAAATTCCTATATTTTAAAACTCATAAACTGCCACTTTAAACTTAAAGTTGAATGAATAATCTTTTTTTAATTTTATTATTAATGGAATACAGTATACTGTAAAAATGAAAACCCTAATACTTTTGTAAGGTGTACAAAGTTACTGTCAGTGTGATCAATTGTAGCAGTATGCATTAATCACTAGTTGTTTACAAATGAGTAGAAATTGATATTGCTTTAATAAATCATAGACTAATAACCTAACTTTTAATTATTATAAATAAGGGCCAATAGTTTTGGTTAATATCATAAATGATGAAGTGCAGATGTTATTTAAGGTAAAATATAAAACACGCCTCCTTGCCATAATATGACAGAACTGCCAACCTTCAAGCAAAATGATATGAGATCTAGATTAAATAATAATGTTTAACTACGGTATATTACCATTGTATTTGGATAACCTAATAGAACACCGATCCAATGCGATATTTTGTTCCACTGGAAATTCGACTTTTTTGGCGCTATCTATTGGGGAAACGAAGGAAGCTGTTTGAAACACCTATGCTACCAATGCTTTCTCCCTAGCGATCATGTACTATTTTTGCGACAACCTTTTTTCCGGCACACAGCCCCCGTATGGATGCAAGATCTATTTATTATTCATGATGATTCATGATCTATGATATTACTAAACAAATTTGATATAATGGGAGTATATATAGCTTAAACATAGGCTATTCAAAAAGAATAGGCCTACAAATATCAACATCAATGGGAATAGGCTATAATTAAGTGTTAAATAGGCTATATCACAAAAATCAAATTTTTATAGGGTATTTAAAGTTAATAAAATTACTAAAATATCTCATGTCAAGTTGGTAAAACTTTTAATTTTCCTAAAACAATTCTTCCAATGATGCTAAGCCTAGTTCAACAAGTAGTGGCATTCTAAAAGTTCACCGTTATATGTTATTTAACTACTTCAACCTATTACAATAAATAACTTACTAGGCTACTACACTTGGTTTCGTGCAATTGCTTACATATTTATGGCATTCCAAACTATGACAACTGAACAAACAATTATTATAAAGTAGGCCTATAGCCATATTTAGATTATAAACTTACTTTAAAAATAACAGTCATTGATATAAATTTACTATACGACCCAATGCCAACAGATATGCAAGAATAGCCTGAATTTCTAACTTAAAATAGTTTTTAGTCACAGTACCTATGTTCACTTGTATTCAACATTTAACAGCAGAATGTAGAACAATGTCGTTGTCTGCAAAAATATTAGCTGGAGGTCGTATAGTAAATTTACGCCCAGTCGCATTCAAGGTTCAGTTTTTACACATAGACTAGCCTACTGACAGTAGCACAATTATAATTTAAATCAAGTTGTACCTATATAATTTATACATGCAATGACCTATCTAGTCTAGAACTACTAATTTCTCAATGTCAAAAGTTGGGTTAGACTAACTTTTGTGTAAGTATACCTACTGCAAGTAAAATAATTATTTTAACAGATAGGCCTATTAGAACTTTTTTAGTTTTTACAATAGCAATGTTAAGTTCTCAAATGCAATGTTACGTTTAGTTATTGAAATCTTAGACATTCTACTAGGGCCTAGGCCTAGTATTTTAGAAATGTATGTTTTACTACTTGTAAATTACAGGTTATGAAACTTACAAAGTGAATTAAATATAAGTCTAAGCATAGTGTATATCATGATGAATTCTTAAGGACATTAATTTTAATATCATTTATTAATTTTTGTGAACATTTATGTCAGAAATAGCATAGTTCAAGAAAAATTCCAAATTGCAATGGGCTACTGTATTGGTTCTGAATTAACCCGCCATCGGTCACCCTGTTAGATGCCATCTAATAATTTCAGTTGTTCTGAAGAAATTTTTTTTATTACTTGACATAAAGGGTTGGCGCGTCATAAGTGCTTCAATGACTATATATTACACATGTTTTGGGTCAAATAGTTGTGTTGGTACTACTGGCGTGCCGGAGGTTACTTTAGGGGGCAAAGTGGTGTCGGCGCGCCATTTCAGTCTCCAGCTAACAGGTGACTGATCACGTCGCGCTGCATGTTAGCCGCCAGCTAACACGTGACCGCTTGCAGTTGTGTTTTTGTTCTGTTTGATGTGCTATTATATTCTCAAATAGTGTTGTGAAATTGTTATTTGTGATAGTTTTTTACAGTGAATGTAGTTTTCTCTCTTTTAAAATGCCAACCTCCAGACAATATAATTTACGACTGACTTGTTGAAGACCAAGAATCTGATTTTGCTCGGGACTCAAACAATGAAAGTGACAGAGTGTCCAAACATTCCTTTCATAATACAGATACTGAACAATCGGGAGGAAGTAGTGATGAAGAAGAAATTTATTCAGCTGTTTATCCTGCCGCCATTGGACAACCTGCCCAATGGTAACTGACGATTCTCCTCCAATGGTTCGTCCTCCAGTTGGTCGTCGTCCAGTGGGTTGCCCTCCAGCGGCTCAAGTCGCAGCTCGACCAACTTTACCACATTACGTAGGAAAGGACACTTTTACAAAGTGGTATGTTCACAATCCTGATAAATCTAAAGGGAAAACACCCCAGCAGAATATAGTTGTGAGGGTTCCTGGTTGGTGTGAAAGGCCCTGCTAGAGACTGTGACAATATTTTATAACTGAAAAATATTTTTTCCAAACGGAACTATTCAGAACATTGTAAATTTTACCAACCAACAGTTGACCGAAATGATAAATAATTATGAAAGAGGAAGACAGGATTATCCTCCTACAATCTTTGAAGAAATCATGGCTTTTTTCGGAGTCCTCTGTATGCTTGGCATAAAAAAAGCAAACCATCTGAACACAAAAGAAATATAATAAAGTATACTAAGAAAATAAGAATAAAACTCAGCTAAGTTATTTTGAACTTTTATTTGTGAAACAGATGGTACTCTAAAACTTGTATATACTTTTTAAAGGTAAGTTTATGAAAAAATATATATTGCAAAAATAAAATTTTGTCAAATATATATACCGGTATATAATAAATAAATATATATATATATATATATTACTTTATGGTAAAGAATATATCTGCAAAATGAATAAATGGTGTTTTGTGAACCAGTTTCCTGAAAAACAATGAAAAAAATGGGTTTACAGGAAGGAAAACACAATGTTAGATGCCAGCTATACAGGTGACCTATCGCGTAAGTTTTAGTAAGGTGACTCCTCACGGGTTAAAAAGGAAAATTTTCAAAGACAATACTACGCAAATAGGCTATATAGGCCTACTATTTTAAACTATATTTACCAAATAATTGTAAAAAGTATTTACCACACAAGTGAAGAGCTGATTATAAACAAGTGATAAGTGATGCATTAAGAAGTAAGAACTTCGAAAATCATCAAAATCGACCGGGGGTTTTTTTCTATTTTGGAGGCAACAGGAAAATAATTTTTTGTCATATTATTCAAAAACTGAGTTCGTCTATCTCATTCGTTTTGCAACCTAGAAATTTCGTTAATAGCTCATTTTAAAGAGCTTCAAAATTCATGATGAAAGTTATTCTTGTGCTTTTTTGATTACGGTATCCTTATAGTTTCTGTGTAAAATGCATCGGCGGCATGATTTTCCTGTTACCTCCAAAATAGCAAATTGCATATTATACTTGTGTCACGCCTACAGCTCCTTATACACAATCAAATTTTCAGATTTTTTTTTTTATAAATAGGTAAAGAACCATAGATGTGCCTTTAATATTTCCCAAATAGATTCCTAATAAGGGTTACTTGTAGACTACTTGATGTATTTTTGACACTGATTTTTCAAAATTTTCAAATCTTGTGTGATCCACAGAGCACGTTGAAGTTATTAAATTTTTCTGAAATTTTGCATGGAGCTCACTTGAGTACCAAGGATTTGCCTTTTGCACTTTTTAGCTAATTTTTCAAAATTTTGGGGCCCCAAATGGGGGGGTGCAGGGGCTAATTTAAAATTTTTCAAAATTTGGCGACGATTTGCACTAGGAAACACTATAACGAACTAGTATTTCAAATTTCATCAAAATCGACCGGGACCGGGTAGTTTTTTCTATTTTGGAGGCAACAGGAAAATTACTTTTTGTCAAATTATTCAAAAACTGAGTTCATCTATCTCAGTCGTTTTTCAACCTAAAAATTTCGTTAATAGCTCATTTTAAAGAGCTTCAAAATTCATGAAGAAAGTTATTCTTGTACTTTTTTGATTAGGCCTATCCTTATAGTTTCTGTGTAAAATGCATCGGCGGCATTCGCAATTTCAAAGGGAAGTTGTGCAGAGAAATATATGCAGTGCCGTTGGTCTTTCGGTTTGGGGTTTATCGCAGACCTACCGGTCTGCATGATAGTTCCTGAAAACTAGAAAGGGAGCACATTTAGGTATTCTGACAAGGTAATGTGAAGTAAACATTTACCTAGGACTCTGGGGATAGGATCGACGTGTAGCTTATTTGAAAAGTAGCAGAAGGCAAAAAAGGTTAAAGAAATTGTGCAGAAGACAAAGATGAATTATATAATCTTTAGTGAAATGTTCCTGGATAGGTTTGCTGGTGGGGAGTAATCGTTTTTAACAGCGGGAAAGTAGTGCAACTTACGCAGAATTCATTGCCCCTTTTAAATTTTTAGTTTCTAACATTTTATTTTTAGAAAATTTTGCTGTAAAACATAAATATGACTTAAAAAATATAAAAATTTTCTAATATTTCTCAATATTGGGATATAATATAGCCCTAGAGTATTTACTTTTATTACGTAGTTCAAATAATATGTTAACTCCAGTTGTAGTAACAGTCTTAATCAAAACAATGACATAAGTTTTATATAGTTGAGTTATATCAATTTAATGGTTGCATTTTACAATACAGCAACCAATATGGCCAATAATACTATATCAGTTACCACATTTTTGGACTAGAATATATTACAGGTAAACAAATTTTATTTTTACACTCATTTCCCTAAGAATTAAAAATAACAAATGAGATTTACTAACAATAATAAAGTATACAAATTGTAACTTAATTGTCTTACCTCTTAATATATGTTATAACTAGCTGTTGTACCCGTGGCTTCGCACACGGTCCAAAGTTTCGTCGCATAATAATTAATGTTTATTGTTTTAAGGGTTGTTATTACATTTTCACCCCGATCCGACTTTGCATGGATAGACAAATCAAAGTTAACTGTATATTAGCAACAAAAACATATCAATAAATATAGTAGGCCTACACTATGTGTTTCTTATGGGGATGTTTAGTAACTTTGACCCTCTAAACCACCCTAAAATTTAGAATTTTTTGGAAACCTTTCTTACGGAGCACCTAGGGTTCTAGAGGAAGCTACATACCAAATTTCATTCCAATCTGTTTGGTGTTTTTTTCCTAGTAACTTTACCCCCCCTCCCCAAAAAAAAAAACCCTCTAAAATATCAGATTTTTGGAAAACCTTTCTTAGCGAACACCTAGGGCCCTTTTTTTGCAACCCTTTTGGTAGTTTTTGAGAAATCGTGATGAGTCAGTGAGTGATATTTGGTTTTATATATATATAGAGAGAGATTTGAACTGGTTAAGAATGCCTATAAATACTTGTGCATTTAAAATACATACCGGTAGCTCAGGTAATGGAGGATGTTCAATATGTTAGTGGATGTTTACCTCATCCTTAACACATTCACTGCTAAGCAAATTTCTTATTTCCTATGCTATGAGCTGACCTTTTATTTTTTTATATTTATAGTCTAAATTAGTATAAATCATTTATTTTTGATTTTTGAACCTTTCTACGTAATAATCACTAATATTTTAAAGCGGACGCACATGTTCGTCCATAGCACATAGCCTTAAATTTGTTAGAAAACTATATAAGACGGAAACAGTTTCATGCGACAGTTATGAGTGATGGATTTTAAGGTTATCCATGACTAAACCATATTATATGTTAAAACCTTTATTATTAAAAACTGTACATTAAAATATTTTAGGATTGTCCATAGATAAATCATACTCTATGATAAAACCTTTATTATTCAATTTTTACATTGAAATATTTTAAATACAATTGACTGTTTGACATACAACAAAACTTACAGGTGTGACTGTTAAAGTGACGGCTTGCGTGTAGATTTGTGTAGGATTATGTATGTATAAATCGTAATTTATAATAAAACCTTTATTATATTATTAATTCCTTTTACATTTTAATAGTTTACAACATAACCTAGAAATAGTGAAATTGGCCTAGGCCAATGTTAAACGATTATTGTTGAAGACAAAGAATGCATTTAGTTGTCGTAGGTTTCAAATGGAACAATAAGAAATACCATATAGGCCTAAGGCTGTGTCAGTGATGTAATCTTAAAAATGTTGTATTTATAAAAAAAATGTACAGTACAATATTTAAATAGTAATTTCTTATGAAAAATCACAGGCAAAATAATTAGATGCACCTCAGAAATTAATAATTAAAAAAATACTATTTAAAAAGTAATAACTTTATGTAGGCATACATTACTGAGTAGATTTTTAACTTGGTAAATGTGTGCAATTATAAAGATTATTTAGAAATGATTTTATATAACTGTAGGCATATTTGTGATATTTTTTTTATTTATATATTATATTTTTTATCAAAATACCAAACTCTATAAAATTATAGGCATATTGTAGCTGTTGTACCCGTTATTAACACGGGAACAATTCATGGTGTAAGCAGAAGTACAATACAATCAGTCTGATGGTAAAAGTTGACAAAATGTAACAAATGGAGGTAAAAATGTATATATTTACGTGTCACTTAAAGAGTGGTCAAGAATTGTCAAAAACCTTTGACGGAGTAGCGTGTTTTTTCATTAAACACATGTTTTGACTCGTCACTCACTTATTTTACCCAATAGAAGTCAAAATTCGACTTGGGGGGGGGGGAGAGCCCCCAGGGGCATATAAAATTTACCGTTGTGTAACCCATATCTGGCAAAGATGGTCTTTCCTAAAGAGGGGTCGAGAATCGTCAAAAATGCTCTAGAACACACTGTTTTCGAGATATTGACGAATTTTGTGAAAAAAACAATACGCTTATGAATACTATCGTTGCATCTGTTTGGTTGGTCACAGTTAGTCTGGGGACAATGATCAGTGCTCACTTACTACACCCAACAAAATGAATGAGCCCCCGAAGTTTCTGCATGTCGTCGTGAATCACCCTGTATATAATATTTTTAATGACTGCCGTAAAAATGTGTTCAGGGGACCATAATCAGTGCTCACTTACTACAACCAACAAAATTAATATTGCATTGTCATCGGTCTTTGATAAGTGTGCATAGTTTCAAATCAATCAGACATTTTGAAGAGAGTGAAAATCACGTCGTGTTCTGGGAACCATGATTAGTGCTGACTTACTACACCCAAAAAAATTAATATTGCATTGCAATAGGTCCTTGATAAGTGTGCAAAGTTTCAAATCAATCAGACGTTTTGAAAGGGGTGAAAATCACGTGGTGTTCTGGGGACCATGATCAGTGCTCACTTACTGCATACACAAAAATGAATATTGCATTGCCATAGGCCCTTGATAAGTGTGCAAGTTTCAACTCAATCAGACGTTTTGAAGGGGGTTAAAATCACGTCGTGTTCTGGGGACCATGATCAATGCTCACTTACTACACTTAACAAAAATTAATATTGCATTGCCATAGGTCCTTGATACGTGTGCAATGTTTCAAATAAATCAGACGTTTGAAAGGGGGTGAAAATCACGTCGTGTTCTGGGGACATGATCAGTGCTCACTTACCACACCCAACAAAATTAATATTGCATTGCCATAGGTCCTTGATACGTGTGCAAAGTTTTAAATCAATCAGACGTTTTAAAGGGGGTGAAAATCACGTCGTATTCTGGGGACCATGATCAGTGCTCACTTACTACACCCAACAAAATTAATATTGCATTGCCATAGGTCCTTGATACGTGTGCAAACTTTCAACTCAATCAGACGTTTTGAAGGGGGTAAAAATCACGTCGTGTTCTGTGGACCATGATCGGTGCTCACTTACTATATCCAACAAAATTAATATTGCATTGCCATAGGTCCTTGATACGTGTGCAAAGTTTCAAATCAATCAGACATTTTGAAGGGGGTGAAAATCACGTCGTGTTCTGGGGACCATGATCAATGCTCACTTACTACACCCAACAAAATTAATATTGCATTGCCATAGGTCCTTGATAAGTGTGCAAAGTTTCAACTCAATCAGACGTTTTTAAGGCGGTGAAAATCACGTCGTGTTCTGTGGACCATGATCAATGCTCACTTACTGCATCCAACAAAATTAATATTGCATTGCCATAGGTAATTGATAAGTGTGCAAAGTTTCAACTCAATCAGACGTTTTGAAGGGGGTGAAAATCACGTCGTGTTCTTGGGACCATGATCAATGCTCACTACACCCAACAAAATTAATATTGCATTGCCATAGGTCCTTGATAAGTGTGCAAATTTTCAAATCAATCCGACGTTTTGAAGTATAGGAAAGTATACGAATAGACGAAGAAAGGTATAAAAAGGCACTTTTCGGATTTTACTCCTAACGCGTGACGCGGTTTCTCGACCGACACCTTATCCCGTTACAACGGGCGTAAAGAAGTATAACTTCAACAATGAAAATGCTTAAAATCATTGCAATATAACGGGTTTTTTGCAATTAAAAACATATATTTTGACCCGTCTCTCACTTATTTTATCCAATTTGTAGAAGTCAAAATATGACTGGGTGGGGGGAGAGCCCCCAGGGGCATAAACACTTTACCGTTGTATAGCCCGTTACTGGCAAAGATGGTGCTTCCTAAATAGGGGTCGAGAATCGTCAAAAATGCTCAAGAACACACCGTTTTCGAGATAATGACGATTTTTGTGAAAAACTATGAAAAAGCTTCAAATAATTGCAATATAATTGAAGCCGACGGAATAAAACGTGTTTTATGCATTAAAAACATTTATTTTCATTCGTCTCTCACTTATTTTACCCAATTTGTAGAAGTCAAAATTCGACTGGGGTGAAATCCCCCAGGGGCATATACACTTTACCGTTGTATAGCCCGTAACTGGCAAAGATGGTGTGCCCTAAAGAGGGGTTGAGAATCGTCAAAAATGCTCTAGAACGCAGCGTTTTCGAGATATTGACGAATTTTGTGAAAAAATAATGAAAAAGCTCCAAATCGTTGTAATATAATCGAAGCTGATGGAACACTACAAAATGATTTTTTTTTTTTAAATAATTGTACAAATTACCAGCTCTCGAGCTTTATAGGAAGTATAATAATTAATTTGTATTGTTTTATGGGTTGTTATCTCATTTTCACCCCTAAGAAGCACGTGAATAAAAGAAAATATAGTTTACATTGTTAAATGTCTTGTAAGAAATAAATGTACCAATTTCCAGCTCTCTAGCTTTATGGGAAGTATAATAATTAATTTGTATTGTTTTATTGGTTGTTATTACAATTTCACCCCTTAGCAGAACAGTGTAAAATGCTAATTAATATAGTTTACATTTTATATGTACCTTGTAAGAAATAAATGTCCAAATTACCAGCTCTCTAGCTTTATGGGAAGTATAATAATTAATTTGTATTGTTTTAGGGGTTGTTATCTCATTTTCACCCCTTAGAAGCACGTGAATAAAAGGAAATATGGTTTACATTGTATAAATGTCTTTTAAGAAATAAATGTACCAATTTCCAGCTCTCTAGCTTTATGGAAAGTATAATTATTATTTTGTATTGTTTTAGGGGTTGTTGTTACATTTTCACCCCTTAGCAGCACACTGAAAAAACAAATATGGTTTACTTTATATATATATCTTGTAAGAAATGAATGTACCAATTACCAGCTCTCTAGCTTTATGGGAAGTATAATAATTAATTTGTATTGTTTTAGGGGTTGTTATTACAATTTCACCCCTTAGCAGCACAGAGTAAAATGCAAATATAGTTTACATTTTATATGTACCTCGTAAGAAATAAATGTACCAAATTCCAGCTTTCTAGTCTTAATGGATATATAATAATAAATATTTATTGTTTTAGGGGTTGTTTCGACCCTTAAATCAAAATGATTTATAGCCTATGTCTCATTCCAGGTCATGATCTATATGTGTTCCAAATTTAATTCAAATCCATTCAGTACTTTTTGCGTGATTGTCAGTCAAACAAACAAACAAACTACAAACTTTCACATTTATAATATTAGTAGGATAGGATAGTATGCCATCTTCCTAAATTAAGAACAGTAAAATATAAAACGACAAAAAAACAAAGGGTGCATATTAGGTATGGGACGTGACGCAAAGGGTTATCATCCAGACTCTAGACTTTACATTTTTTAAATGGAAATATACTGCACAGAAACGTGATGCGAATTTTTATGAACAAGGCAACAAACAACCGCACACAAGTTGTTGTAAATGATTTTAGGTTTAATTTCATAAATAAGCATATTCAGTTTAATTACTTCATTTTTATCCTACTTTTGAACTTAATTATTTGACGTATGGTTTGCACAATTTAGTTAATCAATTACTTTTCGGTTCTAAAATTACCTTTTTTTTATATGTGTGGCTTTATATGACAAAGTACTTACCGTTGTGTAATGTAAAGAATATTTTATGTCATAGTTAAAATGTATGCAGATTTAATTGCGAAACGCACAGATGCCTTGAAGCTGTTCCTCGTCATGATATCTTCCATTACTTCCAACCCGTACTGGCCTTGTTTGCAATAGGAGGCAATGTGTAGCGATTTTGGTCTAAAGACAAAGTAGGCTTTAGGTAGATAATTACCATGTCTAGAGACTTCGAATACCAAATTTTAAGAATTTCTTCTCCCGACTTGTTGAGACAGTCGACGTGTTAAAACGTGTTGAGGACAGTTTCTGTCTTAGAACCATTGAGTGTAGACGTTTTACGTTTTTAGTTACAAAATGTAACCTAATGAAAACGTTTTATTATTTATTGAAGATTAAAAAATGTCAATGTGTTTATGGGACATTACATCCCCTGATTATAAAAACTTAACAAAATCATTTACTATCAAAGATCTGGCTCGGAAATACGAGGTGTTGGTGAACATCTTAGACAAATTCACAATCCAAAAATAGGTTTTACTAAAATCAACTTTTTATTTTTCTCCCGTTTTCAATACTAATAATGATAACTGTACAAGCAACAATAGCAGCTACCTAAACCATATCTATCAACAAACTGGTCAGAGACAAACATTTGAGTTTGGACAGGAGACAAAATCTGTAGGCAATCGTGAGACTTTGTCTCCAAGTGTAGACAAGGCCAAAGGAAGTTCCGATATGCTAAACAATTCGATAAATGGAAAACAACGAAACACATAGTAAACTATAACCACTTTAAAATCGCTTGTTTTTATAAATAGAATACTCGAGGACCACTCGCTTCGGTCACCAACCCCAACGGTGAATTAAATTCAAAACTTAATATTTTATTTTATGATATCTTCACGTTAATGACGATTGCTTATTATTTGTATTATTATGTAAAAGAGAGTTAAAAATTGTATTCTAGTTATAAACTATGAGCAACATGTTATACGATAAAGCAGTATTTCAAACAGGATAAATGGGTCAAGTTAAGAATAAAGTTGGCATACATTTTATCGTGAATTGAGGATATAATAAGCCTTTATCATTGCTTGTGTTTTTCTAAAAACTACCTAAAGATACTGGTGGTTGTGAAGAAAACTTATCCGATTATAAATTTGACTAGTCAATTGCTATAGTAGTACAATCTAAATGCTTTGGTGAAACGGTATTGGTTCAGTAGGCATAACCTGAAATTGCATTTATCTTATGACCCAAATGAGCTGTTTTAGTTGTAATGTGTAATAGCAGATGTTTGATTTATAATACAGTAAGCATTATTTTTTTTTGTATATGCATTTAATTTGTTAACCTACCCTAAAAAAAAAACAAAAAACAAAAAAACACTGTTATAAACAATTATTAACTAATTCTAAATATGTCAGGTTGGTTAACATCCGATGGGGAAACAAAAGGGTTACACAAAAGTTATCTTGAATGTTAAAATGTAAGGTTTTTATTTAATTTAGGTTTTCAATTTTCAATCATCCACCATTTTGAAACTCATTATTGGATTTAATTTAATCGCTTATTTTTCTTGAGATATATCATTTTTAGGTTAAACTTTATGCCAAGTTTGAACTCAATCAGTCAAACATTTCTCTAGATATGAATTATTTTGATCAACAAAACAAAATGGCGGATATCTGGAAAACAAAGCGTTTTCAGGAATATACTTATATTATTTTTTTCTTATATTTAGCTATATAATGAGCTACCTAGAAATTGCCGCGTAGTTCTGAATCACCTTGTAGATAGACCAAGTCTATTCTAATAAAAAAATTACTTCTAAGAACAAAACGTTTTACTTAACAGTCCTGTGGCATTTGCAGTAATTTAAGTTTAATACAATAAACAGAAAAAAAATAAATGACGATTTTGCAATGTTATTAATATATCAATAACAAAAATTGTTGGCTCTTTATACAGTTTAATTACATGATCTAGCTTTTTCCACTTTAATATAGTTACACTTTTTTATGGCGTCCAGTAACTGCAATACCTCATACATATTCTAATACATTATTTTTGTACCTATTTCCTGTAATTTATACACACTGTGAAAATCCACACATATACTTATTGTATTTGATTTACATTACGTGTGGTTGAGTAATAATAATCACAATATTATAACGGTATTTGGATTGTTAGACTAACTCTGAAATTTGTAGTTTCAATATATTATTTTAAGGTTTTTTCTAGAATTTCGATACTAATAACGCCCTATTTTTGCATAATATGTTTGTAGTTGTAACTTTGTATACCAGGATGTATTTGCTATAGTAAAATCTGCGTTTTCGTAGAAAGTACGTTTAAAAGTTTTGTATTATGTGCATTTAACGTTTAGTAATTAAAATGTATAAAACTGACATAAACCTATATAGAAACAAATTTTGTACTATAAATTTGTAAAATCTATGTTTTATTCTCATTTACATTATTTAGTTCAAACAAATAATTATTAAATTAATTTTTAAATCTTAGTCTTTTAAAAAACTGTAGATTTTATATTTTAGTGAACAATTAAACCAATAACTACGTTAATATATAGTTTATGTATAATATGATTAAACATTACATTTTATTTTCAATCTAAAACATGTAATTTATTTTCATTTATTTGTACATACTATATTTATGTGCAGTAAATAGAATTGCATTACATTTAATCGAAATAAAATACCTTAGTTTTGTTAATTACTTTAGTCTGGTAATCATTCTTTACTGTTGTTCAGACTGTGTTTAAATTATTCTTTCATCATTATATTATATTAGGTAATTCCAATTTAGTTACTATTAGATTCGATCTATATTATCATATTTTAGCCTATGTATACATTATTTATTCCATCTTTGCTTTTATATCTAATCTGTCTTTGCTTATATGTCTAATATATTATCTTAGCTTGTATATATACAGTATAGAATTTCTTCCTTATGTACACATAGACTATCATTGGTTATAAATATAGCCTATCTCAGCTTATTTACCTAGCCTACCTTAGCTTATATATCCTGCCTATTTTATCATTAATATATCTACCCCATTTTAGCTTATATATTTACCATATCTTTGCTTTTATATCTAGTATATGTTACTATATATTTATATAGCCTATATTATCTTATGTAGCCAGCTCTCATATCTAGCTAATATCAGCTTTGATATCTAGCCTATTTTAGCTTATATATCTAGCCTATTTTCTCTTATATATATAGCCTATCTTATTTTGTATATATCTAGCATATCTTAGCTTTTATATCTGATCTATCTTAGCTCATAAATTGAGTATATTTCTCATTTATAAATTAAAAAATACTATTTTTTAATAATAACAATAGCGAAAACCAACCGTAATATTTATTTATATGGTTATTTCTGAAGCCAAAATATCACATTCATTTATTTATCGATTTCATTCATACATAATTTTCATTCCTGATTAAAGCTTGAATTAACCATCAAGTACTACATCAGTTACTATACGAATTAGCAGGTTTTTATTTTCGTTAGGTATTGTACTTACCGCCGTTCTAAATAAATTGAGGTTTGTGATTAAAATAGAAAGAATGCGTTATAAATTAGTTTCTAAACACTCAAGTATATTAGTTTATCAAGTAAATAAATAAAAGGATATTTCTATGTAATATCGCATTATTCTAAAAGAAAGTTAAAAATGCTACTTCAAATTCTAGTGTAACTTTTGTGTGTTTTATAAAATGATAAAAGTAGAACATCGTGTAGAAAAGCAATATGTATTCTTATATTGGAACAGCGACAGAATAATTCAATAGCCCTGAATACAAACCTCCGTCACTAGATATAAATGCGCTGCCACAATATACTTGACAGCCTTCCTTTGCTTCACTATTTCTTCTGACTTTGAGCTAAAACACTCTCGGGAATAAAAAATGATTTAATTTTCAGCTTCATGAAACAACTCACGGACAATATAATTTAAAGAAAACATATTGGATGTTGCTAAAAGTATCTGATTTCTTTCCACTAGGAGAGTCTGTTAAATTAAACGTGCTTTATCCATTGCATAATAATATGCGTATAAAGATGGAAGTGTTTTACTTGAAACAAATTTTTTAAATGTGTTTTTAAAGTATTTTAAATATTGCAATAAATCTAAATTCTTTTGGAAGCGTATTTTTTGGGGGCTAAAAATAAGATTTCACAAATCCTAAACCAGTTCCTGTGTAAAGATTATGTTATAGTTAAACATTGTTGGACTTACTAACTATTTAATAATAACGAAAAGGATAACTTTTTTTAATCCTTTCAATATGTTTTGGTTGTATGCATTAATTTAGTACGTTTAGTAGACTCCTCTAAAATCATAAATGGACCAAATAAACAACAAGTACTTCTCGACATTATCTAATAGAAACTTCAAGGTATATTAAAACCACTACTACACTGACGACTAGCAAAACAATAATACATATTTGAAATAATTTTTAATAAAATATTTTTCAAAACATACACTGTTTTAGTTATTTGTACTAAAGTTTGGTTTTAAACTTTTTTCATTATTTTATAAGTTTAAACTTTTGGATTCACACTGTGACGTCTAAGGCGAAAATTCCAGTAAATATGCATTGTGAGTATAAAGTCCCGTGACACTTTGACAATGTTCTAACAGGAAAAATGAGAGATGTAAAAGCTTATTCTTAGAGTTGTAGCACTAGCAAACTCATGAATTATTTCGCAAACATGAGAAGCTGGTACTACCATGAGGGACGTCAAAGGTTGGGGTTGGTAAAGAAGATAAGTTATTAATAGGTAACACTGTAAAACGAAATTTAGTACACCTATATAGTGATAAATAATATAGTTTTTGTGTACCAACTAATTTAGGCACTGAAAAAAAAGGAAATTGTTTGATCATCTCAAATTTGTTAAATGTTGCCCCCCATCAAGAAATACCTAATTTTAAAGATATTGATAAAATGATAAGAACATCAACGGAAAAAGAAGTATCATCATAGCAACTATCAAAAAAGTTAAAGTAATTTCATTGTTTTAAATATACGTTTAAATGGACTAAACACTTAAAAAATCATTATATTCAGAGTTAGTTAACCCTTTACTAACATCATGCTGGAAAATCACTTAACCACAAACTGGATCCTTAACACTATCGTAAAGATCTGGTTCTGAGGGTTCTTCCATCGCGTACACGAAATCCTCAAGAATGTTTTCAAACCTTTCCTTATTTACAGACACTAAATTCACAGCTGTTCTTCCATGTGACGGGCCAGGTATACCGAAGTCATCCATTCTTAGCGCAGAATAACTACACGTCGTACATCAACAGTAAACACATTACAATGCTAAGAGAGGGAAAGACGAAAATAATATAACTTAAAAGACATGTGCGTCTCAGAGAGCAAACTAATAGAGAGAGCACTGAATAAGATACAATGACGGGACTTTCACATCACATAGAATATACTACAATTAAAAGGTAGAGGGACGCGGGGTAAACAAAAATAATGGGGAGGAATATTATGCAGGTTTAAATTTTGCATCCGTCAACCCAGACGTATGTAGTAGTTAAGTGTAAAATATATTACAAAAAAGTTTGAAATATCGATAAAACGTGCAAACAATACAATATAAATTATTTACTACAGTTTTTTATAACGTGATTCAAAGTTAGGACTCAGAATATAAGTGATTGCATCAGCCATAGTTTAATTAGTAATCATTAATCAAAGATGAAAACAGCAGGGACTTTTAATTATTTATTGCTTTCGGTTAACACCCTATTGATAGGCCTACATATTTCTAGAGATTTTCCGATCCGATTTTCGTGACTTTTATTTAAATGTAATAACCATTTTAACATTTGTATCACAAAATTAAAAAAATTCAATTTTATTTAATCGGTGTATTTACAATTGCACTTTGTTTTTACAATAATTTTTGGGTAGAACTTTGTTCAATAACATAGCTGAAAAGCCAGCATCGGAAAGATTTTTACCTAGTATTATAATATTTGATTAAACTAAAAAACACTATCTTTGCAAAATTGTTGTTTTATCAATTTTTTAAGAAGCAAGCTAAACCCATATTGCCGGTAGGATATTTTAAATCAATTT
>JAGFPH010000843.1:385173-398916 GCA_018207615.1 Philaenus spumarius
ATGGCAGCAATGTATCATACTGAAGATAAAATAAGTAATAAATAATGTTAAATGATCTGTATGTTAAAACAGCGTTGAGTCCAAAGCTAGAATATATTTAATAATTCAAAAACTATTAAGCAAAATGTTATGGAATTTGTAATTATGCATTAGTCACTATAACCAATAGTTTGACTTATTTCAAATGTTTTTTTCGTGATTTCGGAAAGGCTCTCTCATGTATTCCTAGGTTCTTTGTTATTAGAATTGCAAACTCGACCGCAAAAGAACGATCCAGTCGGAAATTACAGCTTCTAAAGAAAAATTTATTATTGTGCAACATACGTTTCTCAATGATGGTGACTTATTTCACTATCCCTGATTGCAGCCAAAATTAAACGAAATCAAATTTAGAAAGTTACCTTCTATCTCAAATTTGTTTAATAAATAAGTTTAAAATAACAAGACTTCCTAAGTGGACCGTCTCAAACAACAAGTAAACTACATAAAATTCTTGCTTATAGTAAAAAATAGGCCTACATAAATACTAATTTTCATTACGTTTGCTTAATAGTTTTAGAATTTTTAAATATATTCCAGACCTTTTCCCAACCCTGCAAATTAAATCTCATTACCTTTTCTATGTATATTGTAATTTTATGTTTAAGTTATTTTTTTTACGATTTTTATTACTAAAACAAAATCGTTTTTATTTTCATACGAGGTTTTATTTTAAAACTGGCTTAATTACTGCGTTTTATAAACCACATTTGTATTCAAATAAATAAATCAGTCATTAAGTATTTTATTCAGTTATCTCTTGTTTGTTTACACATACAAGTTTAGTTTGTTTAAAGTATTTTTAAATTTAAATATGGAAATGAACATTTAAGTCACTCTATTAATTTTGTTATAGCTACACACAATAGCAATGTGGATAGACTTTTCAATCTAACATTTAAGGAATTCACTATATAATGTTCTCAAAGTAAAATAATTAGTTAAAGTTAGTAGAAAACCATCTTCAAAATTGAGAGAATTTTTACATGAATATAATTTCTTTTAAAATTAAATTAAATGTTCTACAACGGGCAAAACCCGTGTAAATCCGGAAATTTTGAAATTTTATTGAAATATGTAAAATGCAAGATTTCTGGGCGACCATGTGGATGAACCCAATGTAGCGCGGCCTTGAACAAGTCCCGGCGAGGTGGTTGTTATCGTACAGATGGAACTATTGAACCCGAGCTTGTTCGGGATTGTAAAATGAACTTAGAATAAAATCAAAGATTTTAGGGAACACCTGGATCCAGGACTATTACGTATTTGGGTTCTATGGCGGGAACACATTACGCTAATCACGGGTGTGTTGTACGTATGAGACTCAGGTCGTAATACTAAACGGTGATGACGTAACAATCAAGTAAAGTCTAGGGAAAATTTCAAATTTCCTCAAAAGCCTGGAAGGGAGGTATTTTTGTAATGAGCAAAATAAGGCCTATAAAAAAGGTGGTATGACAAAAAGTCATAATTTCAATATTTAGCGAATCAGGGTAGAAACACTGACGCTAAAGTCAATTAAAGTTAAAGTTTAATAAAGTTTAATGAGTACATGTTATTAAGAAGGATTAGTTGCTTAGGAAAAGCAAAAGAAAATTCAAATAAAATAATTATTATGAATGGTAGGAGTTTTCACACCTGGCGGTTAAGTCAGTAGGGAAAATTGTATTTTTTAAACTATTAATATAAAGTAATAAAGAAGGGAGGTAAATTGATTATTGTAAAAACCAGTATTTTAAATAAATTACCGGTATTTAACGTAAATGTAAAACTTGGAAAATCGTATACTTTTAAATGGTAAAAACTTCGTTAAAAAAAAACCTATTATAAAAATCAGACTTCGGCTATTGTCACAACAACAATAGACCTTCAGGAAAATGAAAATGAAAAATTAAAATAATGAAAATGGAAAATTTTTAAAAGAAAATGCATTGGGAAAACGCTAGGGAAGGCCTAGGAAGAGAATGGAGCGTCCTACAACTTTCATTCAAGTCTCTAAAAAACAGGAAAAAATCACAGTTTAAGAAAAGCTATTTCGCGGGAAAATCCCATAAAACCGCGAGGAGTTAGAAAGGAAAGTTGAAAATTCGCGCAGTAGAATAGGAGAGGAAGGGTTAGGAACCACGTAAAGCGCTGAGCCAATCAGAGCGGAGAGGAGCTTTGGCGGCCGGAACAAGGATGTAGCATTCAAATAATTTAAGAAGTTTAAGCCTTAAAACTACGATAAACAAGATAAAAATAAAGGATTTAAATGTATTGCTAAACAAAGGATGATTTTACACACAGGAAGGTGTAAGAAAATCACTTTAATGTGAAAAAATGAATTTTCGCGAAAAAATCGCGAAAGTGGAGATGGAAGGAGGCTTTATAAACCCTGGACGGGAATTTCAAAGGGATTATTGGGTGAACGACAGTACACGGAGTGTATGTCACTCTGTTTAGTGATTTTGTGATCGACAGTACACGGAGTGTATGTCTCTCTGTTTATGGATTTTTAAGAGTTAGTACGGAGTTTGCTATTATACGGGTGAAGTGATCAGCGGTTTGACAAGGCGATACAGGAAGACTACAGGAATATAAGCAGGAATACAATATACTGCTAAGGCTATATTATCAATGAAGTAGCTAAGAAACTTCAGGGACCTGGACTTCTGGAACGTTTTGGCGGACAACTGGACATGAGTATCTAACGTGGAAGAGTTAGCAGGACGATCCCCGGACACATAAAGGACTACTACAAACCACAGGCAACTATAACTCAACGGAAGAACATCTGACGCAGCTTCACGACAACAATAGAACAGCACGCTGTCATCATTGTACATCGCCAAAAGCGCAGAGAGCAACTTTACCCTACAGGTTCTTCTGCTGCCATAAACAACAATCAGCCCCGTGTTAGACGGCCATCTTAAACAACAAATTTGAGGTCTGTGTCAGCGAATTTACGTTTATTCCCCACAATTTGCCTGATTAAATTCAAATTTAATTTATTACAGATACTGGGTTAGTAGGATTGGAAATTGTTTTTCTTAGTGTGAAATGTTTTTATAATATCTAAAGTCGTATAGCATAAAAATCATTAAAGTAAATTCATAATTTAAATAAATTAAAAATAAGTAATTAATAAAAAGCTTGGAACAAAGCATATTAATTAAAAGCATAATTAAAAGTAATATTAAAATTTGTTCTACCTTATTAGATTAAGCAAGAGTTAAAGAAAATTGCTTTTGTTGCAAATTGTATAAATTGGAAAAGAGTTATCCAAAGGTATTATTTTTGAGTTGTGTTTTTTAAGATTAATAAATGGATGATTATTATTTTACAGTATAAAAAAGTTTCTAACGTTCACTTACCTATTGTTGAATATTCCATTGTTATATTTCCTAGTGTTAGAAATATTATCAAGGTGTTACGTTATATAATTATCCAAGGCACAAATAAAATTATTTACAAGGTCAGTTCCACTGTATTCACTTCCTCGAGGAATACAGATAGTAAATTCGATTTTTGCTTGTGCTCAAAGCTGAGTTTTATTAAGATTACTGGAAGTGTAATTTGTAGTTTTTTAGTCAAAATATTCAGAGTAATATTAGACAAACAGTTAAATCACCCAGGCCCTTTAAAGAAAAAGGATAGCCTGTACTTCCAGTGGGTGATTTTAACTTATCCTACACAGTACACGTTCGCTGAGGTGTGTCGTATAGGTCGAACAAGACTGACACCCTACAGGGCGATACAAAAGTGTACAGTTGTAAGATTATCGTTGCAAAGTGAGCTAGATTTCAAAAAACAGAGTCACCTCACCGGCGATATATCTTAAGCGTTGTAGAGATTGGCGTACCCGCAGAAGGGCCGTTGATACTTTGCAAAAGCGTAAGCGTGTACCGTTGTAGAGATTGGCTCCCGAACGTGGGGCAGAACAGCGTATACGTGTACCGTTGTAGTTCTTAACATTGCATTTTAATTTAAAATGTATATATGCTGTATGCATGTATGTATATATTTTAGAATTGCAGATGTCTGTTTCACTACAGAGACATATAATATCGACAAATAAATCATAAATGAGAAATACACACTATAAGGAATGTTGAGTAATGAAGATATTTTAGATATTATATTGAAATTTTAGAATTAAAATCAAAGCAAATTATGTATAACACACAGCAGAACATCTGTAAGGATAAATAAGGTTGTCACGTTGGTAATTGATTGTAAGTACTTTATTATTGTCATCAACCCTTGAAGCGCAACACTCAAATAATAATTATGTTCCAACGGTCTTATTTTATTAGAAATTATTAGTAATATTTAAAAAAAATATTATTTGGAGTTCAAACAAAATAGAGCATGCACTTTAATTGCCAATCTTAACGATGTCCAACAACAGAGTGGTGAAATCGAAATAAAATATTATGGAATAAAATATTTTTCCTCTAGAAAACACCCGTGTTGCTCAAGTACATGGAAAATTGCTACAAGGACCGGATTGCTGTATTGCTGAGTTAAAGATAGTTTAGCGATTCAACTTTATGTTCAGCGATTTCAAACGGTTTGAGTTGTTTCCGTAAATTTGTGAAAATTGTGTTTACACCTTTCAACATAATAAAATATGAAACGTAATTACAAATTGTTAGTTATAGCACAAATTATTGTACAAACCAATATATGTAGTGCAATTTTAGAACATGATTTTTAAATTTTTTTTTCTTCTTTACACTATTATTTCATTTGTTAAAATATCAGTGATACCCTCTAACCATATTCATAGACACATTTTGGAAGAAACTAGTAAAACTTACTAGCCAAGATTTTGACAAATAAATTAATATATCTTAAAAAATACACTCGCAGTAGAAAAAAGAAAGTTTTGAAATCACAATCTTGTTTATTTTAAACAAGTTACTGTATTTCCTTTAACTATCAATATCAGTTTAAAAAGTTTATACACTAATCTTTAAAACATTCATTGTAAGTAAAAATTATTTCTAAAGACGTTTTTTAATAACTGTTAAATATTATTGCTAATATAAAACAAAACTTTTCAACTTTTAAGTTAAACTTTTATAAAGCTCTGATAACTATTTTCACCATTTAAATCATAAAATCCGAACCTTTTCCCAATGTATTAAAATATAAATTATTCAATTATGCTTGTTTTGTCTCATAAAATTATCAAACTTCAAGAAGGCTGAGAACATTATCTTAATAAGTTATGTATGTTTTTAATTGTGCCTTCGTTATTCTCCTTGTACACTATCAGAATCACAATAGTTACACAATTATTATTAACATAATTATAATAACATTAAGTAATAATAAAAACTAAAATACAAATTACGTAAAAAATGGCCTAAACTTAAATATTATTTTAAATTTATAAAACAAAAAACATAATTTAAAAACTCATCTGACACAATGCTACAAAGAAAATGTGCGTACTTCATTTTGGAATCTTAAGCATGTTTTTAATCAAGCATTATTTGAAAAAAATATATTTCTTATTAAACACAGTGCATTAGAAAACAACGAGCTGTGGAGACTTATAACATATAAAATTAAAAACAAGAATTACTAAATTTAGCAAAATAAGTGGAGTTTATTTAAAACATTGAAAAAATTTAGTACAAAAATATATTTACAATAAAAATACTAAAATCTAATTTAACATATCCTTAAATACCAAATGTAAGTGAGCACACTCGAACAAAAACAAGCACACCTTCACATACATTCGTGCATTGCAGTTCCGAAACATCATTGACATGTTAAGTTGAAATATTTGAAATGCGCGTTTTATTGCCTAAAACATGTTAAAAGGTTTTAATATATATATTTTAATATATTAACGTATATTGTAAACATTTTCATAATGTTTGGACGACGAATGAATACAATTTCCTAAAAAGGTCTTATTTGTCGGTACAGGATGTGCGCAACACTCAAAGTCTCGTCCCATCTGGGTTATTTACTGATGCTGTATTTAAACTCCGCATTTAAAACATCTTCTTATATACAGTTATTGAAGTGGAAGTAATTTTAAATACCGGTTAAGTGGAATAATTGAACCAATCATTGTACATTTGCAATTTTACAAAAGCTAACGTATACAGAATGATACTATTACATAAGCTCCTAGAAAATAACTTTGTTTTGTTTGATTGTTTTCTTAAATAGTTTTCTTCGCAAATTTCAAATGTAAAATTTACGCGTGACAAAGCAAATTACTATGAATTTGATTAGTCTTTGTAATATTAACTTATTTAAAACAATTCCGAAATTTAACACAATAACTCTTGTTTTTATTATTTATTCTAAAAGACTTTATTACTGCTTGCGCAATTTTGTTGTATTGTTTTTTTTTTAATTGTGTTATTTTTAGAAACACTTTATAAAGAAAAAGTTTAAGTTTTATGTCTTCCTATTAAAACTGTTGCTCACTCATGTTTGGAGTAATTCCAAAACCTTTCTACGGTATAATGTCAGATATATTTATATTCAGGGAGTTGGCTTTAAAGGTGATTACCAAATCATTGCTTTAGTTAATTTATATTTCTGAGATTATTAAAATAATTTATTGGATCATAATTTCGAGAAAAACAAAACAAGTCAAGTAGTAGTAACTTGCGATACCGTATAAGCCGATACTTCTATGACGTAACAATTTAATGTGACAAATATATTAGTCTTACTGTTCTAGAATTGTGTAAACTGTTTAGGCAGACATGAAACAAATTCTACTAACATATGGATTTCACAAAATATTTTCTAGCAAAATTTCGTATTATCACAATTAAAACATCACATGCTCTCCAAGTTAGGAATGTTTAACACAATATGATAATTTTTTGTGTTTTTATACAATTTTGTTAAGTGTGTTTGAAAATTAAAACGTAGCCTAGATACAAATGTAAATCTTTACAACGCAGCTTCGATGTATGAGTGTTTCTAGATGTATTAAGTAGGTAATTACTGCATATATTTATTATTAAATCTGTACTTACTTCTGGTTCAGATAAGTATAAGAAATTTTTTATATCATTTTAGTTATATTCATGTAATTATTAGAAAATCTGATTTTAGCATTATGATACTGATATGTTTTATAACATTCTAATGTTATTGAAGGACTAACGTATTATCTTTTTATAAATCAGGGTGTCAAATTAATAAACTAGCATCCACAGAACCAATAGCATATGGTTGAAAAGATTATATCATCAAATCTAATGAAAAGACTTACGTATACATTAATTAGACTCTGCTTGTGGAACTGTATTAATAAAACCGTACCAATTACAGTTCAGTAAAGACTACGAATGGATTATTGTAACGTAGTATGTAAAGTATAACTTAAATTATATGTAAAGTGTAACGTTAACGTCGAAACACTGATTCGTTTAAATAAAACTACGATATCACTGTTGACACACTTTATTTAACTCAAATCACATACAATCCTACAAATCCAAACAGTCACAACACTATCTTTATGACTTCTCTTTTTTTTACAACCAAGAACATTCTTTTATTTTGTTTTCATATCACCATAGTAACGAAATGAATAACTATAAAATAGACATTAATAATGGTAGACTGATATCATATGTTTAACATATGGATCTATCTGGAATTTTCTAGGCTAGGCTAACATGAAATATACAATGGAATATTCCGGAAGCCAACAACACAATTTCAACTAGGTATTTTTTTCAATTATTAATTTATACTTATATAAGATAATAGAAAAAAAGAAAACAAACAAAAAGATAAACATAGGCCTAAATTTTAATTAGAGTTTCAATTGCGAACAGGTTATGTTTTCTTTTAATTACATTTCAATAACCCTTACATGTACTGCATCAACACTCCCCCCCCCATAACCCTGCGACACATTGAAACTCTTCACAAACCTTCCGGTCCGAAGGACCATACTACAACCTAACATACAGCGACATAAATTATAAAAATACATTATCTTCTTATTTTCTGGGCCGGAGATTGTATCCATGTCCCTGCTCTTCCTCCGTTTCTGGGCTGTCTGAAGCGTCGCTTCCAGTCCCGGAAAGATTCACCGTTCGGAGTGGTTGTTCCAGTGGTTTCAGCTCAGCAGCGTGCACCTTGACTGGAGGATTGGTCTTCAACTCGTAAATGCCCTCTCCAAGTTTTCTTGCGACAGTGTAAGGCCCCAACCATTTGGGTGCCAGACCTGCATGGAAACCTTTGGCCTTGTTGCTGAGTACGTGGTTTCGTCTCATTACCAGTTGACGGGGTTGTAGCTCTTTTTCTTCTTTGACATTTATAGCTTCAGCCTGTCTCAGTGTGCGTTCCGCTGCTTTTGTCTGCATTTGCCGACCCTGTTGTTGTTGGGCGGAATACCACTGTTCCACTGTTTGCTGGTTGTTGTTAGTCGTAGCCGGTAGACTCCAATCACCAATGCGACGTATCGGTCGACCCAAGAAAAGTTCTGCTGGTGAATAGCCGGTGACGCGATTGGTTCTCTGTCGCAAGGCGAGTAATGACTGGGGTAGATGTTTGTCCCACTTCTTGTGTGGTTTGTCGACTAGAAGAACTCGTAGCATTCTCTTCAGTTCTTGATTTCGTCGTTCAGTAGGGTTGGCTTGAGGGTGGTAGATTGGAATTGTCCAATGTTCGATATTCCATTGGTATAACGTTTGCTTCCAGAGTCGAGAAGTGAATTGACTGCCATTATCGGAGAGCAGACGCCTAGGATACCCATATCGACTGAAGACTTCTGTACGCAGGAGATGTAATATGCGACTTGATGTGGCTTCTGGTATGGCGAAGGCTTCTACCCATCTGGTGAATAAATCGGTGACAACCAAGATGTTAGTTTTACCCCGAGATGTGCGGGGGTATGGACCCATGATGTCGATGGCAAGTACCTCCCATGGTTGATGGGGCTGTCGACCACGTGATGTTGTATTCGGTTTCTGATTGGTTGCCTTAGTGCGAGCGCAGATGGAGCACGATCTAACATATGCTGCGATGTCTTTCTTCATAGCCACCCAGAAAAATCGCTGACGGATCGAATGGTATGTTTCTCCTCGGCCGGGGTGTACTGCTTCCGTGTTGTCATGGTACTTTTGGAGCACTGAGTTGACGTAAGCTTTTGGAAGGACTGTAACTGGTGACTGGTTAGCGAACTTTGACACATAGACAAGAATACCATCTTGTAGCCGTAAGTTCTTGTAACACACCTTAAAACTTCTTGGAACACCCAATCTGTCGTCGCTTCGACTTCTAATCCAATCAGTCATCTTCTTACAGACTTCATCTTCTTCTTGCCATTTTTTAATTAACTCTTTGCCGAACCCGTTGTCCAAAGCCATGAGAACTGGAGGTTGTTCAGTTGTTTTCGGTGGTGTGGGTACTTCCCTCTCTGGTAATGTCTCTGCTTGTCTAGACTCGTCGGAGGGGTTGCGTGAGAGACTATCTGCTGCCTGATTGGACGTTCCAGAGACATGTATCACTTCAAAATCGAATTCGGCCAATAACAACGCCCATCGCATTAACTTTGACTTAGTTCCAGATATTGAGTTTAACCAACGAAGCGCCGAATTGTCTGTATATAATTTAAATTTTCTCCCTTCTAGATGGCCCCGAAACTTTCCAACAGCCCATACTACTGCTAATGCTTCTTTCTCGGCTGTACAATAATTTTTCTCGGCAGGTTGAATTTTTCTGCTGGCGTATTCTATTATGTCTCTGCCCCCTTGTTTGTTTTCTTGGAATAAAACTGCACCTAACCCTAAATCGCTGGCGTCAGTTTGCAGGCACAACATTCTTGACGGATCTGGATGCGCTAGTCTAGGTGCGTCGCATATGGTTCTCTTTAAATCTTGGAATGCTTTTTCTTCTTTTCCAGTCCATTTGAACGGTTTCTTTTCATGCAGTAGATCAGTTAATGGAGCGGCTCTTATCTCAAATTGGGGAACAAAACTACTATACCAACCACAGGTACCAAGGAATTGGCGAACTTGTCGTTTTGTTCGAGGTCGTTCCATTTCGGCTATGGCTTTATTCTTTTCTGGTTGTCTCTCTAATCCTTCCGGTGTCAAAACATGGCCAAGGTACTCTACTCTCGAGGATGCAAAATTGCATTTCTTAAGCTGACAAGTTAATCCATGTATTTTAAGCCTTTCTAAAACTTTTGCTAGATGTACAAGATGTACATTAAAATCCTTGCTATAAATCAAAATATCATCTAGGTATACCTGACAAAATTCACCGGTGTATCCAGACAAAACTTCCTCCATAAGATGCGTAAAAGTTGCTGGAGCATTCTTTAACCCGAAAGGCATCACTCTGAAATGGTATAAACCTCTGGGTGTTGTGAAGGCGGTGAGTGGTCTCGACGTCTCTTCAACTTCCACTTGCCAATAACCAAATCCACTTGCCAATGAGTTCAAATCTATCGTGGTGAAGATGGTAGCACCATTCACTCTCTTCAACATAGCCTTTAAGTCGGGCATTGGATAGGCGTCGTTCACAGTCTTGTTGTTTAATTTTCGATAGTCGACGCAGAGTCGATAATCGCCGTTCTTTTTCTTCGGTAGAACAATTGGTGATGCCCAGCCAGATTGAGATGGTTCAATTAATCCTTGTTCCTCCATTTCTTGAATTTTCTTAATCACAAAATTTCGTTTGTCTGCATTCATCGGATACGATTTCTGTTTAATAGGTTCATAATCCTTACACACTATTTTATGTTTCACTGTATTAGTATAACCAATTTTCTCTGTTATAACTTCTGGGTATTGATTCAATAAATTTTTAAGTTGGCATCCCTGCTAGTAGTGTAGAAACAAGAGTTCTGGGCCAAATCTGACCTTTTGACCCCAGGTCACCTGACCCTTGCCCCCAAAGGTCAAGATAACAAATTGCCCGTGACTAATTGACCGTGACGCGATAACAAATTGAGCGTGACTAATTGTTTAAGGTCACGTGACCATTGACCAAAGGTCACCAGATAATAAATTGGCCGTGACGCGATAACAAATTGAGCGTGACTAATTGTTTTTACGGTCGATCGAGCGTGTAATCGTAATATATACGGGTCGTCGATAAAAAGTTACGGTTCGTTCGAATGACGTCGGTATCGAATAGATTCTTGGAATCTATCGATTTCTAAGAATCGTATACGTGTTGACGCCAATAGTTCTGGTTCTTTAAGAAAATGTTAACACAGTATGTTTTAAAAGTTTAATTACATTTTCATATAAAGTGTTATAATGTATATAAAACAACTCGTTAAATATAAAACGAGAGCAACGCAATGAATCGTTAAAATGTACGATCCGTTGGTAAAAATATACGGGCCTTTAATAAAATGGATCACGTTTATGTAAATAGTTCTGGTTCGTTAAGGAAATGTTACGGGCGATTGATAAAAAGTTACGCTTCGTTGGAATATAATGTTAACATTGTTTTAATTTCATTTGCATATGCATGGTTGGTAAAAATATACGGATCATTAATAAAAAGTTATGGTAAAATTCACAAACGGTAAGTCCTATGACCACCAAACTTCACCCAAGGTATGTTGACCACATGTTGTGCGGGTTGCATAACCGAAAAAATGAAGGGGCAAAATATTTTAAAATTCAATATCTCTAGAACCGTTTATCCGATTTTGACCGAAATTAAACTAAAGAGTTTCCTAACACAAGCTCTAAACATTCGTGTTATATGGGTTGCATAACCAAAAAAATGAAGGGGCAAAATATTTTAAAATTCGATAACTCAAGAACAGTTGATCCGATTTTGATCGAACTTAAACTAAAGAGTTTCCTAACACAAGCTCTAAACATTCGTGTTATATGGGTTGCATAACCGAAAAAATGAAGGAGCAAAATATTTTAAAATTCGATAACTCAAGAACAGTTGATCCGATTTTGATCGAACTTAAACTAAAGATTTTCCTAACACAAGCTCTAAACATTCGTGTTATATGGGTTGCATAACCAAAAAATATAAGGAGCAAAATATTTAAAAAAATCGATAACTCAAGAACAGTTGATTTTGATCGAACTTGAACTAAATAGTTTCCTAGTACTGTTAATGACGGCGTTAAGTAAGAGTACAGAATAGCGTTATATTGTAAACAGATGTTAATGACAGCGTTCAAAATTTCAAAATGTTAAGTAGAGTTTGTTTCGAATTTTTAATTATGTTTTCATATATTAAGTGCGGATATTTTTTATATGACGTTCTAATATAATGTACACGTGATCACCTCATGTCGATCGCGTGATCGCATTGTGTTTATGATTATACCGTCGTAAATAGTTACGGATCGTTAGGAAAATATACGGACCGTTAATAAAAAGTTATGGATCACTTGGTTGACGTTAGTATCGAACAGATTCTTGGAATTTATGATTTCTAAGAATCGTATATGTTGACGTAAATGGTTCTGGTTCGTTAGGAATATGTTAAGGGTGATTGATAAAAAGATACGCATGGCTGATGAAAATAAACGGGTCTTTAATAAAAAGTTATGGATCACTTGATTGACGTTAATAGCAAACAGATTCTTTTAATTTATCGATTTCTAAGAATCGTATATGTTGATGTCAATAGTTCTGGTTCGTTAAGAAAATGTTACGGGTGATTAAAAAAAAAAAAAAATTAACGCTTAGTTGCTTACCCAAGGTTTATGTTAACACATAGTTGGTAAAAATATACATGTCATTAGTAAAAACGTATGAATCATTTGATTGACGTTAATAGAAGAAATTGATACAGTATGTTTCAAAAGTTTAATTCATTTTCATATAAAGGGTTATAATGTATATGTTTTTATATAAAATTAATTTTATATAAAACAACTCGTTCAATATAAAACGAGAGTAACGCAATCTAGTAACGTCAACACATGTTACTGACGATGTCAAAAATATTTAAAATTGACACAGTATGTTTCAAAAGGTTAATTACATTTTCATATAAAGTGTTATTATGTATTTTAATATAAAATTAATTTTATATAAAACAACTCGATCAATATAAAACGAGAGCAACGCAATCTAGCGCGTCTAAACTTATCATAAACACATGCTAATGGCGGTGTCTACGATATAATATTAACATTGTCTTAAACAGTATGATTCAAAAGTTTAATTACATTTACAAAAGTGTTATAATGTATATTTTTTATATAAAACCACTCGCTCAATTTAAAACAAGAACAACGCAATCTAGTGTGTCTAAAAGTAACGTAAACACATGTTAATGGAGACGTCTTTAATATTTAAAATTGACACAGTAAGTTTCAAAAGTTTCTCGTTCAATATAAAACGATAGCAACGCAATCTAGTGCTTCTAAGTAACGTAAACACATGGTAATGGTGGTGTCTACAATATTTAAAATTGACACAGTATGTTTAAAAAATGTAATCATTTTCATATAAAGTGTTATAATGTATACAAAACAACTCGTTCAACATAAAACGATAGCAATGCAATCTAGTGTGTCTTAACGTATCTGTTTCATAATTACTTATATGTTTTTAAAATTCACAAATGATAAGTGTTATGATCACAAAATTTCTTCCAAGGAGAGGCAAAATATATCAATAACAATTGATTCGATTTTGATTAAACTTGAACTAAAGAGTTCTCTAACACACTAAACGTTAACGTATAAAATGGTATATTTTGGTAAGTAAATACAGTATG
>JAGFPH010000844.1:34404-47589 GCA_018207615.1 Philaenus spumarius
GATTGTAAGTTTTGATGCTGCCATGTTGTATTTGTCAAAAATAAAGGCATCTTTCTATTTACCATTAAAACCCCTATTTTTCAAGAAATACAACTTCTAGAAAACGTCAAAACGTACCATCAAAAGTCAATGAAAAACTACACTTTTATGTAGTATTAATTCTTGAATCCGAATGTATTTATTCCAAAATTTTATTCCTCATTTTGTTAATGTAGCAGCGTTGTGAAGTTGTTTTACTGCCACCGCGGCCGCTCCTTGCCTATTATCCTCTACCATCCACTATTAAAAATGAACTTAAAAGTCCTATTTAAAAGTCCTATATATGTACTATTTTTAACATACGTGTTGTGTACTAATAGTTGAGGGGGGGGTTTACGCGAGGATAGCGTTGGGAGGGGTGGCAAATTCAAGCCCTGGATCCGGCTCTGGTTAGTCACAGCAACCATTGCAGTTTGCAAATATCAATGAAACTTTATAGTTTGTGTTTCAACTACTCATATTAATGTAGTTGAGTTTTAGTAACTGCATTGTATTACATACTTTACACTTTTTTATACACTTTTACTTCACATTTTTTATGTTATGAACACACTAGGCGATGATAACCACCCAGGTTTTTCGCCTTTAAACCAAAAAAAAAAAAAAAAAATGTTATGAACACAAGAATACATAAATTATGAAAATAGTTTAAACTGTAATTTAATCAAACTTTTGATCATTTCTACTGAAGCTCTTATTATTAAACATATATAACACAAATTAAAAGGTTAAAAACTTTAGTAGCCACACCTGTATGACTGACTCGGGTGGATGATTAGGCCTTTGTATAAAGTGGACATCATCGGGAGACAGTTTACACATCGGATTCCGTGCTAACATCACCGAAACTACTTCTAGGACTGCGTCGTCCAAGCGATTCTGTAATACTTGTACCAATTCATTCTTTACTTCTGGGCCTGAAAATTATATATGGTTCAGCAAAATGCTTCAAAACATAATTAACAATAGTAAAAACAGAAGGGATCTGGGTGTCAAAAATACCTAACTCTTAGCGTAAAGACAAATGAATTAAAACTTTAATGTTAAGTATGGAAGTAACAATTATTAATTGTAATAAAGATTTTTATTTTTTTAAATGAATGTGTGGTGATGTGTTGATTTACGAACGTAAGGAATGTTATGGATAAAATCTTCTTCTCCCTCTTGGCTTTACACCAGTGCAATCCAGTCCCTTTGTTCCTACAAAATATCTACTAAAGTATTGGTCTGACGAAGAAAAAAAAACTTTATTAAACTAGATTAAATTATCTACAATTTGAGACCAACCTGCATTTTATAGACAGAATACTTCTCGAGATGGAGCTCTTGAAAGTTTGAAAATTTCAAAAAAATGAGAAAGTACAGATTTTTAGTTGGTTTTTACTCGATAGCATGTAAACGGTGAATCCCGCGCCAAAGTTAGACATAATACATTTGTAGTATAGGTAATTGGTTAAAGCTTAAGACTAGGGATGGGTCGATTCTTGATACCACCGATACTTTAGCTTTGGTATCGGTATCGAGAATCGATAGCCGAAACTCGATACCGATACCAAGAGATACTCAGTTGTCAGAACTGCCCGTTCTCGTATAGACTCCGTGAATGTAATCGCCGGTATTTGCAATCGCATTCTCTGTATTTTAACTCAATTCAGCATTTAACAATAAATATCAGTAGGGAAAATGTAAAACATTATTCATTTTATGTAAGTAGACATTTTCCTCAGTAAAATGTTTTAGGCAATTGTTTCCTTTCTTAAGTAAACGCTTCTTGTTTTATTTTTATTCATGCGTAGGCTGTTATTTGTACACAAGAAGTCTAGGGTAGGCTCAAGGTCAAACACTTATGGATTCGTTTGTTATCGTGAATTAGGGTGTCTACTGTGAAGAAAATTAACACATTTTATAGATCGGTAACAAAAGTATTTAAACTTTAAAGTAATAATTTTATTTGTTTGAAGTAGGGTAAAACTTGTTGGGACTTACGTTACCCGTGATTTATGATTTTTATGGGAGTCCGGACGGAATTCCTTTGTTTTCCTTTTTATTTAGAGATGGGTCGGTTCCATTTTTTTTCGGTTCTCGGTTCTAGAGTCAAATCGGTTCTATTTATTATTCAAGGAATTTAACAAGAATTTAAGAGTAAAGTATAAGATTTAATTTGAATACTGAAATGATTAAGTATGTTATGTACAGATAATTAAATACAAGTATTCAGCTAAGTTAAATTACAGACAAAAGTCCATCATTCTCAACGTCTATTATAAAATATTGCCACACTTTCGATGCCATTGCTGAAAAGACTAGCCTACTCCGGTTAAGTTACCACATATCCTCAACTAACTAAACTTAATCAAATTAATATGTTAATTCAGTATAGTGTCGATTATCCGAAAGCGGAAATGTACTGTAAATAAATTGTAGACTTCAGGCCGAGCGCTGGGCCGCACTTCGTAAGTGAGTAGGCCTACACAATTTAATTACCCGAACAAATTGACGCTCTACTATTAACTAATGCGGTAACTGCAACAAAAATATTTAAATTTAATAAAAAAAAATAATAAAACACTGCACTAAAACTGAATACTGTAAGTATTTACACACAGCGTTATTAACTTGATATTACAGTATTTTGTTCTAACAAGTTGTTCAGACTTCAGCGGGACTAAACGGAACGGACGCCGTCGAATCAAATTTTCGATGATCGAAGTTCCGATTATTTCTGAACTTATCCGAATTGAACGTTCAGAAACAAAACATGATATTCCGAGTAACGCAATCCTAATCAGTCGTAAAAAAATATTATTCCGAATAATTAAAAACTTGTTTTATTTTAAATTGCAAAGCATTCTGCTATTTCGTTACTGAAACTCTCACGTGTTTTTCATTGGACCAGGTTAATTGTATTTTCTTATGCGGACATTCCATTGTTTTCGGGAGTAGGTTTTTTCGTGGACATACGCTGTTGTATATTAAATTGTGTTTGAATGCCGCGTTTTATAAAATTAGCGCTAATAATATTCGGACGTCGTATTCTTTTGCGGACATTCGTCATTTTATTTTTATTTTTTTAATAACATTTCACCAATGGTAGTTCATAAAATTGGTACTAATTATATTCAGGCATAGATTTTTGCGGGCGTTTACTGTGGTACCTACTTAAATTATTTTTAACGCCGGCGTTTTTTAAAATTAGCGCTAATAATATTCGGACGTCGTATTCTTTGCGGTCATTCGTCATTTTATTTATTTTTTCTTCGCTGTTGGTTTTTTTTTTTTTTTAGGTATTGGTATCGGGAATTGAGAATCGATTTTTCAAAGTATCTGTATCGGTATCGAGAATCGAAAAATCTGGTATCGACACATCCCTACTTAAGACCAAACTGGTACGTCATATTCTGGAATAAAATCTTTTGAATATTTTTGTAGTTTTTTTAGGAAAACATGTAATAACTGATTATTGAGAAAACCAATGTATTTCTTAAAAACAAAATATGTTCAAATATTGTTAGGTTTGTAAATAATACATGTTCAGTGGTTCTGTTAACTATATATTAATAAATATGTAAGTAAATAAATAAATAAGTTATATTACACAACATTTATGAAAAAAGTGTCTGTTGAACCACAAATTTATATTTTCATAAGTTTTGAAGTGCCCACACCATGTTTCTCATTGTTCCTTCTGTTTCGCACGGAGTAACATTCCACTATTTACAATTTAATGTCTTCACACTCCAGCTGTTCTTCAAACATGTCAACGAAGTTTGATATAATTCGTTAATTGCTGGAGAGGCTCTGATTTTATAGATTTGTGTATGTGTTACTGTTAAATTATAATGTAATTATTCTAAAGTCCTGTTTAATATTTTTCTTCTTTGTGTAATATTTGCTTGTTTACTGCTTAATTGTTACACATCGTGCTTAAAAATTGACAACTATTTATTTTATTTCATAGCTGTGGTACAAAATATCGTTTGGCCAGGTCATGGTTGTTACCTTATAAAAACATTGGTAAATATTTCATTACTTTATTTATATAATACATGACCATGACTTTGTCTATTGTACAGTGTACTAAATGACAACAAAATAAATGCAATAATACATTTACAAAGTACATATTCACATAAATTCATCCATTTTGTACCAGTTAGTTCCAGGTTGATTCTAGCGGAAGAATTTTTGGCAGGGGTCAAGGAGATTAGGTATTCTTGTAGCTTTAGCTCTGACCACAAGTTGAAGCTAATCCAGGTATAAAATAGAAAGTCGTAGCAATTGCTTTCCAGTAAAAGCTAAGAGATGAAACTAGGTCATATACAAACTTAATTAGAAGAACTCAATAATTATTTATTTTACCTGCTTCAGATATGCCATGAACTTTGAGAGTGAGGAATTCTTCTTGTCTTATACTACTTAAGCCATCTGCCGTCTCCCCAAAGGATTTCACACGAGGACGTGTTTCTTTTAACTATGGACAGTAAAACGTAAAATAATATCACAGATATTTACAATTATAATTATTGAAAACATTATGTATAGTATTAATACAGTAGAGTCCCGGTAATTCGAGTCTCGATAATCCGAGGTTCCGTGTAATTCGAGCCACAAATAGCATTGAATGTGACCATGCATTGTGACACATTCTTGCTGCTTGTAGGATACCGATCTTTAAATTTTTGTTTTCGAATGAATCTGTCAAGAGCGTTTGTACAATAAGTCGCTGGTATAAATTCTTAACATTTTTTATAATGCCCTGATCCATTGGCTGTACAAATAAAGTCATGTTTGGGGGAAAAAAATAACCGCAACGTTGTTCATTTAAGTAGAATAGAGTTATGCGCAGTACAAGTGTCAATAAACAATATGATGTTCTGTTCTGTTTACAAAAGGTTTTGTCGAGATTTGACAACAGACAGAGATTGGGAAGAGCATAAATGACAAACTAAGGTATTGGTACCACACAATACAGTAGGGAGGGGGACTGGGTTATTTTTAGACACACCAGGTTTAGTGTCGAGCGACCTTGTAAGAGAGGGGTGGGGAATACGGCAGTGCAGGAAAAGTTTGTTTCGTTGTTATTTTTGTATATACAGTAGAACTTGTATAATTCGAACGTCTTTAATTCGAAATTACCGTTAATTCGAAGTTTCGGTTCGGTCCCTCGAACTTTATATGATATCAATGTAAAAAAATTATGGATAATTCGAAGTCAACTTCTTTAATTCAAAGTTTTTTTTCAACACTAAAAATAAGCTACTGCAGCCGATACCGTATTACTCAGTCGTTGGCATGATATCACAGCTCGTAAACGTTCCAGTGTAGTTAAACAAAAAACTATTTATGATTTCTTTTAAGTAAGTCTCTATTTTTTACTGTGTATAAAATAACTTTTTTTACCTCAGTGTTCAATACAAAATAGTGTATATTTAATAAAACTTTAATTTTTTCGGAGATACGAGGACTATAAATAGTAATTTTATCTTAACCTCTACATATTCCGTGTAATTCGAGTTTTTCACAATCCGAGGTACTCTCGGTCCCATTCAACTCAAAATATCGGGACTCTACTGTACTAACTTGTGAGTATTTAAGAAAAAGAAGTGAAGACAATTAATTACCAATTTTTTTAAATACAAATTTTGATTTATTATACAAAATTGTATACAACTTTGAGCCATCATAACAAAATTTAGTAATGCCATTGAAAAATTGTTTAAAAAATGTTGAACTTGGATTTACATAGGTAAATGTGTAGCCACTTTAATCAGTACTATCAACAGTGGTTATAAGTAATGTTTGATTATATTTATTAACCCTACAACTGTTTAAATGCTCAAATGAGCACTCTCACACTACTAAATTGACAACTCTACTTGTATTGAATATTTCACCCACTTAAAATCATTTAATCGCAATAAAACAAAAACCGTTGGAAAGGAAATGATTTAAACTTTAATTTCTGTATTTACAAATTTGTTCTAAAACGTATATCTACATATTATGTAATAATCGTTTCTAAATTGTAGTTTTCTAAATCAATTGATGCCGCGCAAGGAATCAATAGGAAATTACTCAAATACGTCACTTCTCTTAGGCTCAACATCGCTCGACAGAAATATTTTGACAATAATATAACCCTGGAACTGGCAGAAGGTCATGCACGACTCTCTCTCAGGCGCAAAACGCAACAATTTCGAGCATTTGCGAAAATTTGCATATATTTGCATAATTGATAATTTAACCCACTTAGAATCATCCAATCGTAATAAAACTGGCACCATTGGAAAGGAAATGAATTAAACTTTAATTTTTGTATTTACAACTTTTTCGTAAAACGTATATTTACATACGTAATCATCTTTTTAACAGTAATCATCATATTGTGCAACAGCTATTACCGCACGCGAATCTGCATACAATTGTACTGTTATTTCCCACTTATTCAACGTTTAAGACCCTCTACAATAATATATCTTTGGCAATTATAACGATACCATTGGATTCGTCAAGATTTTATCTTTCTGTTGGTGTCTTCCAATTAGATGTCACTATAAAATTACTATTTTTTTCAAGAATTACTGTAAACCCTTGCGATTGGACGTTTCTCAACCAATGAAACAGCCCATTTGTCAATCGATATTGTGAAGGCACTGCCTTATGTTTTGACAGATTTCTTTACACCATTTTGTAGAGCAAAGTCTAAAGTTTCTAACGGTGGGAAGTAATCCAGAAATAACCAGTTTTTTGTCTGTCTAGACAGCAGGAGAATGTACATATCTGGTGAGATCGCCTCGAGCGTTCTGCTCCCATGCATACAACGCACCCTTCTTTACTGATGGCAAAATGATTCATGTCATTTTGTTATTCAAATAAAGATAACTCAAATACTTTTGTGAACTAAGGAAAGACAATTATACCATTCTTTTGTTTGATTTATCCTCTACACTTTGTTATAATAATATTTCATTTTTGGGCAAAGCATATTAGTAAATGACGTTACAATCTAGGACTAGGTTTGTTACCAGTCGTGTACTTAAAACATAAAAACTGTTTTTTTCAAAATAAAAAATTTTAAATTGATAAATGTTTTTATACAGTTCTATTTAGAACTAAATTACAAAACTTTTTTACGCTTACGAAAAAAATACAAAAAATGTTTACTACTTGTTATGTAGGCCTAAAGTTGAACTTTTTCCTTTCGTTACTGAACATTTTTTGTTTCTTGAGCTAATAACTTTTACAATTTCAAAATAAACTAATTTTAGTGGCATATTTGAATTCTTTGAAGTTTCTTCAACAAAAAAGCTATTGAACACTTTTGGATTGGGGTTCATTTACTATTTTTGGCGAATTTTTAAAAATATGCTTGCAAAACGCTAAAAACGGGCTGGCCAATTTTAGCTTTAACCGTGCCAGTTCTAGCGTTAAAACTGCCTTCCAATCATACGTCACTTTTATAGTTTCGAAAATATAAAGGTTTCTGTAAACCATTGCAAGTTGGACAGTTTTCAACCAATGAAACAGCACATTTTAGATTTGCTATATCATTTACAATTCGATATATTTGTATAGATATGTTTATATCGGTTTGTAGACAAAACTTAAATCTTTGGTTTCGTGTAAAGCAAACCACATTTAGTGTAACGGTTTTATTCGTACAGTCCTGGGAAATACAGGCTTTTGTTGAATTCAAAACTCTCTGTTCTCACGCTTTGAGAAGACGCTGTTACGACGGTCGGTCACACACTATGTTGTATAGACTTTGTGCGCAAGGGGTTTTATTTGTTTGATCTCAATTTTGTGATTCAAGTAAAGCTAAGTCAAATAATTTTATGAAATAATAATTTACAAGTATACAGTTCAATTTTTTTGATTTATTGTCTACAGTTTGTTGTAATAATATTTCACTTTTGGGCAAAGCATATTATATTCATAAATTACTATTCAAACTAGGTCTAGTTTTGTTAGCAGTCTTGTAGTAGGAACATAAAAACAGAAGTTTTCACAACAACAAATTTGAAATTGATATATATATTTATACAGTTCTATTTAGAACTAAATTACAAAACTTTTGTAAATTTTGAAAAAAATTATAAAAAATGTTTATTACTTTTTATGTAGGCCTAAAGTTGAACTTTTTCCTTTCGTTACTGAACATTTTTTCAATAATAATTTACAAGTATACAGTTCAATTCTTTGATTTATTCTCTACACTTTGTTATAATAATATTTAATTTTTGGGCAAAGCATATATTTATAAATTACTATATTAGTGTTTTCAAAATAAGAAATTGATATATATTTGTACACAGTTCTATGAAGAACTAAATTACAAAACTTTTGTACAGTTTGAAAAGAATTTAAGTTTTTCCTTTTGTTACTGAACATTTTTTGTTTTTTTTGAGCTAATAACTTTGTTTGTAAATTTTACAGCAATCAATTTTTTACTTGCATACATGAATTCTTTGAACCTTTCTCTACAAAAAAGCTATGGAATACTTTTGGATTGGTTTATAATTAATATATTTGGTGAATTTTTGAAAATTCACACAAACCGAAATGGCTTGGCATTGTAAAAAATTTGCATGAACAGTTGTAGGGTTAATATTTGGGTGCAATCGTCCAATTAAAAATAAATCATTAATATTTTACTTATATTTGGTGTAGTTTTACTGTTACTATATAACTCTTTCTTCTCTATTATCAATTGGTATTGTGAATGTTACTCTTGCTATACAAAATAATTTTTTTTGTCAACAGCTAGAACAAATAAAAAAATTTTGATCTAGGTTTAGTGGCATATATATATATATATATAATGCAGTATTTCATACAAAAATACCAAATAAAATAAGTAAGATAATAAGTGGAATAAAAATAAGATGGAATTAGAATAAACTGGTATGAATTTAAAAACAAGTGTTGATTTAAAGTGAGGAATGCACAAACAAGCCCTTTCTCACAAGTTTATATCCATATACTTACAGCAAATAATAGTTGGTCTTCTGATTTCCTAATATTGGCATTATTCAAAGAGTTTATAGAAGAACTTCGTGATACAGAAGAAGGAGAGTTATCATCCATGTCTTGAAGTCTAGACTGTAGGCGCATATTTTCATGTAATCTGTAAAAAAAACACGATATGGCTAAAATTTAACCTGCATTTCCTAATGGTCAAATGCTACACAGCCCAGTCACGTAACATCTCGTCTCTACATTTCTACCGCCGACCCCTCGGTCTAGCAAGTCTTAGATTGTGCATACACAGCTTGTCGGGAAAATGGTTAGCATTAAAAAAAAGCAATGAGTTAATGTGAAATTTCTTGTGATTCTCGAAAAATTTATCACAGAAAGTCATTCTATGTTAAAAAAAAGAATATGGTTATGAATGTTTATCACACGCTTAGGTTTTTGAGTGCTTTAAACGGTTCAAAGAGGGACAAGAGCAGATTGAAAATTACCCACGTTCAGTATGACTTTCCACGTCAATGACAGAGGAAAACATTGACAGAATCGGAGACTTGATCCGGAACGAACGTCGTTCGATTATACGTGCAGTTGCCTAGATCATACGATTTGACAAAGATCTGTTCGGCAGATTTTACAAGAAAATTTTAACATGAAGAAAGTGTGTTCAAAGATGGTTCATTAGAATCTCACAACAAACTAAACACTTCTGAAATGAACATTTGTGCTGACACTTTAAAACCCGTTAAAAGAACTCTCGGAAAAAGTGATAACACGTGATGAATTGTTGTGTTTCCTTTTGATCCGGAAACTTAGTGCCAATCGATTCATTGGCAAAGCCCCAGTTCACAGAGAAATACAAATTCAAAGCAATGATGTTAGTGTTTTTCGACATCCGTGGGATATGTACGTGAATTGAATACCTGAAGGTTAACCTGTGAATCCTAACTACTCTCCGTGAAAGATTAAGAATAAGGTGACCCGAGTTGTCATGGTTTCTTCTTTACGAATATGTCCTAGCCCTTACCGCATTGCATTTCAAGACGTTATTGGCCAAGTATGGGATCCCTGTGTAAGAAAATCCAAACTACTTACCCAAGATTGCAGAGTATGAATTTTTTCTGTTCCCCAAGGTAAAATCAGTACTGAAAGAAACAAGATTGCGATAGTTAAAGCTGTGAAACAAAAAGCTACGGAGACCATGATTATGATTCCTGAAAAAGACTTCAAACACTGCATTGAACGGTATAGGGATCGTGGAAGGGAGTGCATTGAAGGGGATAATATTAAAGTTGTGAATAAATAAAAATAATGAACTTTATAGCATTAATCTGGTTATTTTTTAGACATAGTACCTCGTAATTTATAAACATAAATGATACATTAAAGTTGTGAATAAATAAAAATAATGATCATTATAGCACAAAACCGGTTATTTTTTAGACATACCTCGTAATTTATAAACATAAGTAGTGATACATTAAAGTTGTGAATAAATAAAAATAATTAACTTTATAGCATTTATCCGGTTATTTTTTAGACATACCTCGTAATTTATAAACATAAGTTATACATTAAAGTTGTGAATAAATAAAAATAATTAACTTTATAGCATTAATCCGGTTATTTTTTAGACATACTCATAATTTATAAACATAAGTGATACATTAAAGTTGTGAATAAATAAAAATATTTAACTTTATAGCATTAATCCGGTTATTTTTAGACATACCTCGTAATTTATAAACGTAAATGATACGTTAAAGTTGTGAATAAATAAAAATAATAAACATTACATCATTAATCCGATTATTTTTTAGACATATATCGTAATTTATAAACATAAGTGATATATTTAATTTGTGAATAAATAAAAATAATTAACTTTATATCATTAATCCGGTTATTTTATAGACATACTCATAATTTATAAACATAAGTGATACATTAAAGTTGTGAATAAATAAAAATAATTAACTTTATACCATTAATCCGGTTATTTTTTAGCAATACCTCGTAATTTATAAACATAAATGATACATTAAAGTCGTGAATAAATAAAAATAATGAGCTTTGTAGCATTAATACGGTTATTTTTTAGACATACCTCGTAATTTACAAACATAAATGATACATTCAAGTAGTAAATAAATAAAAATATTGAACATTACAGCATTAATCCGATTATTTTTTAGACATACCTCGTAATTTATTAACATAAATGACACATTAAAGTTGTGAATAAATAAAAATATTTAACTTTATAGCATTAATCCGGTTATTTTTAGACATACCTCGTAATTTATAAACATAAATGATACGTTAAAGTTGTGAATAAATAAAAATAATAAACATTACATCATTAATCCGATTATTTTTTAGACATATATCGTAATTTATAAACATAAATGATATATTTAATTTGTAAATAAATAAAAATAATTAACTTTATAGCATTAATCCGGTTATTTTTTAGACATACCTCTGTAATGAAATGATTTTCCACCTCCATACCAGTGTTCTAAAAGTAATTGAACCTTGCATTCCTCTAATGAGAGAGGCCTTTATCAGATTAACTCAGTTAAGTAAACAGAATCGTTTAAACTGATAAACAAGTAGAAACATAACATGCAGCAATATCAAAGTCTACCCCCAATAGTGAGTAATTGAACTTTGTGTTCCTCTAATAAGACAGGCCTTATCAGATTAACTCAGTTAAGTAAACAGAATTGTTTAAAGTGATAAACAAGTAGAAACATAACATGCAGCAATATCAAAGTCTACCCCCAATAGTGAGTAATTGAACCTTGCGTTCCTCTAATGAGACAGGCCTTATCAGATAAACTCAGTTAAGTAAACAAAATCGTTTAAACTGATAAACAAGAAGAAACATAACATGCAGCAATATCAAAGTATACCCATAATAGTGAGTAATTGAACCTTGCGTTCCTCTAATGAGACAGGCCTTATCAGATTAACTCAGTTAAGTAAACAGAATTGTTTAAAGTGATAAACAAGTAGAAACATAACATGCAGCAATATCAAAGTCTACCCCCAATAGTGAGTGATTGAACCTTGCGTTCCTCTAATGAGACAGGCCTTATCAGATAAACTCAGTTAAGTAAACAAAATCGTTTAAACTGATAAACAAGTAGAAACATAACATGCAGCAATATCAAAGTCTACCCCCAATAGTGAGTAATTAAACCTTGCGTTCCTCTAATGAGACAGGCTTTATCAGATAAACTCAGTTAAGTACAGAATCGTTTAAACTGATAAACAAGTTGAAACATAACATGCAGCAATATCAAAGTCTACCCCCAATAGTGGCACGTGCATCTACTTCCACTCTTCACTTCAAAGGTATATAAAGGCCATTGCAGCTCAGTAAGAGTGACTTGGGTTCCACCAGCCCAACCTTCCCGACTATATCGGCGTGCTGAGCCGATAGTCATACCGTACCTTGGTTAGTATCGGCGGTCTGAGCCGACTAATCATCCTGTCAACTATACCGGCGTGCTAAACCGATAGTCATACTGTTCCTTGTTGAGCCGACTAATCATCCTGTCGACTATACTGGCGTGTTGAGCCGAAAGTCCGGCGTGTTGAGCCGACTAGCCATCCTGTCTACTATACCGGCATGTTGAGCCGATAGTCCTTCCGTACCTTGGTTAGTACCGGCGTGTTGAGCCGATTAATTATCCTGTCCACTATACTGGCGTGCTGAGCCGATAGTCATACCGTTCCTTGTTTAGTACCAGCGGGTTGGGCCGACTTATCATCCTGTCGACTATACCGACGTGCTGAGCGGACTAATCATCCTGTCGACTATACCGGCATCTTGAGCCGATAGTCCAACCGTTCCTTGGTTAGTACCGGCATGGTGAGCTGACTAATTATCCTGTCGACTATACCGGTGTGTTGAGCCGATAGCAACCTGTTCCTTGGTTAGTACCGCGTGGTGAGCTGACTAATTATCCTGTCGACTATATCGGCGTGTTGAGCTGATAGTCAACCCGTTCCTTGGTTAGTATCGGTGTGTTGAGCCGACTGCCATCCTGTCGACTATACCGACGTGCTGAGCGGACTAATCATCCTGTCGACTATACCGACATCTTGAGCCGATAGTCCAACCGTTCCTTGGTTAGTACCGGCGTGTTGAGCCGACTAATTATT
>JAGFPH010000844.1:48362-61001 GCA_018207615.1 Philaenus spumarius
GAACTGATAGTCAACCCGTTCCTTGGTTAGTACTGGCGTGTTGAGCCAACTAATTATCCCGTCGGCTATTCCGGCGTGCTGAACTGATAGTCAACCCGTTCCTTGCTTAGTACTGGCGTGTTGAGCCGACTAGCCATCCTGTCGACTATACCGGCGTGTTGAGCTGATAGTCCTTCCGCACCTTGATTAGTACTGGCATGTTGAGCCGACTAATTATTCTGTCAACCATACCGGCGTGTTGAGCCGATAGTCAAACCGTTCCTTGGTTAGTACCGGCGTGTTGAGCCGTCAAATCATCCTGTTGACTATACTGGTGTGTTGAGCTGGTAATCAAACCCGTACCTTGGTTAGTACCGGCGTTTTGAGCCGACTAATCATCCTGTCGACTATACCAGCGTGTTGAGCTGATAGTCAACCCGTTCCTTGGTTAGTTACGGCGTGTTGATCCAATGTATCATCCTATCGACTATAATGGCGTGTTGAGCAGATAGACACACCTTTTCCGAGTCGTCCGAGGATATCTCCAGGCGAACAGATCCAGATAGACCTCCGATACTCTAAGAATCAACAAGGGACTGCTCGCATCGATCAACAACCCTGATTGACCAAAAGTGATATTAAAGACAGTATATAAAAGTGAAATTAAACAGTGATAGACAGTTTGATATTATGTTTATCAGAAATAATATTTTGTTTTGTACCGATTAATTATATTAAGAGCAATAATAAAAGTTGAGTTAAAAGAAGTATCGAATATTGTTAATTGTTTAATAAAACCCACTCCAAAAGATTGTATCTGGGACGAAGGATATAGTTAAAGAAATTTAGTTATACCTTCGTACTGTAAGCGAAAGCAACATTACACCTCGTAATTTATAAACATAAATGATACATTAAAGTTGTGAATAAATAAAAATAATTAATTTTATATCATTAATTCGGTTATTTTTAGACATAGTACCTCGTAATTTATAAACATAAATGATACATTAAAGTTGTGAATAAATAAAAATAATGAACATTATAGCACTAATCGGGTTATGTTTTAGACATATCTCGTAATTTATAAACATAAATGATACATTCAAGTTGTGATAAATAAAATAATGAACTATTTAGCATTAATCCGGTTATTTTTTAAACGTACCTCGTAATTTATAAACATAAATGATAAATGATAGTTTCGAATAAATAAAATAATGAACTTTATAGCATTAATTCGGTTTTGCCCATAGTGTAAAGTGTAAGATTTATACTAAGGATAATTGTAGTTTTCACACAGAGTAGAATCAAATGTAATGTAGTAGATCTTCAGAATATAATTGACGTTGATGTATCTTTATATGTGTGATATATATTTGCACCCTCTCACTAGAATAAGAGGCAAGCGAGTAGCCACTTCGTAATATCCCCCAAACCCATACATTCCCCAAAGATCACATCTGATTCAGTTTGGTAAAATACCTGTGTTAATTTGGCTGTAGTAAGTCTTGTATTATAAGAGCTATTAAAATATTTATAAATGAAACAATAAAGAATTTGTAGACAACAGAGTGTTTATTTGGTGCCCGAACCCTGATATTTATTACTTCGACGACAGTATCCTGGGCACATTGGACTCACAGAAAGTAAGCGTTACATTTTAATTGAAATAAAGACCTGAAGTTAGCAAAATATAATTTCAAGTTCATGTTAGAACAAAAAACGCGAATAGAAATAACTTCACGTTTTTTTAGTAAATGATATATTTTATGAGATTCCATTAAAGAAATTTTAAATAAAACCTCATTGAAGAAGTATTAAAAATAAAGTAAAATGTACTGGGTTCTACAAAAGCAAATTACTCCAACAAGACAGCATCGCTAAATTGACATAGTTTTGACTTGGTTAAATTGACATAGTTTTGACATGGTTAAATTGACATAGTTTTGACTTGGTTAAATTGACATGGTTTCGACTTAGTTAAATTGCTCAGAAAGTAAGTGCTGTTGGAATGTTTTGATGTTGTAGACACTGCACACTGTTATGAGCTGTCTGTGTTTAAAAATTTAAAAAAAATTAAGTATGAACAAATTTGATTTGAGGGTAAGATTAAAAGTAGAATCTTACAAAAAATCATAGTTTCAAAATAAAGAGAAAGGTTTAAAGGTAAGGATTAAATTGAAATGTTGATACAAATACCAAATATAAAAACGGGTGTGGTTTGTAAATATTTACTTTGCCAACTACGACAATACTATCCAAACATTTTCATTTCTCTTTTGACAAATTAAAGTGCCAGTCTTATGTGAATTGTTCATTTCATCAATTTTACCAAAAGTGTGAAAATGGGTAAGTTCTATTGTTTAAAATCTTATAAGAATATTTTGACAATTTTTCAACTTTGGGAAATTCACTGGATTGGTGAAGCTAAAGATTTAAGTTTTGGTTACATGCCAGTCTCATTGCATAAATTGCTATTACAAGGACCTGACATTATTTCTTTTTCTTTTCTTTTTATTAAACCAATAAGACAGTTGTCAGAAGAAGACAGTTGTCAGAAGAAGACAGTTGTCAGAAGAAGCTTTAGAGGGATGACAGTAGGAAAAAGATATTTCAGGGAACACCATACAAGAAAAACTTTTTGTATCGATACCAATATGGATCTAATGAAAATGCCTCTTCTTTAATTAGATCCTTATTTATCAACTATTAGAAAAGTGAGCAGTGAAAAACATCAAAAATTTATCAAAATGTTTTAAATGCCTTAATTTTAAGAGAAGATAATGACAACATTTATTTACAATCAAGTGATTCCGAGGAGAAAGAGGTCTTTTTGTAACTTTGTGTACATATTTTTTGTAGTTTTTTGGTATATATTTGATGTAAGTTTATAATATAATAAATGGTTATTCCTACCATTTTTGTGTTGTTTAGTGACCTAAAAAAAGATAAACCTTACAAAGACAAAAATACTGTTTTTGATTTCTTATCCTGTTTACTCGTGACACTGTGCTTGGTTTGACCGATTTTAGTTCAATCGGAACATTTGTAGTAAACCCAACCTAACCAATAATAATTACCTGAGGTAGAACACATTTCCAGAGTGGTCTTGATACACAAACATGTTTTTACGATTGTTTACAGAAAATCTGTTCAGAACCGTCCTAAGGGCCTGTATCCCACGTGACAGACCTTGCTTCCCAGGTCCAGTCTTCAGGCGAGGGTGAAGGACAAAATGTGTTTCCCATACAACTTTACAGGAAAAGCAACCTGGGACAAATTTGTGGTCTCCTTCTAAAGAACTTCCATTGTGTTCGTTCTCACCTTCTGAAAAATAGAAGTTTTTAAAGAAACACTTAAATATTATTTAAAATTTAAAGTTTTATGTCAGACGTCAAGGAGTTTAAAACTGCCACTTGTTGCTTCAATTATATTTTGTTAGTCTGCTACAAAGATTCAGTTCGGCTGGATGTATTGTCTGGTCTTGTATATTGTTTTACAATAATTTTTTGTTTTAGAAAAACTGACAAAGATTTTTAGAGGTTTATCAATTCAAGTATATATTGAAATATAATTTTTCTTTGTGAGAGGGCATTTCGTCGATTTACAAAGTGATCAATATGGTCAAGTGCCGAACTACGTTTATAAACATTTCTTCGTTACAAAGTTATTGCATACGGTGCCGATCTACGTCTACAAACTATCCACACAAAAATTAAAGAGACTTGTAAGCTTATTTTGAACAAAGGTAGTAGCAATTATAATAAAGACTAGAACTGTGAACGTTTGCATCGACAAAGAACTAATTGAGCCTACAATATTTTGTGATAATAAGCTGTGTCAAAAGTGTAATTTGCGCTAGCAAGGACAAAAACTTAATTAGGGAGTATTTTAGTATATATTTGAATTTGTCTGTCTTTTAAATTCTAAATTTATTTCAATTCAATTTAGTTCGAAATTGATTTTTATATTTTAAATTTTGACATTCTATTCTAAATTTTTAACTAATTAATTTTATTTGATTTACCTTTTTTTGGTGCTTTTCCGATATTTGTTTTGTACATGTTTGTCATTTATTTTCATACGGATTATTAAATTTAACTTGTCAGCAGTTATTTCGTCTAGCGTTAATTCTTCACCATGTAACCTTTTTTTTGTGTACTTAAATGCCTTGCACGCACTTATTTGCAGTTATTAAGAAATAATTTTTGTTAATTTTCAATTTTTATTATGTTTTTTACATTGAGGATATTATAATCTTACAATATAGAGGACATCATTCATGAGGGCCCTTATTCTACATTTCTCTTTTTACATTCTACATAGCTACGCGTACTATGAAATCTAGGTACTGTGAACAATACGATTAGCTACGTATTTTCTTACTATAATTATATAATTTTAACAGGTCTAATCCATTTTAATTATTCTGAGTGAACCATTTTTCTAAAATCAAGAAATATGGTATCAGAAAAGGATCATTCTTTTAGAGGGATTTTTAATTTTTGTCTGTGGTTTTTTTAAGGTGAAAAGCACTAACAGGCTATCAACTCCAGACAATTCGCTTTTTTAGTATTCCAACTTAACAAATATCCACCGTCTTTACTCTGATTCTAAAGTTTTACCCTTAAGCTTCTGACCATTCGGCCACCAGGTCAACTCCAAAGCAGTAAACATTCAACCAATACAAACATACATATCTCACCTTCAGCAGACTTTGTTGTTTGATTGGTTTTCCAAATATCATCATCGCTTCCTTCAGGCTCCAGCAACTGGTTACACATACGAGTGTCGTGCAAGTTGTTCAACAGCATTGTTTGATTTACAGTTTTACATACAAACTTGATGTTGAGAACAACATTCCTTTGCACCAAACTATACATCTTTACTGCATTGGTTTCAAGCTCCAGAAATCTAAATATAAATAATCATAGTTAAATGTCTGCAGTTATAAAGATAACTTTCAGAATGAAACGTATGAAAATAATATTAAACCTTAACCATGAAGTCTTTGTAGTAATTGTGATTCACAAAATAGAAATGTTACTACAAAGAATTTGCAACACTGTGTAACACTGTCGATAAAATAAATAATTAAAATATTTATTTAGCTTGACTTATTATCATATTATTTAAGGTATTGGCACTTAGGGCCGGTTCAGGAGTTCAGGTTTATCTTTAGTCGGACTTAAATACCAGTTCAAACCGGTATTTGAGCTGCAGTTTAAAAATTGACTTCAGGAGCTCGGATTTAACGTTAGACTCGGACTAAAGATAGTCCCGGCTTAAAAGTGGCAGGGATAAACTCGAGCTCAAGAAATCAGCTTCAGGAGTCCACATAGATTTAAACCCGAGTCTAAAAGATAAACTCGTGGGTTCAGGAGACCAAGTTCGAGCGTAAAAAAGATAGTCCGAGACTAAAAAAGAGCGATTTTAAGCTCCAACTTAAACCCACAGGTTTAAGTTGGAGTTTAAAATAAGAATAGTATTTACATGATTATTTACCGTAATATTGCAAAAAGAGTTGTATTTTCGCCATCAGGATTAATTTCTACACACATTGGTAAAAAAAAAATATTCACATAAAAAAAAATATTTTTTGTTTTTTACAGTGTTATTTTAGAAAAACTGCTGTTTCTCAGCTATAGATAAAAATAACTTTCTTAATTTAGCACAAAATTATTATGTACTAGCTGACCCGTACGGCGTTGCTCGTGGTTGTTGGTTTTTTCAGTCTTTTTGACGCAATTGTAATTCTTTTTAAGTGTTCGTTGAATACCTGATTGTATCCTACTGTGGTCATGAAAAAAAGTCTACGCTATTTAGGAAAGCACTGAAAATTATATTCCTGTAAACTACTATCTAACATGAAAAAGCTTTAAATATATCGTTTTAATTTATAGTTTTTACTAAGTTTGACTTTCACTTAATTTCATTGACAATGTTGCGAGCACCTACGGCCTTAGAGGAAGCTACGTACCAAATTTCATTCCAATTCGTTCTTATAGGGATTTTTAGTAACTTTGACCCCCCTCCCCAAACCACCCTAAAATTTCGAATTTCTTTTAACCCTTTCTTAGAGAGGGTTTAAATTAGCTGGGGGTCGTAGAAAAGATATTTGAATCACTTTGTAACATCCAAGTTAATTTAGGATGTAACAAACTGGTTCAAATAGAGTTTGTAATTTTAAATGTATAGGCCTAATTAGTATAAGATATATTTTGTTTAGTATTTAAATATACAATATACAGTATATATCAAAATAAAGCTACGAATGTGATATTTTAATGGCATTTAGTTTAATTCAGATGGTTTGTTAAGTTTTCAATAAAATATGTTTAAACTCGCGTATGTTTATCGTTATGCATGGTGTCAAATAATTTGTTTGTTATTATTATTATTGATAGCAAAAATATGTTTTGAAAAGTATTAAAAACTTTATAGTTATGATATATTTTATATAAACAATATTTTAAGCAGCATATCTCTAAGTAGGCCTGTATAGATATTTAATAACCAATGTTTGAGTTAAATTATAATTCTGTAGACATTTTTATTTGTGTTTGTTTATAGTTTTTCAATCTAACCTTAAAAAGCTGTTGGTTTTGAAGAGTAAAGTGATTATAAATTTGCTAAGTAATGTTGCTATGGTAATACATGCAAACAAACATAAGCTTTTTATACGAACAGCTGTTTTTGTGAGCTATGGTTTTGAGTTCATACAATAAATGCTGTTCAGTTTCTTCCAAATTTGAAACTTTTTCGGGAAACTTTTCAAACTTTTCTTTACGTATAAACCTTCTATGAACTACTACAAACATTTTAAGACCAAAAATAGCCAAATTGGTCCAGCCGTTCTCGAGTTTTAGCGATACTAACGAACAGCAATTCATTTTTATATATATAGATATAAACTTATTTAAAAAATCAACATTTGAAAGGACTAGTAATAGGAACTACGTTTATAAGGAGGCATACACACATATTGCATTACGTAATTACATTATCCCTTTACGTAACTTAACCCAGTAAAACAATCTTTTTACGTAATTTTAACCGTAAAAGTCAAATTAAATCTCAATATGATACAAATTAGTCAAAACTACCTTTACTTATGTATTGATTGATAGGTTTTACCATTAATATTTCAACGTATTTAAAAGGAAAATGTAATGGCAAAATAAATGTACTTTCATATAAATGCATATATGCAATGTAATAACAACCTAGTAATATAATAGTTTACATAACAAAACAAAAAATACTTTAAACACAAACTTAAAATCTTTTTTTTACAAATAAAAATACACTTTAAAAAATAAAGAAATTAAACAGTCCTAATAAATAGTTTAGTAGGAAACTGTATTATTATTTAATAGATAATATTAAAGAAACAAAATAATAAATAAACTGAAGTGATTAGCATAGTTTTTAATGAGAATTTGAGAACGTTTTAGTTTAACGGCGTTTATTGCGTTAAAGATTCACTCAGTAGATGAACAATTGTTTGCTCCAAGGTTTATCTAGGTTCAATGCCGATAGATAGTGGGAAAGATACTGGAACAGGTGAGTTTTGAAGAGCATTTTCTTTCATTGTCACCCAGTAGCTCCTCTCTTCTCCTTAAAATAGGGTAAACAATATTACAAGAATAACGCCATCTCACGTCTACGGGTTTTCTAAAGAAACCTCCCCCCACCCTCATCATATTGTTTAAAGAGCTGTTTGATAACGAAACTGACAGATAGGAGCTGGAGAGTCTGGCACGATGCGCCCAGGATTAGCAGGTATTTTCTGTCGCTGCCAACGTTACCAAACAAATTCCCAGCGTTTCCCTCTAATTTAGGCTCAGTCTTACTTTAAGCTCGGGCTACGTTAAGCTTGAGCTTATCTCATTTACGCTCGGACTTTTGAACCCAATTTTTAGTCGCAGGCTATTTTAAGCCGGGACTAACGTTAGACGCGGACTATATAAACCCGAACTCCTGAACTGCACCTTAAGCTCTTTGGTTTAACCAACTACATTAACTTTGAAAATAACATTTTAAGATTTTATTTATTAATACTTTTACCTCAGGGTGGTTCTTTGACTATTTGAGTAGATTTTTAACAAAGTTTTGATAAAAATTATAAGAATTTAAATAATAACCATAGTGGTTGGTTTATAAGTTTTTAGTGAACCATATTTTTTATACAAAGACACAATGAGAAAATTTATTAAATAATAGATAAAAATAAACAAACAATTAAATTTAACATCTCAACAAATTCAATCAAATATACAATAATTATCCTTGACTTACATTTACAAAATAGATCTGATAAAGTTCATTATAGAGCACACTGTACAAAGTTGATTTACTGTTCTAACTGGACATTATTGACCGAAGGTACTTGGTAGTACTCCATTTTAATAAAAACACAATATTTAGCAAATTCTACAAAATTTACTCTCTGTTTAAACGAGTGGAATTAGCGGTACATTGGAGGATAGGTTAAACGATTCTACTAAGAGTTCCTTTAGGTCTTGCAGTCCTTCTGGTGTCTCCTGTTCTCCTGTTAGAATGCTGCTCTCGTCCTGGATGGCTACAGTTGCTCCTTTTAGTTTTTCATCTGGCTTCCTTGGTGTTGTCCTCTAAGGTAAATTCAAAGTTCCCGCTGTTCCAAAATTATTTGATTTCGGTTTGCAAATTTGTTCCTGTTGTCTTGCTTGTATCAATGAAAGCAAGCTAGTAAATACATTTCTTTTATATTAATTTATAACGCCGTGAGCTTATTGTGCTAAATACTGAAAATACGACTTTACTTCATCTTGGTTCTATTCAGACTTTAGAACCTTTCTTGCATCCTTGTTAAAAACAAGTACGAGTGTTACACTATGAAGAACTGTTTAGTTCACATGCTTTAGTTTACAAAATAGCGTAGTTTTATGTTGGACTTACTAAAAGCAATGATACAGTGTTAAAATGAGTTAATGAGTACTTTGGAACACGAAGATGATGATAGAAATGTAATAAATGACATTAGAAGTAGTGATGAACGAGTTCTTTTTAATTCTGTAAACCGTAATAATAGGCATATTCTAAATGCCACGTGCTTCGATAACTCCACCCATGGGTGTGGGGCATATTCTAAAGAAACACAACAATCATTGGTCAAATAATAAATTTCATCTGCACGTTCAGAATTTTATCAAACAACTTGAGAGACAATTTTTCAACAAGTCAGTTTAAAAAAAAAGTAGTTTTATAAAATTCTGAAATGGCAGATGAAATTTACTGTTTAGAATTAGAAAGAACTCGTTCATCACTAACTTCTAATGTGAATTATTACAGTTCTATCACCATCTTCATCTTCCAACGTACTCGTTCAACACTGTAACTTTGCTTTCATTAAGTCCAATGTAAAATGACGCTATTGTCTAAACTAAAGCATGTGAACAAAACTGTTCTCCATAGTGTAAAACTCGCACTTGTTTTTGGTAATAGGAGATTCAAGTTCAGTAGTTCATACATTTTCTAGTGAGAGCAGCACAGAGCAAAATAATACAACCTATAGGTTTTAAAACGAAGTCGAAAAGTGAAGATATATATACGGGCCTAGCACCATAATATAGCAGAGGCACAACGTTAATAAACGGGCATGCAGAGAAAGGGTTAAAAGGCTTTGAATACAATTTTATGTACCAGTACATACTTTAACTTTTATTTTCTTTCTATGTTTTTATCGTTTATTTGGAATTGTTTAAAAAGTATGTTACATAGTTAATTGTCAATGGTTTTTTGTTTTTATTTATTTTCACTTTTGTTTTATAAATAAAGTAAAAACGCCTTCAGAAATGTTCGCTAGAGGACATAGTATTTGTACACATGGCTCTAATGTTATCAATAAGAAAATAAGAAATTTTTATAAATAAAATAAATAGCTGTGGTATTAAAGTAGATTTTTTATATAATGTACAAATGTAGATTAAAAGAAGGTTTATAGATTATCAGGTACGACAGAGAGTTCATTTATAATAAAGCTTCAATTCCAACTAGGAAGTATTACCTGCAATGGAAGTAAGTAGTTACAGCTTCCTGATTAACCTTCATAATCAACCAAAAGTTAGGCAACAGTGGACGTTTGAATTCCAGCTCTTTTAGCCAGGTGCTTGTCTCTTCTGAGTTGTACAAACGGTTTTTTAAATCTGAGAAACCAGTGAAGGACAGAGTGTATGGTTTTAAATATTAAAAAAAAAATCATCATTTAATTGAAACACTTTTTATTTAAAATGGCGCTTAGCATTAGTATGAAGCCATTGGGCAAGTCCTAAAAGCATAGTCTTGTGAGTTTTATTGAAAATTCTTATTCCATTGTGCCAGCCCATGGATAAGTGAAAAATAAATTTCGGTACATTTGATATAAATGCCTACTAATCTATTTATAAGATATTTTCTTACCATATTTCTACTGCAGTTTTGGGCAACTCATCCATCGTTGAGCATGTCCTCCTATGGTATATGTATAATCACATGTTTTGAACAATTAACAGTCCCTACTCTGAGTGAAATGTGATTTATGTTGTATATATGTGTATGTGATTTATGTTGTATATATGTATATATGATTTATGTTGTATATATGTAAATGTGATTTATGTTGTATATATATAAATGTGATTTATATTGTATATACATATATGTGATTTATGTTGTATATATGTAAATGTGATTTATGTTGTATATATGTATATGTGATTTGTCATTATCCTGATGTGGTTATTGACTGAACTTGTGGTTTGGGACTCAGAGTTTAAAATAGTTTTAAAATTATTCTGATGGTAACCTGAAACTGAACTGGAAATTGTGTGATAGTGACTTTTTGACCTTAAGACAAAAATGAGCAGTTGTTTTTATACTGTGATGAGCTTAAGAATAATCTTGAACCAGATCTTCATTATTTAATTTATCGAATTGGCGATCGGTGTGCAGGCCTAGATTTCCCATAAGGCCAGCCTAGGGCGTAAACTGGAAAAGGTGCAGATCAAAATATCGAGAAATTATTTTTATTTTACAAATAAATATTGCTTCTAACTTTTGGTATTCATGGGAGGGAATTTTTTGGTATAGTGGAACGGAAAAAGGGAAATTTGAGAATCGATTTTAAAAACAAATCAATCATGAAGCTGAACCAATAATTGAGCGAATTATCAAAATTAAGTTTATAAGTTTTATGGTTTCGGCCAATTATTTAGAAATTGGCCTACTCATGAAAACACTGAATATGTTCAGTGTACAAAATATATAATAGAATTGTTTGCATTTCAGCCACCAGCCCTGGCTCACGTGCTGCTTCGTTCAACTAGCAACAGAAAACTTGCTTTGGGAGTTTGCACCTCGACCTTACGGTCTCGGATTATGGACTGCTTTGCTTCGTAGGGCACGAGTTTGCATCCCAGCCATTGGTCAGAAGCTGCCCCCACGATAAAATCTCCCACCTTGAACAGAGTACTTTTATGTATTTATGTTTTGATCGATTTTGGTCGAAGCATGCAGATGGGCTATAAGGTTCTGTAAAAAAATGTTTTTTTAGTTAAAACCAGAAACAACTTTTTATCTAGAATGAAAAATCTTTAAAAAAATTTACTTCAAGTCAAAAAATGTGATTCTGGTTGTTGAATTTAGAACTCGTACAAGCAACTTAGAAAACCAAATTTGGACCAAATCGGACGTAAAATGCAGCCGTTAGAGTGTGAACACATAAATATATATATATATATATACAATTTTTAATGACACCCCAAAACATGTTTTGGAGACCATGATCGGTTCTCATTGACCACTCCCAACCTCAGCTCTCACCGTGAGAGTCATTGCATTAGTTCATCTTTCTTATTGAAATTCGCTAATCAGTTCTTTTTCAGTTTTCATTTATTTAATCGGCTTTGAGTATTTGAAAGAAAGGGGAGAGGGAGTTAAGGCCGATAGGAAGTAGTGAGAAGGCGCTCTCAAAAACTTTGGCCTAGAACATAACAAAGTGTAAATTCGGCCCTGTCGATGTATAACATCAATCTATATGCGCTAGTGCAGTAGAGTCCAAGTCCACAATGGAGTCATTTAGTTTATATTCCAATGAGTAATTCATTATTATAATGTCCAGCTAATGTGTCCACAAGAGGCGACTGTGAAACGGCGGGCATTTGGTGAGTCTGTTAAGTCCTTAGATCAATAATTATGGGCAAATCACGGTTGATGTGTCAACATGATTCGCAGTATAGCATCAATCTATATGCTCTAGTGCAGTAGAGTCCAAGTCCACAATGTGTAATGAAGTGATTTTCCACCTCCATAATTTTTGTATTGGAAGTATTAAACAGGGTTCTAAAAGTAATTGAACCTTGCCTTCCTCTATTGAGACAGGCTTTATCAGATAAACTCAGTTAAGTAAACAGAATTGTTTAAACTGATAAACAAGTAGAAACATAACATGCAGCAATATCAAAGTCTACCCCCACTAGTGGCGCGCGCATCTACTCCCACTCTTCAGTTCAAGGGTATATAAAAGCCATTGCAGCCCAGTAAGAGTGACTTGGGTTCCACTAGCCTAACCTTCCCGACTATACCGGCGAGCTGAGCCGATAGTCCAACCGTTCCTTGGTTAGTACTGGCATGTTGAGC
>JAGFPH010000844.1:61011-81924 GCA_018207615.1 Philaenus spumarius
TGAGCCGATAGTCCTTCCGTACCTTGGTTAGTACCGGCGTGTTGAGCCGACTAATTATCCCGTCGACTATACCGGCATGCTGAGCCGATAGTCCTACTGCACCTTGGGTAGTACCGGCGTGTTGAGCTGACTAATCATCTCATCGACTATACCGGCGTGTTGAGCCGATAGTCCTTCTGTACCTTGGTTAGTACCGGCGCGTTGAGCCGACGTATCATCATTTTGACTATAACGGCGTGTTGAGCAGCTAGACACACCTTTTCTGAGTCATCCGAGGACATCTCCAGATGAACAGATCCAGATAGACTTCTGATACTCTAAGGATCAACAAGGGACTACTCGAATCGATCAACGACCCTGATTTATCAAAAGTGATATTAAAGACACTATATAAAAGTGAAATTAAACAGTGATAGACAGTTTGATATTATCTTTATCAGAAATAATATTTTGTTTTGTACCGATTAATTATATTGACAGCAATAATAAAAGTTGAGTTAAAAGAAGTATCGAATATTGTTAATTGTATAATAGAACCCACTCCAAAAGAGTGTATCTGGGACGAAGGATATAGTTGAAGAAATTTAGGTATACCTTCGTACTGTAAGCGAAAACAATGTTACAAATGTTGTCAGGTAGTTTACATTCCAATGAGTAAGTCATTATTATAATGTCCAGCTAATGTGTCCACAAGAGGCGACTGTGAAACGGTGGGCATTTGGTGAGTCTGTCCAGTCCTTAGATTAATAATTATGGGCAAATCACGGTTGATGTGTCAACATGATTCGCAGTATAACATCCATCTATATGCTCTAGTGCAGTAGAGTCCAAGTCCACAAAGGAGTCAGGTAGTTTATATTCCAATGAGTAATTCTTTATTATAATGTCCAGCTAATGTGTCCACAAGAGGCGACTGTGAAACGGCGGGCATTTGGTGAGTCATGTCCTGTTGTTTAATGTATTCTCCGTAAATCAATAATTATGGACAAATCACGGTTGATGTGTCAACATGATTCGCAACCCTAGTTGGCCCACTATTTACTTTTGTTATATGTTACACTTTTAGTGAATCGGGTAAAACAGTAATTAATGAGCTTATTAAACAGCAGTAGTCAAAGCTGGTTCTATATGTGTGAATTTCAGGTGTGGTAAATTGTAAGTGACCGGTTATCAAGATCCGGTGCCTAATTGGTTATAAAGGTGGATAAACTAGTCATGTTAACCTCCTGCAACAGTTTTATGGAACGTCACACACCCACCCTATAGTCCGGACATTTTACCCAAAGACTAAGTAAGTCTAAGTTTTCCTAAGTTGAAAGAACATTTGGTTAAATTGACGAGGTGAAAGATGAGGTTCAACGCTTTTTGAAGGACATGGGCATACAAAAACTGTCACAGAGTCTACAAAAACTGTCACAGCATCTACAAAAAATTTTCACAGCGTCTAAAAACGCATCGACCGAAGAAAAAATGTCCAACCTTTAAAACGATGTAAATATTATAGAAAATAAATCGATTTTTGTACTTCTAAAAAAAAATAGCAGGAATAACTTTTGGGATTACCCTTGAATTTTCTTAGATTAGTTTTAGCACACACTACAGAACTATAAATTCACTACAATTAAAAAAGTTGAAAATTATATACGTACAAAAACATAAACAAAGTTTAACTGAAATAAGTCTTAACACAAATTTAAAAATCTGTGTTGGATAAATGAGACTTTTCTCTGCGATCTTAAGTAAAATAATTAAAATTACCTTACACAACCTCTATGGACAATAACTAACTTATATTTTAACACTAGAACGGACGGGCTGGGTCTGTGAGGCCCGGACGTTTTTATATTAGGTTAGATTCAAGGTGATAGGCGTTGCACAGGGCTATAGAATACAAGGGCTGGACCACTCCTTTGATGTTGACGCTCGCCGACTGTCCCAAACTTCCTCTCGCCCCCCTCCTATGTGACGTCACTCTGGTACCATGACACGCCGCGTAAGCACGGTTCGCCTTAGCTCTCACGTGTTATTTGATATAACGTTGCATACGATAATTCTTTAAAAAATTATGCATTACACACAATCACCTAAATTATATGTTAACCAAGTTTGGTGAATATTGAGTAATTATTTTGTTCAGTACACGTGTTTAAAGAAGATATATAATTCCGCCAGATTTTCCGCCTTTTGACGCATATTCAATGCTAATTTTCTTGAAGAGGCATTCCATGAATTTCTTAAAAAAACTACACAATATACACAATCACTTAAATTATATGTTTAGCAAGGTATTTATTTATTTAATGTTACTTTGCAGACGAGATTACTTTATGAAATATTACCAAGATTATCAAGTAATATTGTCTGCAGTGTTACTTGAATATTCTAAGAAACACTTTTAGCAACAAAGTACATTAGATCAAACATTTTTAGAATGATGTGATGTAAATAAATAAATATATAATATATAAATAATAATAAAATTTAAACTTAGAGCACCGGTAATTATTGACAACTAAAAATTTAAAACAACAAATTTTAAGTAATCAGCTTCAAATTAAAATAAACATTAAAAAATATTATTTATTTAATGTAAGAGTTGCAAGCGAGATTACTTTATGTTGAAAAGTTCCCAAGGTCCTCAAGTAATTTCTTCTGTAGCTATAAAGTTAAAATGTTTAAAAAAAATCTTTGCTAGCAAAATGCCAGAATAATAGTTAAAATTGTCAGAATAATTAGATATAAATAAATATATAATTTACAAATAATTATAATCAAATTTAAACCTAGAGTACTAAAATTATTGATGACAAAAATAAATAAATAAAACATAATTTTAAGTTAAACTTCTAGACTAAATTAAATTGCACAGTGTCAATTTAAATTTAAATAGTTCAATTGTTTAAATTCAACTATTAAATTAAGTATTCCCTAAGGCCTAGAGAAGGAAAATTTCTATAAAAGCAGTTTTATTTTATTTTTTAAATATTTTATCTCAGCAGTAATTATTATGTTATGTGCATATCTGCATATAAACTACTCATTATTTATAAGTATTTATAACTTTTATGTGTTTTATTTTATAAGTATTACACATGTTTTATTAAACTGCAGTATGACATTCAAGTTTTGGTGGTTTATTGTAATAAATACAATTATTTTCTATAATGTGACACATTTAGTTCAATTTCGTATTTAGTTTTCAGAAATGTTTCAGAGAATCAAATTAAAAGTATGCTAACATTAGTACACTACAACGGTTTATTACCTAAAAATTAGTTAGTTTTATTGTAACCCTGTCTTCTTCTTACATCTTTAGACTAATTGCTTACAGTCTACTTATTGCTTTGTGTAGTGTCAATACTAAAGTTAAAGAAGAGCGCTTCATAAAAATGTTACAGGTTTGCAAAGAAATTGAAATTATTGTAGCAAAGAATACTTATGAGAAGCGGTGGGAATGGAGCAAGAGGTACCACCGTGACATCATCACAGTGGCAGCACGGGAACGCTTTCCTTGGCGGACTGGTCTAGCCCTTGTATTCTATAGCCCTGGGCGTTGCAGACCACCATTTCTCTGTGTACCTTCCTAAAAGAGTTCACAGTATTCGCTGGTGTCGCATGTTTGTCAACTTAACTCTGTGATCAGTTGTTAACTCTGAACTTTGTGTCACACGTTAGAATATTTTGTGGGTCTGTCAGACCCAGACCGTCCACTCACGTGACTGTAAAAATTTAGTTATTTGACCTTTTCATAAACAGTTTTTAAAATTTTTAACTAATTATTAATATTTTCCCCTTAACATCATTCTTATAAATATAGTATGTAAAATCAAACTCAATCAAAATTTTAAAATTCATATTATATTCATGTAATTTTGAAGAAATCAATGTAATTTTTTGTTAAAACATTTCAAAACCATTTAATTTATTCTCGGCCTGATAATTGTCTAAAGTCAAATCTTCACTTTCCAAATAAATTTAGCTTAAAACAATATGAATAAATTCTGGAAAGTTTCAACTACAATACCTCTGAACATCTGATAATTAACACAGATAGAAAACTAAGTGTTTGTTCATACCTTCAGAAATACGTCCACTTAGCATCATACTCGCCACTTCCTTGTGCCAAGCACTGACTGAGCTCCATCCTGAACCAAACTGTTTCAGATCAATGGAGAAAACCCTGAAATTAACAGATAATAGACTATAGAGGCTATGCTACGCTACTTCTCACTATCAGATTTTTTTGTTATAGACCGGTGATATTGCAACACTGTCTAAAGGTCGGGACACACACATACCGCACCGCACCTCGGCCTAGTGTTAATCTAACGTCAGGGGAATAATCTAATGGAAACATATAAAATAGTCCTAACATCATTGTACAGGGGACACGCCGTGGTTTCATGTGTGTCCCGACCTTACAGCACACAACAAATGTTTACAAAATATTATATACATTCTCTATTCAGTCACAAAAAACTAAATAATTGTATCTGTAGTTATGAATCTACAAACCAATTAAAGCCTTTTAAAGATATTTGAATTGATTAATTTAGTGGGTAATAAACTATAAAACTGCTTTCTTTTCAACAATAAGTCTGTATTATTTTAAGCATTGTGTTAAAATTTCAGATAAGCGTATATAATATTGAAGGAGTTATTAGTTTTTTGTCCCAAACATCACCAATTAAATTAGGGATGGGTCGGTTCCCGATACCGGTTCCGCCGGTTCTTCGCGGAATCGGAACCGAGAACCGATGAGCTAAAAAGTCGGTTCTGGAACCGGACCCGATTGATGTCGAATATTGACGTGAATTCGGCAATTGAAACGACCCCTTTATAGTGGTACAAAACAAAAGAGAAAAAAAGAATATTCACACATTTTCGGTTATTATAAAACTAAACTCTTCGCGTTAGTTTATCTGAACACGACATACGTTGCAATTTAGCTCGATCGTGTGGCGATGGTGGACGTGAATGCCGGTTTGATGCACTCATTTCATCAGATAATGTAGCCTTTGTAAATTAATATTTATGCCTAAATTATTATTTTTTTACTATCAGTGAATATAACAATCAATAATCCCTTTATTATTCATAAAAGTTTAAAAAAATAATAATAAATGATTAAAATAATTACGCAAGAAGAAGTGTCAAATAAAATTATTCGGAATCCGATTAGGCATAATATTTTTTTACGATTGACTAGGATTGCGTTAACGCTCGGAATATTATATGTTTTGTTTCAGAACGTTCAATTCGGATGAGTTCAGAAATAATCGGAACTTCAATCATCGAATATTTCATTCGACGGCGTCAGTTTAGTCCCGCCGAATTCTGAACAACTTGTTAGAACAAAGTAATATCAAAGTTAATAACGCTGTGTGTAAATACGTTCAGTATTCAGTTTTAGTGCAGAGTTTTATTCATTTTGTTTTAGTTACCGCATTAGTTAATACAGAAGAGCGCCGATTTTTAGAAACAAATTGGGACAGAGGGACTTCTGATAACCAATTTGTTCGGGTATTTAATTCACTGTAAACTCACTAACGAGTAACGACTGACAGCAGCGTTCGGCTGACTCAACAGCGACCGCTGTTCCGTTGAGCGCACAAACTCCCTGACGTTTACAACTCGGCTGATTATGCAAGTAAAAACTTTAAATTAGGAATTATTACGTGTAGTACTGTAATGTACTTATTTATTTACAGTACATTTCTGCTTTCAGATAATCGACGCTCTACTGAATTAGACGTTGAGAGTGACTTTTTGTCCGTAATTTAACTTAGCTGAATACTTTTATTGAAGTGAAAACTTCTATATAAATATATATCCTTGTGTATAGTATATATGAAGAACAAGGACCGATGACAATGCAATACAGTATTAATTTTTTGTGTGTAGTAAGTGAGCACTGATCATGGTCCCCAGAACACGATGTGATTTTCATCCCCTTCAAAACGTCGGATTAATTTGAAACTTTGCACACTTACGAAGGACCGATGACAATGCAATATTAATTTTGTTGGGTGTAGTAAGTGAGCACTGATCATGGTCCCCAAAACACGTTTTCAGGTGTCATTAAAAACTTTATATACAGGGTGATTCACGACGATATACAAAAACTTCGGGAGCTCATTCATTTTGTTGGGTGTAATAAGTGAGCACTGATCATGGTCCCCAGAATAAAAAATAAGAAAGTAAATAATACGCTTTAAAAGCAAAAACTAAAAATTTGAAAATAATTGTAATTATTTTATTTATTTATTAACCAAGAAATAAAATGTTAATAAAATCCAGTAGTTAATCAATATTCATTTTATACGCTGTAAAATTCGCATAGAAGTTTTCACTTCTATTGTGTGGTCATATGCACACCCAATTTTTTTAATTATCTGTAAATAACATACTTAATCATTTCAGTGTTCAAATTGAATCTTATATTTTACACTTAAATTCTTGTTAAATTCCTTGAATAATGGAATAGAACCAAGAACCGATTTGACTCTAGAACCGGGAACCGAGAACCGATTTGACTCTAGAACCGGGAACCGAGAACCGAAAAAAAAATGGAACCGACCCATCCCTAAATTAAATACTAACTGCTTGTATTAAATTTGACCTACTCGGTGATGATTATCAAAGTATAAACTATTCGTATTTATCAATGATACAAGTTTGATCTGTCCTTCTCTTTTTTTCTTTTGTCTTCTTGACAACAACATTATTACTATAAATGCGACACACTTGATGATGGATCTCAGCTGCAGAATTTCTTTTTGTTTATAGAAAATGAATTATGCTAAGTAGTTCACCAGTGGCGTGCAAAACAAAAAGAGTCGTCATCTTGATGCTTTGAAAGAAGCGGTATCTTTCTATGTAAATCCATGCACGAGGAAGGCAGGACTGGATAGGAGACCATCAGCTGTGAAGGTGGAGTAACCCGCGCCATTATTTATTGCAACTGTTGGCCAGTTTTTTATTTCACAGTATTAAATTGATTTAATATGGCTGAGTAGTTGTTTCTAATGTGGCTACTGATTTCGTGCCCCCGAAAAGGCAATGAAAGACAGCTAAATTATATTTGTTTGGCTATATAGATAGATCTTTATTTTTTGGGGGCGAGGTTAGGACTATTTAGTCCTCTCTACCTAACCCCAATACAAAATTACAAACATTTATAAAATAACATTCTTAAAAATAAATATTTCTTTAACAGACATAAATAAATGCAGCTTATACAATTTATAAAAACATTAACATTAATTAATACTTACAGGTTAAATACTTATTACAATCATAATTAAACATTCATACAACTGAACAATAAACACTTCTAATGCTTCTAATGGACGCCTCAAAACTGGGATGCATCATCCACTTTGTGCAATAAATATGACATCAACATCATTGCTGTTTAGGGCGAGTTGAAGTGCTTGGATTGGTCTCTAGTGAGGTTCCTTATATCGACGATAAGTTTCCCCTGTATATTAGTACAAATTGTAAAAGCTGGTTACCTGCGAGTGGTTATTTGGTAAACCAGGGTAAATAAGAGAGTGAGTGTTTCCAAGGCCTGGGTTCACACAACCGGAATCATGGTTACTAATGCTTTAGGTTACTGTGATATTTAGTACCACTAAAGGGCCCCTATAGCTTCACATCTTATACCAAGAATGCAGTATCAAACAAAATTACATCCTATTTACAGTATAGTTACTATTGTTTTAGGTTACTGTGATATTTAGTACCATTAAAGGGCAACTATAGTTTCACATCTTATACCAAGAATGCAGTATTAAACAAAATTACATCCTATTTACAGTATATTGATGAGATGGTGTGCTGATGTATACCTTGCTGGAGTATGCACCTTGTTCCCATGGGAACAGGTTTGCTTTCCCTGCCCAACCGGAGGCAAAGGAATATTGCTTATTTTATTTTGTGTTTGCTTACGTTCAATTTAAAATCAAGTTTAAAAACACACACACACTTTCCAAAAGTTATCATTGAAGAACTAAAACCAATTTTTAACGATTTATCTAATACTAAACTCCTCATAAAAACTTGTGTTTAAAAAACTCCAATTTAACACCATAAGTGTTGGTATTCAGTTCAAAGGTTTGAATAGAGGATGCAGAATCGAACTTCCACAGTATAATTTCTTGAATATCCTTCTGCAGTATTGTAACCACAAGTAAGTAATCATTGAGTGAATCTACAGAGGTTTTGGCAGAAGCATCGAAGACAACTCTTAGTTTAATTTCATTTCGATCTTCCTTTAAGATATTGATGAGGAATTACATCAGGAAGGTTACCTTTATTTGCACAGCAATTATCATCGTTAGCACAACTGTGTTTGCTTTTAACTTATAGACAGATAAGACTTATAAATTGATAAAGTAGCTTTCAAAATATATAAACTCGCACGAACACGTACCTAAAGTTGTTAAATTTAAGGGTCCATTGATGAAGATAGGGTCACCACAGCCCTCTTACTAATAGCGTGAACCTTTTTGAGAAATAAAGGCATGGTAAATGATTATACAATTTTAATTAGGACTAACCTGGCAGAATCTGAAGGAGTTAATCCAGTAATAGTTGAACAGAAATCTGGAATTGTTGGTTCACCTAAAATAAAAAATACAAGCACATAAAACAAATACTTAGTTCAATAATAGTCAAGAGCTGGTGATAATTTATAATAGTTATTTCCTTAACAACTGCTTTCCTTTGCTTGTTGAATTGAGCATATAGAGTGGAACTGTGATTATGCCTGATCGCTAGCAGTATCTTTTGAGGATGTATGCCGTAACTAATGACATAGACATACTTGTATGATTTAAGTACTGCTAGTGTTAACACCTGCTCCTGCTACCTAGCATAGAGCCATATTTGCTTGATAGATCGCTATTATTGTATGCATGTTTTCATGCAGCTGGAAATCTTGTTGTGGCCATGATTGAGTGTTTTTGTGTGCCGATATGTGGAAAATCATTGTCATCTTGATATTGTACATTAGATGTGAAGTTTGTGATTAACTAAAAAATGGGCAAAATGTTCTCAAAGAATATACATGTAATTCACATAAATAATGCAACTTCTGTCTACCAGAAAGAAATACAGCTTGAGTGTGGCCAGGCCTAAGACCTTCAAATGATATGTTAGTTTGACTACTGAAATTAGTATATTAGTAAATAATAAAAAGTAAACTAAAATAACATTTACTTTTAAAATTTGTGTAAAATTAAGAATTTTTTTCTTAGGTAGGATTATTTTTAAATTCTTAGAATAACCCGTGCCCAATACATAATTTCCAATACATTTTTACTTTTACCTTACATCAATTAAGCAGTCATAGCACTTGGCCTAGTTCTCACACTACTCAATTGACAACTCTACTTTGTATTGAATATTTCACCCACTAAAAATCATCCAATCGCAATAAAACAAAAACCGTTGGAAAGGAAATGATTTAAACTTTAATTTTTGTATTCACAAATTTGTTCTAAAACGTATATTTACATACGTAATCATCGTTTTAAAATTGTAGTTTTCTGAAAAGCTAATGCCGTACCAATAAATCCAAAGAAATTACTCAACTTTGTCACTTCTCTAAAGCTCAATACCGCTCGACAGAAATATTTTGACAATAAAGATACCATTGGATTCGTAAAGATTTTGACTTTCTAAAACTGCCTCCCAATCAGACGTCACTCTTACAGTTTCAAAAATATAAAGATTTTTGTAAACCCTTGCAATAGGACAGTTTCCAACCAATGAAACAGCACATTTTGCATTCGAGATATCGCTTACAATTCGTTGTATTTGTATAGATATCTTTGTATCGTTTTGTAGGGAAAACTTCAATCTTTATTTGGTGTAAAGTAGATTTTACTGGTTAGATGTTATTCATACAGCATTGAGAAATACAGACTTTAGTTGAATTCAAACCTCCGATTGAGAACGCAAGTCTGATTCTCACGCTGCTTCTAACGGTAATTTTGTATTCCCTTTATCCGCGCGAACTTTTGACAGTTTATTCTAATTTTGTGAAATAAGTATACAATTTAAAAAAGTTTACGAAATGAGAATTTACAAATATACAGATAAATTCTATGATTTATTCTCTACACTTTCTTATAATAATATTTCATTTTTGGGCAAAGCACATATTCCTAAATTACTATTCAAACTAGGCCTAGTTTTGTTAGCAGTCCTGTAGTAGGAACATAAAAACTGGTGTTTTCAAAATAAAAAATTTGAAATTGATAAATATTTTTATACAGTTCTATTTAGAACTAAATTACAAAACTTTTTTACATTTTGAAAAAAATTACAAAAAATGTTTACTACTTTTTATGTAGGCCTAAAGTTGAACTTTTTCCTTTTGTTACTGAACAGTTTTTGTTTCTTGAGCTAATAACTTTGTAAATTTTACATCAATAAATTTTTTACTGGCCTATATACATTTTTTGAACCTTGGATTGGTTTATAATTGTTATATTTGGCGAATTTTTGAAAATATGCTTACGAAATGGCTTTTCGTTGCAAAAAGTTAGCATGAACAGTTGTAGGGTTAAACAAATTGTTTTGCATTCCACCCTGTAGATGATAGCTGACACTAAGAGTTTTAAAATGAGAGGTAAAACATATTTTTATCTGGAACAGTTCATGAGATATTAAGCAGTTTCTTTACTTGTATATTTGCTTATAAATGCAACGTTTTGTAATTACGAATTTTCATTGATCATTCTATAAAAATTGATGAACTTTGTCAAGGGTCATCAGATAAATTAATTTTGCAAATATTACGTTCGAATAAAATCAATTTGCTAAGTTTCCCAATCTCTTTATTTCATGAGTTTTTGTCATAGTATCAAACAATTTCATATAATTTTTCATTTTATCAACATGTAGACAGATTAAAATAAAATAAAACTTACTACTTTGATTCGAAGTTAACCAAGTGTCTGTAAGTTCAGAAACCGACTGAGCAGGATCGCTGCCACGCGTATCTTGTCGGGCTGAGGATGTACAAGCCTCTTTCGTGACGTAATAAAACTCGTTTTCCTTTTTCAAACTGTATCCTGGAAGCTGCATCATGGAAAATTCCTGACAAAAATAAACTATCAAATAGACAAAATTCAGGATTACTTAAAAACATAAATATAACAAAAACTAGCACTGCTATCTGTCAATGTCTAGAAAAAGCTTATTGTTTTATTCCCAATTATATTCCCACCTAATCCATCATGTCCAGGAACCCAACATTGTTAAGGCCCTCCCAAGTCATGATATAGTAACAGCTTAGCTTTGATCTGAATTCGTATGAATCCAGGGCTTTTCAAAGCTGCCTGGCTATCTTGAGTATATGCGTATACAGCAATCCCTTTTCTGACATCGTTCTCAGGGGTTAAGTTTTCAGAAACTTCTGCGGATGTAAAATTTGTGGATGTTCAGGCTATTTTCCCATGTAAAAAAAAGAGGGTTAGGTTCTATGAAATTTGAATGCAGTGAAAAAGTAATTGAAACAAAGATTGTATTATGCATTAAAATTGTTAATAAATGTATGGTTATACATGATATGCATATTGAACAAAGTTTGTGGCATGGATTCGATTGTTTTAAAATATATCGGCTTTACCTTGAAATCGCTTGTACAATTTTTAGCGTTACATTACCTGAAATAGCAGATTTGCCGACTAAATTCATGATGTGAAACTATGCTTACGTTTAAAATGTTTAACCCATTCGCTTATAACAACGGCGATTCGACGTCTCTCTCCCGGTTGCCATTGTGTGAAGCGACGGCGAATCGCCGCCCACCATTAAATCCTGTTTTAGCCAAGTTAGTTCCTAAAAAATCCAAAAGATTGCATATGCTTCTTGTTCTGCAAGCTTCAGGCTTTCTTTTGGTTATATTTTTATCTTCCATGACTTGCCCAATCGGCAAAAAACTATTGGCTGAAAATTTCAATTTACCCGCTGACGACGCAAACTCTGTATTGACAGCTGACTGTTTTGTTTTGTTTAGATCATATTTAGTATTTTAGGGAAGAACTGAAAGATATTTTAAAATTTTTTAGCCAGAAACGTAAAAAAATATTTTTTTCAAATTTATTTCGTTTTTTCAGATAGTATCATTTAATAATAAATTTGAGTTTTAACCAAATATTGTATTTTTTCAAACCTACATTCAATTCTGATAAGAAAATAACAACATTTTATAAAAAAATACAAAATTCGGTGTAGAAATAAAAATATAGTAAATTATGTGAAAACACCCAGAAAACTAGCTTTTTAGCTCAGTCAGGTATTAAAAAAACTTTAAGTGAATGGGTTAAGCCAACCTTTACTTCCCTGGAAATAAAATAATGACGATTCAAAATTCTCTTTGGTTAGGTCAAATATTTTTTAGCTTTGTTTCGTATTAAAGCTGAACTTAGTGTGGCTTACTTCTGGCTCATATTTTTTCCTATTTAAAAACTTTTTCAATTACCTCTAGTTTCAGTGTTACGATATTGATTTCTCACTAATCGGAGAACTTGCAGGAACCTGTCTCTTACAGTCTTTTTGTTAGTAATACACCTAACTGCGGATGAGCTAATATTCAAAAATGACCGAAAGTGGATGCACTTTCTCTGTTTGGCAGGTTATCTAAAATTTTTTTTTTTTTTTTCAAAATATTCATACAGTAGAGTCCCGGTGAGCGTACGTGACTGCGATAGCTTGCGGGTGTTAGTGTACGTGCTCTGTGTCTGACCATGAGAATTCCCCCTCTACCACTGGCCCGACCCGCTTACTGTCAGCTCGTACGAACTCGTTTTGTAAACAACTGTGTTTAGTGCGTGCAGTGAGGTTATTCGTTAACATTAAGTTTTTGAGTATGATATGGTGAAAGTACAGTAGTTTATGTTGTGTTATTTAATCTTGATCTGAATTTTCTGTTTGTACAGATAATTCTGCATTAAATTTATTCGAACTGTAATTAGTTTTGGGACTTTTTATGTACAGTATTATATTGTGCCTTTACTGTATTTATCCTAACAATCTTGTCATTGAATTTCGTAATTTCATTGAAAATAACTGTATTCCATTATTTTTCTTTTCTATTATATAGTATTACTGCAAAATATCGTATTTACTCATTAAATTTACAATAAAAAGTATTAATGGTGTAAAACGTCTATTATTTGTTCAACCCTCCCTATTATCCGCCATTTTAGCTTATCCGCCCTTCCACCGGCCTGTTTATGGCGGATAACCGGGACTCTACTGTACTTTTTTCACTCTTTTTGCAGACGGTGACACAACATACCTTCTTTTATTTAGATTAGCTAAAAATTGACAGAAATGTAATGATTACATACCACTGATATTTTATACTTAGTAAATAAACATTTTTTTTTCTTAATACAAATATCCAAGTTGAGGACTCATGAAGTTAAAGGGTATTATGGATAGTTAGGGGAGGGGGGGGTTACCTTAGGTTTTCTTCCAATAAAACTGTAATCTTTGATTCAAACATAGTTTATATGCTTCCTCATCAGCACGACACATTCCCACCTAGTCATCTGTACCACCCTTGTCATTTTGTTTTCAAGTCATTTGTGTACCACTATAACTTGCACTGGAGCAGAGGTCTCCTCCCTCCAACCATTTATTGCAGTCTGGTTTTGACAAACTGAATGTTTTTAAGGATTATTGGATTTTCATGAGGTTAGAGATCAATTAAAAAATTAGATCCCTTGAGAAAATGGTTGATGTACTGGAGTGATCCCAATGCGTCTGAGCGCACTTCCAAAGTTCCTCACAATGTATGCGGTATGGATGGTTTATGACCACTGCAGAACCCTGCTTTGGTCTGTGTTCAACTTGGCTGGTTTTACTTGGCATTTTATGTAATAAGTTTTCCATTAAATTATGAGACTAAAAAAAAATAATAAATTTACATACAATGATTTTGTCTTACTTGCACAAATTTGGCCAAACTCTGTTCTGGGCTGTAGACAAATTGAAGCGGCACTACTTCCATAATACAACTGGACCGACCCGTTGATGTGGTGACATGGTTGGCCACGAGCTGCAGAGTAGCTTCCGTTACAGGGGACGAGTCCAATAGAAATGCAGCTATCTCGTCATCCATCAACCATTTTATCTATACAAATTTTTTATAACAATAAATAAATATGAATTTAAAATAATATCAGTAACTATAGGAAGCTACTTGAAATTAATTATTGCGTAATAATTAGTTTTGAACATGTTTTGTATTTTAGGTAATTTTAACATATGTTAAACATTTTTGTATTATGTTTATAAAAAAAGAAATTGTCACTTTTCACTATTCGTAATTTATTTTGTCTTAGAAATTTAAACAGTTTACGGTTGTGTTCATTGACAAGTATTTTGTATTTGACAACTTAATTATTTTAAACTTATAATTTAAAGAAATAATCGTAAGTTTCAACTAAAAAGAATTTTTTATTGCGATGTTTGAATTTTGTTATTTTACTAACTATAATTATTGTCATATTAATTTTTTTAATATAAAAAGAAAATTTATTTTTTATGTATTTGTTTTTACAATTTGTTCTGACAACTCCTCCAACAGTAAGTAACCCGACTAGGATAATTATCTGCTGTAAGTTAATGTAATAAATAAATTGTAAAATTTGTGCAACTCGAGCTAAACATAAAATGTATTATACCTTGCGCAAAGATTCGTGGCGGCTGAGAGCTTAGGACGGTCGGGGAGGTGTGCCTACCCCTAATTAGCCCTCGCTCGACCGCTCCGGGTTTTGGTCATGTCACCTACTAGGCTCAAGGCACAGTCGGTCAATTTTTTTGCATTTCGCCGTAAAGAGTAAAAATAACGTAATTTTTGTAATCTGCATCAAATAACAAGAACATTAAGTTCAAACACGATATAATTGCAATGCTATTAAGTATTCACTTTGTTTTAAAATAAAAGACAGTTTACAGAACAAGATATATTTTTAAGATTATTTACAAACTATAGCTATTTACAATTTTGTAAATAAAGTATTATCCAGATTCTCACAGGAGCTGAAGGTGAAACCATATCCGTGAAAAGTAAAATCTGTTTAGCCACATGTAGTTTGTCAGACTAATCATTGATCAAATAAAATGACAAGTAAAAAAAGATTTTCTTAATTTCGACTATTTACTAGTCAATTGTATATTAACTGATTATTTATGCGTCCTTTATCATATATATGTGGCTTGATTAGTGCTCTTTAAATAGGCGTATGTTTAAAGCGTCTTTAAATGCGTATGATATGTAGATAAAATATAAATTATCCATCAATTGATTAAGATCGTATTTAAATAATTCATAAACAGTAAATTGCCTTGCTTATTATTGCAAATTGGTACACAATTTTTTAGGTCGTCGACTTCAGCTTATGCAAATCCGAAAAACACGTCCAATGTAAAATTTGTAATAGCTTTAGTTACTAAATATTCTTAATCTTGTTCTCTAAACTGTCTTTTATTTTAAAACAAAGTGAATACTTAATAGCATCGCAATTATATCGTGTTTGGACTTAATGTTCTTGTTATTTGATACAGATTACAAAAATTACGTTATTTTTACACTTTATGGTGAAATGCAAAATATTGTACCGACTGTGCTTTGAGCCCAGTAGGTGACTCATGACCAACACCCGGAGCGGCCGAGCGAGGGCTAATTAGGGGTAGGGACACCTACCCGACCGTCCTAAGCTCTCAGCCGCCACGAATCTTTGCGCAAGGTATAGACTTCTAAAGCCTCGGCTTTGAAAAAGAGCAAAATGAAAATTGTTGCAATGCAAAATATTATTTGTAAAAGTAAATATATAAACACTAATGTAAAAATAAATTTTCATCATTTAGCTAAACTTGTGTTTGTGTAATTAAACTTGGCAATAAATGTTTCATTTAAATGCACAATCTAGGAAGGAGTAAGAGGAGACTTAATAGGAACAGACCCGCAGACTTTACTCGCCTATATGGACTGATCCAAAATGGGCTACATCGGCTCATCTGGTGCTCGAGTGTATGCTGGAGAACTGAAACTGTGTACGTATCCATTTGTGCTCCAAACAGTAGCATATGCCATTAGTCAATATGCCAGGCTGGAGAAAGTAGCAGCAGCAGACAAGCGAAAATCAAGATCTGTTCAGACAACCAGGCAGTACTGAGAGCTCTGAAGCCACCCAAAGTGACTTCACTGCTAATATTATATTACTGAAAGAATTAAGAAAGCTTAAGGAGGTCAAGCAGATTTGGACACTTGGATAGAGAAAAACGGATGGGAAATTTAAGAACCATTCCTTTATGGGCTTTGAAACTTATCGACCAATCATCTTATCCTCATTTCTCTTGAAAACAGTCGAGAAGCTGGTGGAAAGATACATATGAAAAGGGGTGCTTTCCTGAGTACCAATTCATCGAAATCAACACGGTAATCTGGAAGGAAGGCTTTACAATAGAAGAGCCAATGACTTGTAGTGCTCCTGAATAATCAGGTATAGGACCATTCCTTTGGAATGTAATGTACAACGAAATATTAGAAATACAGCTGCCAGATGACACCTTAGTCATATCAAGCAGTGATGATATCGACATACTAGAAATCTTCCTTTAAAACGCGTTTTGGGTCCGTGGTCCCATCATCAGTTATATGAAAGTTCACTCCGTAGGAGGTCATCACATATTTACACCAAACACAAACATACAAACACAACACGTAATACGTAACACGAAACAAGAAACTTTAGAGATCATGAAGGAAAACCTAATTGACACCAACAAGCTTAACAGCCACGAGATTCAAGAACTTATGTTATTAATTAGAGTTGTTTTAAAACAAAATTATTTTGCTTTTGAGGAATGTTTCTACAGTCAAGAGGAAGGACTGGCGATGGGGTCTCATTTATTAGGATTATTAGCCAACATATATTTAAACCGCTATGAGAATAAATTTATACTAAATGTCAATAACCAGCACTACAACAGGATTGTGTTTTATGCTAGATATGTGGATGATACTTTTATTGTTTACAAAGGCACCACTCGTCAAATCGAAAATTTCAACACGCATTTAAATAAAATCAACCCAAAAATGCAATTTACATTGGAGAAAGAAATGGATAACGAGCTTAACTTTCTCGATGTTACTGTAACAAAATTAGACTTCAAATTAAAATATAAGATATACCGTAATCCTACAACCACTGATGTAACGATTCACGCTAAATCATTTTATCCACTCTCACATAAAATGGCAGCATACAATTCTTTTGTCCATAGACTTTTATCTATACCGCTTAACCAACAAGACTTCCACGATGAATTACATATAATTAAACATATAGATAGAGCAAATGGATACAACAGTTCCATTATTGATAAAATATTGTACAAACACAGGAAAGCTTTAAATAATCATAAAAATAATCATGACACCAAAAGGGAAAGTAAATATGTGTCTATTGAATACACCAACATCATACCCAATATGGTGAAAAATGCATTTTCAAAACACAATGTACATGTAACGTACAGTACAAACAACAGCGTTCAAAGAATTTTGTGCACAAAACGTCCAATTCCTAGGAAAAAACAATCCGGCGTGTACAGGATATGCTGTAGTGATTGTGATAGTTATTATATCGGGCAAACAGGTCGAACCTTCGAAGAACGTTTTAAAGAACATTTGCCTCATAATAACTTACGCGAAATAAGATCCAAATTAGCACAACATTTGTTCGATACTAATCACAGCTACACAGACTTTGATACAAACATGAAACCACTCCGTTTCTGTGTGAAAGGCAGATTCATGAACGCTGCTGAAGAATTTGAAATTTATAGAGCACATAAGAACAACCCAGGAAGTTTGTTAAATGAACAATTGTCGTTTAGATCCAATTATTTATATGATACGGCAATTGAATACTCGCGGTGTCTGTGGATAGATAAGACAGGAAACGCCCCTTGGCTCTGATACCTCCCTCTTTTAACTTCAGTGGCATGCGTGATAAGCGACAGTGCGCATTGTGTCGCTGAGACATCGAAATATATGTTTACGTATGTGCGTGTTACATTTGTTGTGTTTGTATGTTTGTGTTTGGTGTAAATATGTGATGACCTCCTACGGAGTGAACTTTCATATAACTGATGATGGGACCACGGACCCGAAACACGTTTTAAAGGAAGACATAACAAAGTTACAAAACGGATAAATATAGGTAACTATATTAATTAATAACTATATTTAACTATAGAAGTGACTTGGATACCACAAAATGGAATTTAAATACTAGAAATACAAGTAAATGAAGTCTTGTACAGACTCGATAGGATAGTATTAGCTGTGGACAAAACAGTGGCAGTGGTTGTTGACATAAAGATGAAGGTTTATGTATCCACAAATACAAATTACGGGAAAACAGTCAAATGGGAGGAACAGCTTAAGTACTTAGGAGTAGAAACAGATCACTGAATTTGTTTCAGGCTGCGTGTAGAGAAGATATCAAAGATGGCAGTGAAAACTAGTGCAAATCTTTCTAGAATTATGCCTAATATGAACGGGTCAAAGGAAAAAAGAGGAGACTGTTAAGTACAGTGGTACATTCAAGACTATTATACGCAGCACCTGTGTGGCCAGAAGTCGTGCAAAAAGAGTGTTATAAGAGGAAGTGTGTCTCTGTTCAACGAAGTATAGCTCTGAGGATTGTGTCAGCACACCGAACTGTATCATACAGTGAAGTATTGGTAAGATCAAATACCCCTCCCATCAACTTGTTGGTGCTCGAAAAGCCAGAGATATCATTCAGAATGAAAGGACCAAACGTTCATGAAAATAGATCAAAGTGTCATGTAATAGAAGTAGTAAGAAAAGAACTGATAAATTGGCAAAAGAGATGGGATGAAGACAGTAGTGGTAGAATACAATACCTTCATTAGAAAACAGGGTTAGAAGACAGCATGCTGAGGTTAACTTCTACTTAACGCTGGTACTTTCCTTTCAGGCTATGTATATTTTATTAAAATCCTACTTATAAAAGTTTAACCTGGTAGCTAACGAGTTTTGTAGATTCTGCGATACTAACAAAGATGATGTACTGTACACAGTTATCACTTGGGCAGTGTTTGAAATAAACAGAGCACAAATAATAGGGCAGTTAGGAAAATAACTCGTACTGGAGAAAATGGTGCGACAGATGATAAAGTCACATGAAAGGTGATGTTTTAATGAAGAATTTGTCACACTTATTATGAAACAGAAAAAATGTCAATTAAAGAACCTCAACAATAGAGCCGAAGATGTTTAATTGCTAATCCAACAATTATTGTGAAGTATTACTTCCAGCCGGTTTCCGCAGTAGAGGAAAAATATAGAGGAAAAGAGGTTGAACCGGTAGTCCCACACACATGGGTAGACTGGTTTCCCAATAGTGCCTAATGCATTCCCCACACAAAAAAATCTTTTACAATAAGAATATCAGTATGATCTATATGTGCTCCTTACCTTTTACTTTGAATTAGTTAAAAAGGTATCATTTTATCAACAGTTTGTAGTGTTATTTCTCACAAGTTTTTGTCTTTTTCATATAGTTTGGAGGACTTCAAAAATACTTGAAGGAATTTGTTGATCCTGCCCTGTGTGGCTTATTTACAACCCATTAGAAACAAGGACCATTAAATATAATGCATTATTTACCTCTTCAACGCAAGTAGAAATTGCTTTGTGTTGATAGTCTGGCAAATGTAACAACTTATCCATAGGTGTGAAGCCTATTCCTTGAGGGAAACTGTAAAAAGAAAGAGTATTCCATCACGTACCATTGATATACATACGCCGGACTCACCTTTGTCTTTCACATACATAAAATTTAAAAATTTACATGTACTCCTATTATAAACACAAAATTTTCAACAAATTTAACAATATATAAGATGTAGTGCTTGATATTCAAAATATCATTGTGTAAACATAATTTATGGTTGGCTTAAATAACCCTTACTGTTCTTCTGAAGTAGAGAAGGATTGATGGGTCTCGTGCTTGTTCCCGATGATGGCATTGGGAGATACACTGACAGTTGCAGAAGGGTGAGGAATTACATTTAGGCCTCCAGTTCCAATCACATCCATCTGTGGTTGATGCACTGGCAAGGTAAACTTATCTCCTTGTGGAGGTAAAGTCAGGCAAAGGATATCTAAGGAAATATCCAGGTCTTGTAGGTCAATATGGGTGTCGGGAATGTCTATGTCCTCTAACACATCACCTGAAAAATTTAACTTTAGATTTCCAACATTATTTTATGCAGACTTTTATATTTAGACAACTGGAGGGTTGCAGGATTATTTCATTTGGATGATTTGCTATTAAAGCAAAAGTTCACTGCCAAATAGCCTCTACGTGCATCACACTTTCTATTACAAATTTAATTTGATCTATTTCTAACCTTATAAATTTTTTTATATATTTTACATTATCAAATTTAAAAAAATAACTACATCATTATTTAAATAAAAACATTTTTATTATTCCACGCTTTTAGAATGGACAAACAATTATGAAATAATTTCTATTCATTACATACAGATTGTCCTGAAAATATTTGATTGTGAATGTTTAATAGCCATGAAAATATTTGTAAGATTAACCCTCAAAGTGGCAGACTGCAGTCTCTCGAACCTTAGCGGGAATTTGCATATATTTGCATAGTCGACAATTTAATCCACTTCAAATTATCCAATCGTAATGAAACTGGCACCATTGGAAAGGAAATGAATTAAACTTTAATTTTTGTATTTACAACTTTTTCGTAAAACGTATATTTACATACGTAATCATCGTTTTAAAATATGTATATTGGGCTACAGCTAGTTCTGCACGC